>CAVLYW010000166.1:0-278792 GCA_963675345.1 Trididemnum clinides
CGGTTCTGATAAGTCTGCCTCCGTCGTGCTACAGGACCAGATGATGAGTATCGGGACTAGCAGGGCTAGGTTAAGGGCTAAGTTAAATATTTTTCTAAGGTTTTTTTTAGTGTGATTTTTAGTTATTGGTAACATGGGGTTTTCCTTTAGTTTATTTGTTTATTTAATATACCTCTATTGTCCTACATTGGTGGTCAATGGCATGGTGAGTGATTTGCTCAAAAGTAGTGGTAGCGGCTAAAAACTGCATGGGAGTACCTCTCCTAACGTTAGCATTATAGCCAGCACTAGTGGGGTTACTAGGGGTACCAGCAAAATCAGGATGGCCCGGTCGAGGAATGGTAAAAATAAGCGCAGAGTACCAAGGAGATGTACTAGTTGGAAATAGTTGAATTGGGCTATTCACTATGCTGTAGTGATCCCCAATAGTTACGAGGCTCCCTCTTTGAATGCTACCTTGGCTGGTTAAATCATTAAGAAAGTTAGGCTGGGGAACAACTCCCGTCAACCCACCTCCACTTAAACCACCTGAAGCTAGGTTGATGTTAGTACCACCACGACTAACACCTTCTCCGGCCATAAACCTAGCAAACCAATTAAAGGCAAACGTAGAATTCGCACCATTGACTACGGAACTAAATTTCACCTCGCAACCATCAGGCACCACCGACGATTTAGTCAGCGTAGTGAAAACCTTGTCCACTACCAAATGTACCTGAAGTCTCTGAAACAGCACCTGAACTGCGTTCCCCGTTAGGACCAAAACTTGCTTCATATGGAGCGATGCTACTCATAGTAAGGTTGGCTGTAATGTTAGTATTACCTTTAAGGCTTACGACTACTTCTATACTTACCATAGTTGCTATGTTGATGTTAGTAGTAATCCCCGAATCCGCCACCTGCAGCATGCTATACTGAAAAGGGTCATCAGAGGTGGTGTCCACAGTGATACCATACTCATTATCCGCAACCGTAAAGTTTAAGAGCCGCCCGTCGGCCGGGTACTTGACGAAGCCCGACAAAAGCAGGTTCTCGTTGGGCGTTCCATCCGCATTGGTACCCGTATAGATGAGCGGCACTCGGCTCTCGTAAAGCTCTATCGTGTCCACCCTGGGTGTGGAGTCCGTCGTCTCCGTCGTGCTACAGGACCAGATGATGAGTATCAGGGCCAGTAAGGCTAGGTTAAGGGCTGAGTTAAATATTTTTCTATGAGTTTTTCTATTTTGATTTTTGGTTATTGGTAACATGGGGTTTTTCCTTTAGTTTATTTGTTTCTTTAATATACCTCTATTGTCCTACATTGGTGGTCAATGGCATGGTGAGTGATTTGCTCAAAAGTAGTGGTACCGGCTAAAAACTGCATGGGAGTACCCCTCCTAACGTTAGCATTATAGCCAGCATTAGTGGGGTTACTAGGGGTACCAGCAAAATCAGGATGGCCCGGTCGAGGAATGGTAAAAATAACTCCAGAGTACCAAGGAGACCTGATATTTGGAAATAGTTGATTCGGGCTATTCACTATGGTGTAGTGATCTAAAACAGTACGAACAGACGATGAGCTATCGGTAATACTATTAAATACGCTGGTTTGAGGGATAACCCTCACACCACCACGTCCATTTAAACCATCTAAAGCTAGGTTGATGTTAGTACTACCATTGTACACACCGTCTCCGTCCATAAACCTGGCAAACCAATTAAAGGCAAACGTAGAATTCGCACTATTGACTACGGAACTAAATTTCACCTCACAACCATCAGGAACCACCCGACGATTTAATCCAGCGTAATGGAACCCTTGTCCGGCACCAAATGTACCTGAAGTCTCTGAAACAGCACCTGAACTGCGTTCCCCGTTAGGACCAAAACTTGCTTCATATGGAGCGATGCTACTCATAGTAAGGTTGGTTCTCCCAGGTCCGTTCTTAGCGGTTATGACTACTTCTATACTTACCATAGTTGCTATGTTGATGTTAGTAGTAATCCCCGAATCCGCCACCTGCAGCATGCTATACTGAAAAGGGTCATCAGAGGTGGTGTCCACAGTGATACCATACTCATTATCCGCAACCGTAAAGTTTAAGAGCCGCCCGTCGGCCGGGTACTTGACGAAGCCCGACAAAAGCAGGTTCTCGTTGGGCGTTCCATCCGCATTGGTACCCGTATAGATGAGCGGCACTCGGCTCTCGTAAAGCTCTATCGTGTCCACCCTGGGTGTGGAGTCCGTCGTCTCCGTCGTGCTACAGGACCAGATGATGAGTATCAGGGCCAGTAGTACTAGGTTAAGGGCTGAGTTAAATATTTTTCTAAGGTTTTTTTTAGTGGTGTTATCGATCATTTTCTTCTCCTTTTTCTTTTGGTTTCTCGTTTGGTTTCGTTACATTTATAAGAGCTTGACTAGTTAAGGGGTAAATTAACGTTGTCTCGGTAACTCTAACATTATAGCATATAAATTAGTATTTCTATGAAATTATAGCATTTAAAGCGGATTGATAATACAATTTAGACCATGAGTGCCTTAGAAAGTTTGAAACAACATTCCACCATCGTCGCTGATACAGGTGACTTAGCAGCCATAAAAAAATATTTACCCCAGGACACCACGACCAACCCTTCGCTAATCCTAAAAACGGTAGAAGCAAACCCACAGTACTTAGACGAGGTTATAAGAGAAGCCAAAGATAACCAAGTTAGTGGCGCCGACGAACCCATGGAGACCTTTATGGTTTCTTTGATGGTCTCATTGATGGTATCCATTGGCTGGGAAATCCTTAAAATCATACCGGGAAGGGTATCCATAGAAGTACCAGCTCACCTTTCTTTTTCTGAGACTGAGACCATCAAGATAGCTAAGGAGATTAGCCGGCTATTCAACCAAAAAGGGATTAGCAACGAAAGGATTTTAATAAAGATAGCTGGGACCTACCCCGGCATCAAGGCAGCAGCAGAGTTAGAGAAGAACAACATCCACTGTAACGTAACCTTAATTTTTTCCCTAACCCAAGCCTTGGCAGCAGCTCAAAATGGCATAACCCTGATCTCACCTTTTGTGGGCCGAGTTTTGGATTGGTATCAAAACAATGAGAAGACCAGCTATTCAATTGAAGATGACCCGGGGGTTGAATTGGTTAGAAATATTTTTCAGACCCTAAAAAGCCATAATTTCAAGACGGAAATCATGGCCGCTTCCTTTAGGAAAGAAGAACAAATCCATGCCTTAGCGGGCTGCGACCTGCTCACCATAGCACCAAAATTTTTGGAATCTTTAAGTAAGAACGATAAAGTGGTTCAAAAGAGTTTAAATAAAGAGAAACCATCCAGCCCCCTCTTCAGAGCAACTGGTGGGGCAATTTCTGGAGAAGAATTTTATTGGCAGCTTTGCCAAAACCAGATGGCTAGCGAAAAACTACTGGAGGGCATTCGCCTTTTCCACAGCGACTACTTAAAACTAAAGAAAATACTAGAAACTCGGTTAAGTAAATCAGAGTAAAGATTATTTTGATCAATTTTAAGACTCGCTTTTTATCTTTTATGTTGGACTGGTTCATAGTCTATATTCTCTTAGATATTATTTTTAGGAGTAGCTACTCCATCAACTTAAGTTTAAATTACGAGCCAATCTTGGTCTACGAAGATTTACTACTCAAGGTACTCATTGTCATAAGTTATTTTCTCTTCACCAGTTTAATCTTTAAAGCAACCATAGCCCAAATACTCCTGGGCATAAGGATAGTTAGCTCTAAGGGGATTAACCCTAAGGGAATTAACTCTAAGGGCCGTGATACTGGTTACGATGAAGGGGACAATAAAAACTCAAGCCCAAGCTCTAACCCAAGCTCAAGCTCAAGTCCTTCCTGGGCTCAAGTTTCTCTCAGAGTAATAATTTTTTTACTCTCCAATGTATTTTTTTTCAGCTTGTTTTTCTTCCTAAAAAATAAAGTAGCCTTTCACGATGCTTGGTCGGGGACCCAGCTCTATATAAAAAACGACTGATTACCAAGCAAATATTCAAGTAAATATTCAACTAAATATATAAGCAAAGCTAAATCTATATTATAATTTAGCTATGTATCCTAAAGACCTAACTGATCCAATAAAAAAAGAGATAGAAGAGAAAGGCATCGCTAATTTAGAGACCGCTACTCAGGTTGATGACTTTATAAAAAAAATCAAGAGGGCAACGCCATTTTACTGATTAACTCGGTGTGTGGCTGTGCTGCCGGTATAGCCCGGCCCGGCCTTTATAAGGGCTTGGAACACCCCCTCTCTCCTACTACTAGCGAAGTCGCCAGTGTGTTTGCTGGAGTTGATAGCGAAGCAACCAACAAAGCCCGAGAGTACCTAGAAGGGTACCCTCCGTCTTCTCCCAACTTAGCTTTCTTCAGAAAAGGAGAGCTGATGCACGTATTGGAAAGGCATAACATTGAAGGCCTAGACCTTGATAGCTTAAACAAAGTAATTGGCTCTATTTATGATAAATTCTTTTCCGAAGAAATAAAGCCAGAGGTGAAGATATATGACCCATTTAGCTTCAATACCATTGAGGTTGATGAGCTGGCAGCTCTCTCTGAGCAAGCAAAAATATTTGACTGTCGCAGCCAGGAGGATTTTGCTCAAAGCGCAATCCCCGGAAGTAAGCTGCTGGACCAGGCCATGGCGGATGAGATGGTGAGTAGTTGGGATAAGGACACTAAAATAATTTTTTACTGTAGCGACGGTAGTTTGTCTCCCAAGGTTGTTAACTACTTCAAGCGGTATGGCTTTACTAATACCTTCGTTTTAAATGGCGGATATAATTCCTACCTTAAAAGTAAAGGTTAAAGGGAATTAAATACCTTTTAAAGATACCTTTTAATAAAAATGCCTTTTAAAAAAATAGGTCTGATTGGTTGGCGTGGCATGGTGGGGCAAGTCCTGCTTAATAGGTTAGAGGCGGAAAAGGACCTAGAGAAAGATGACTTGGAGGTGTATTTTTTTTCCACCTCAAACCCGGGCGGCAACTCACCTCAGCTCGAAACCGTCAAGCTAAACGAGAATAATGATAAATTAAAAGATGCCTGGTCTTTGGATGAGCTTTCTCCTATGGACATTATCATCTCTTGCCAGGGTGGAGATTACACCCAAGAAATACACCCCCAACTAAGAAAATCTGGTTGGTCTGGCTTCTGGATAGATGCCGCTTCTACCCTTAGGATGAAGCATGACTCCTGTATCGTCTTAGACCCGATTAACAGAGCGGTGATTGATGAAAAAATACGAGAGGGAGTGAAAAATTTTATTGGCTCAAACTGTACTGTTAGCGTGATGCTCATGGGAATAGGCGGTCTAATCAAAGCAGACCTGGTGGAATGGGTTTCTGTTATGTCCTACCAGGCCATCTCTGGAGCTGGAGCCAAGGCCATGCAGGAACTGATTGAGCAGATGAATTACCTAAGTCAAGAAGGGCAAAAGTTTTCTTTAGCGGAACTAAGTGCCGTAGAAATAGATAGTAAAATTAAAAAATTAATCAAAAACCCTAGCTTCCCTCAAGAAAAAATTGGCAGCCCACTCATTGGCTCACTACTACCTTGGATAGATAGGGAGGTTGAAGCTGGTCAGTCCAGAGAAGAAAAAAAAGGCTTTGAAGAAACTAATAAAATTTTAAACCTGGAGGGTAGCAATAATACCATCGCCATTGATGGAACCTGTGTTAGGGTACCAACGTTAAGGTGCCATAGCATGGGGCTGACCATAAAGCTAAAAAAGCCTCTACCTTTAGAAGAGATAACCACTAAAGTGAGCCAGGCCCACCCCTGGGTAAAGGTCATTCCCAACGACAAGGCCGCCACCCTAAGCTCGCTTAACCCCTACAGCGTATCCGGTAGTTTGAACATTCACGTCGGTAGGCTAAGAAAAATGAATTTAGGAGAAGATTATCTAAACGCTTTTATCATAGGCGATCAACTCACCTGGGGAGCAGCCGAACCACTTAGGCGGATGCTACTCATTTTACTAGGTAGGATATAAGAGGTGTGTAAGTAATATGAATAAGGTAATATGATTTATGATTAAGGTTATTGATCTAAATTTTCAAGATAAAACTAAACTCATCGCTTCATTTGTTATACCGACCAATCAGGGCATCATCTTAATTGAAACTGGGCCCTTTAGTTGCCATGGGGCCTTGGTAGGGGCTTTAAAAAAATTGGGCTATTCCCTAAAAGACGTTAAGAAAGTCCTGTTGACCCACATTCACTTAGACCACTCTGGTGGGGCTTGGGCCTTAGCCCTTGAGGGAGCCGAGATAATGGTCCATCCTTTTGGAGCCCCTCATCTAAGCAAACCAGAAAAGCTAGTTAGCTCTGCTACCAAGATTTATGGAGAGAGAATGGACCTGCTCTGGTCCGACATAAAGCCTATTGCTGAAGGGTTAGTTAGACCTTTAGAGCATGAGGAGAAAGTGATCTTCACAAATCCCCAAGGAGAGAAAAAAGAAATCATAGCCCATCACACCCCGGGCATGCCGGGCATCACATCGCTTACCAGTTAGATGATAAGGTTTTTGCTGGTGATGTTTTAGGACTGCAGATCGAAGGTTCTCCAGTACTAATGCCTAGCCCTCCTCCAGAAATCAACTTCGAAAAATGGAAAAACTCAATTGAACTCATTCAAGCACTTTCTGCTCGTGAGATATACTTAACCCACTTTGGATTAGTGGAAAATGCTGGTGCTCATATAGAGAAATGTCTTTTAGAATTACAAAGGTTAGAAACCTGGTATAAAGAGCAATTGACCTCTGGCTTAGATAATGAAAGCATTAAAAATAATTTCCTTCACTATTTTGCAAACATATTTTCAAAGAACCCAGGTTTATCAGAACTTAAGAAAAAGATTGACTTTGTTAATCCTCTTACCATGTCTCACGATGGAATAATGCGCTATTTCAAAAAATTTAAAGGGATTGAGCCAGCTAACTGAACTATAATTTTTTTATCTATAATCTTTATTGACTTTATTTTTTAACTAATTAACTTTTTATGGCCTTAGCAATTTTTGATCTTGACGAAACTATCCTAGACATTGACAGTGATTACACTTGGACGAGGTTCCTTTACGATAAAAAAATTGAAACTTCCCCAGAGTTTTATTCTAAAATGGGTGAATTTAAAAAAGATTATATCAATGGTACGCTCGATATTTACAAATACGTTGCTTTCGCGGTAAGGCCCATTAGCTCCATAGAACTACCCCAGCTAAGAGAATATCAAAATATTTATTTAGAAGAAAGGGTTAAACCCTACATTAGAAAAAAAGCCCTTGAACTGATACAAACCCATAAAAAAAAGGGGGACTTTTTCCTCATCATTACCGCGACCAACGAGGTGGTTACCTCTGTGATCGCTAAGCACCTAAAAGCTGATTTTCTGCTGAGCACTAATTTAGAATTTGATGGCAAACACTACCTCCCCAAAATAAAAGGCACACCTTGTTTTAGGGAAGGGAAAATAACTCGGCTTAAGGAGTGGCTAAAAAAAAACCCTGAGTATGATTTGAAAGGAAGCTATTTTTATAGCGACTCTCATAACGATTTACCTTTACTGCAATTGGTTGATAATCCATATGTGGTTAATGCCGATGAAAAGCTTAACCAGTACGCTAAGAAAAACAATTGGCCTATACTTGATTTAAAAAACTAAACTTCCTGGTGAATAATAGTTTTTATACTAAAATATCTATTTCCTTCCTTTTACAAAAAATAGTCAATATATTTTGTATTTCTTTTAATCTCTTTTTTATCACGCAAATTTATTCCTCCGTTATCAAGAAACCGGTCTGGAGTGAAAGCTATCTTATTTTATGCTTTTTTGCTCCGCTCATATTTGAATTCCTCAATCAAAAAAATGAGCTTCTGGGCTATAATTTAGTTGCTTATATCAAAAAGACTTTAATCTACTGGTTCATTTCCATTTTTTTTATATTAGGGCTTACCTTCTTCATTAAAGGCTCTGATTTATTTTCTAGGGTCAGCATAGGAATTTGGTTCATTACCACACCGTTTTTCATCATTTTTTTCACTAGTCTAAATTATAAATTTTTAAATTTCCTAGGAATAAAAAAAAGAAAAAAAACCAAAGTGGTGATCTTAGGAGCTGGAGAGCTAGGAATAAATTTTTTAAGAATAATAGAAAATAACCCTTGGCTTGGCTTTGAAGTGGTTGGTTTTTATGATGATAAGGTTAAGTCTTTGAAAGACATAAACCAGGCTAAAGTTAAGACTAAAATTAAAATCAAGACTAAAACTAAAATATTAGGCAGCCTGAAAAAGGCTCACTCAGACGCCAAAGCTTGTAACTGGCAGCGAGCCTTCATCGCTCTTCCTCTCCGCTATGAAAAAAAGATAAACTCTATCGTGAATAGCTTTAATTTGGACACTTCCGTATTAGTAGACATAATCCCAGATGTTTTTCGCTATCAGCTATTCAATCCCGAATGGAATATAATCGATAATATTCCTATCATAACCCTACACTCTAACCCCATAAAAGGACTGAACTCAGTTATAAAAAAAGTTGAAGACATATCTTTAAGTATTGTAATCCTAATCATTATTTCTCCGCTCTTCCTCTCAATCGCCTTAGCCATCAAACTCACCTCCAGAGGGCCGATATTTTTTATCCAAGAAAGGTTTGGGATAAATGGCAAGCTAATTCGAGTCTATAAATTTAGGAGTATGTACGTCAACCAAAGTAGGCAAGAAGGCATAGACGTAAAAAAAGATGATAAAGCGGTAACCCCGCTGGGGAAAATTATTAGAAAAACCTCATTAGACGAACTACCCCAATTCATCAACGTTCTGCAGAATAAAATGTCCATCGTTGGCCCTAGGCCCCATGCTAAAGCCTTTAACGACAAATACAAAAAGATTGCTCCGTCCTACATGAAAAGGCATTTCATTAAACCGGGCATTACTGGTTGGGCTCAGGTGAATGGCTACCGAGGAGAAGCCAGCTCCGATGATAAAATCTTAAAAAGAACCCAATACGATTTATTTTATATTAATAATTGGTCTCTTTATTTCGACCTAAAAATTATTTTCCTTACCATAGTGAAAGGTTTTATCAATAAGAATGCTTATTGATAAAATTAGTGGATTATTTACCAATTTAGTTAGTCATTTATTTTTCCAATTAGAATATTCTTTTTTTAGATAAGAAGTAAATTCTTTCTTAAACCTACTTGAGCTAAACCGTTTGGAGTTTTTCAAACAATTTTTAGAAAGAATTTTAAAACTATTTTTTTCAAAAGATTTAATTGCATCTGCTAAAGACTTCTCATTTGGTTCATAAAAAAAAACCCCAGTTGAAGATTTTTTTTCTAGACCAACAATTGTTTCCAAAGCCCCGCCTCTACCATAAGCAATTACTGGCGTTCCAGACGCCTGAGCTTCTAAAGGAGCTATACCAAAATCTTCTTCAGCAGCAAAAATAAATGCTCTTGCCTCAGCAAGATATTGTCTTACTACTTCATCTTCTTGGTAACCTAACAAAGTTACATTTTTTCCAGATATTTTTTTTATTTTTTTATAATCTGGGCCACTTCCAATAATAATAAGTTTTTTTTCTTTAAAGCAATGAGAAAAAACTCTAACTATTAAATCGATATTTTTATATGGCACTAACCTGGATAAACAAAGGTAATAGTCTTTTTTTTTTTCTAAATATTTAAACTTTTTATTAGCTAATGGTGGATAAATTGTAAATGAAGATCGGCCATAAACTTTTTTTATTCTTTTACCTATATAGTTTGAGTTGGAAACAAACCTATCTACTCCAGCGGAAGTTCTAAAGTCCCAAATTCTTATTTTATGTAGAATCCACCTTATAAAAAAAGATTTGATTCCTATCTTAGCATTACCAGTTTTTTTTAGATATTCACTTTGAAGATCCCAAGCATAACGTAGTGGAGTATGACAATAACAGATATGGAATTGGTCTGGGCCGGTAATAATTCCTTTAGCCACAGCATGAGATGATGATATAACTACATCATAATTAGAAAAATTAAACTGTTCAATTGCTAATGGCATGAAAGGCAAAAAAAACCTATAGTATTTTTTAATAAAAGGTAACTTTTGTAAAAAAGATGTCTTAGAAGACTTATTCAATAAAAACCCTCTTTTTGATTGGGGAATAAAATCTATAATAGAGTAAAGTTCTGACTGAGGGAAAATTTCTATTATTTCCTGAAGGACCTTTTCAGCCCCAGCATAATTTATTAACCAGTCATGAACAATGGCTACCTTCATGAAAAAACTATTAAATTTAAAGAGTATTAAAATCCAATTCTCTTAACTTTTCCATGGTCTGGTAAAAGTAATCTGTTTTTACCTCTTTTATGTACTCACCAGAAAAGGGAGCAACCTCCCCTATGCGATTTAAAAGATTGAAAAATATTTTTTGCTCTTTTGATTTCTTGTCCAAAATCATATGTCCCACTAATTTTTTTAAGGAAATTTTATTATCTAATTCATAGTCTAAACCTACGACTTTTATGAGCTTCACTATTTTAATAAAATCAGCTTCTTTTAAAAAACCCATCTCTTTAGAGAAAAAAGCCTCGATAACCATACCCCGACTAATCGCATAACCATGAAGCATGGAATAGTTAGACAAAAGCTCCAACCCATGGCCAACCGTGTGCCCAAAATTAAGTATCCTACGATACCCACTTTCCCTCTCATCTTTATCCACTACTTCACCTTTAATCTTTACGCTCTCTAAAATAGAATGAGTAAGCTCCTTAGTTTGCAGTTGGAGGATCTTAGCAAAATTCCTACTAATGTAATTGAATAAATTGCTACTCTTAATGAGGCCTGCCTTAATAATTTCTGCCAAACCGTTTTTTAACTGAACTGCTTCCAGTGTTTTTAAAAAATTAATATCAATCAAAATTCCATCTGGTTGATAAAATGCTCCGATTAAATTTTTTCCAAATTTATTATTAATCCCAGTTTTCCCACCTATACTAGAATCCACCATGGACAAAAGACTGGTGGGAATCATATAGAAACCAATTCCCCGCATAAAAGTAGCAGCGGTATAACCAACTAAATCACCCACCACGCCTCCCCCTAAGGCCAGCAATATACTTTGTCGGTTATTTTTATTTTTGAAGAGGAAATCTTCTATAGCTAGTTTGTACTTAACGTCTTTAGTTTTTTCTCCAGCTGGGATAATATAGAGATAAAAGTTTTGCTCACAAAGAAGATCTAAACTCTTTTTATAAAATCTATAAATATTCTCATCCGTAACGATAGTAATTTTGCTACTAGGGTTTTTCTTTTTTATGCTCTCAATGTAACTAATAAAACCACCGGGCTGGAAAAGCACATCGTACTCTTTAGAGGAAGTCTTTATCTTTAAAGCCTTTTTCATAATCTGTATGTCTTATAACCAAGTGAAAAGATTATTTGCAAATTGGATTGACTAAACTTCAAAAAGCTTATTAAAACTTACTAAAAAATAAAAACAAAAATAAAAACTTGATAAGCCTAATTATTGGCTTAATTAAAATCTATTTTCTTTACCAGGTACCTCTTGGTTTGATTGGGCAAGCTTAGTTCAACTTCATCATTCTCTTTTTTACCAATTAAACTTTTGGCCAAAACACTGGTTATAGAAATAGCATGCTCTACCCTATCACACTCATTTGGCCCCATGATGACGTAGACTTCTTCTTCCTGGTTATCTAAGTTAATCAAGGTTACCACTTTCCCAAAATTGACAATTCCAGCCGGGAGGGTTTTAGGGTCAATTATCCTTGAGTTCTGTAAGTCACCATTTAATTTACCAATCTGAGCATTTAAAAACCCTTGCTTTTCCCTAGCCGCATGGTACTCGGCATTCTCCTTCAAATCACCCTTGGCCCTAGCCTTGGCAATTATCCCTGGTATTTGATTCATCTCCTGCTTACAATCAGCAAGCTTTTCTAATAGCTCATCGTATCCTTTTTTGGTAATGGGTATCATCTTCTTAATCTTTTTTAACTGAAACTTTATTTACTATCCTTTTGATAATAAAGAGAAAGGACCATTCCAATTATCCCGCTCAAAGACAAAAGTGGTGCTATAAGCCCAGTTATAATTAATCCATTTTCATTTATGGCGTCTCCAATAGTAGACAACACCACAAAACCTAGCAAATATATAAATAAAAAAGTAAATAAAAGTTTTTTGTTCCTTACCTTGTCCATGCAACAATTATTATATCATTGATTAATGAAAGAAATGCCTAGTTCCCGTAAAATAGAGGTTAATTCCTTTTTGCTTACAAAAGTCTATGACTTCATCATCCCTAATGCTACCTCCCGGTTCAACCACATTTTTTACACCATAGTGGTGTGCTATTTCAACCCCATCTTTAAAAGGAAAAAAAGCATCACTAACTAATACCACCTCGCTCATTTTTTTTTCGTATTGGTTAGGGAAAAGCTTTATTAGGTTTTCTTTGGTCTTCTCTAAAGCTATTTTCATGGCATCAAGTCGATTGGGTTGACCACACCCAATTCCCGTTACCATGAAATGGTCTTTTTTCAATTGTAGGGCCGTTAGTATAGCATTGCTCTTAACTTTCTTAATGGATAAAATAGCGAACTTTATTGCTTTTTGTTGGGAAGAATTTATCTTTTCTTTTGAGTCAGTTTGGTTTGTCAGTTCCGCATAGAGCAGGTCATTTTTACCCTGCTCCAAAACCCCTCCAGTAATGAAGCGATATTCTTTTGTATGCTTAGAGAAAGGGAGGTTACCCATTTCTAATAACCTTAGATTTTTCTTTTTAGACAACGTTAATAAGGCTGACTTAGTGAACTTTTTAGCTATGATTATTTCTACAAATTTCTTTTTAAAAAAATTAGTTATTTCATGGTTCACGGTTCCATCAATTAAAATGATTGAACCAAAAGCCGAAACTTCATCTCCCTGCCAAGCTAACTTTAAGGAAGTAAGAGCATTTGGACTAAGGCCTATGCCACAGGGATTTTGATGTTTAATCACCAAAGCAAGGTTTGAGGCAGGTTTCAAGGAAAGTTTTGAAGCAAGCTTTTTATTTATTTCATGTTTAAAATCTTCTAAAGTCCTGAGAGCAGCTTCCACATCCAAAAAGTTATTATAAGACATCTCTTTACCGGACAGTATTTTTAAATTGTTTACATTTAGCTCTTTACTTTCTGAATATAAAAAACTAGCCTGCTGGTGAGGGTTTTCCCCATAACGAAGTTTTTTCTCTAAAGGAAGATTACCTAGGGGAAGATTACCTAGGGGAGAATTAAATTCATTCTCTTTAGATTGGGTACCTTTTGTTTTATTTAAACTTTGAAAATAATTAGAAATACTGGTATCATAAGTAGAGGTGTGTTCAAAAGCTTTCTCTGCTAAATATTTTCTAAAGCTCAGTGAAGTGGTCTTATTTTTTTTTATTTGCTTCAAACACTCTTCATAGTCAGCAAAATCACATAGAACGCTAACGTACTGATAGTTTTTGGCAGCAGCCCTCAGTAGGGTTACGCCACCAATATCGATATTTTCAATCATAGCACTATGAGAAGATTTTTTAGCTAAGCTCTCAGCAAAGGGGTATAAATTTACGACCACCAAATCAAGGGGAATAATATTTTTTTTCTTTATTGTTTCTTTATGCTCTTTTTTTTTTCTATCGAAGAGGATACCAGCATGGATTTGCGGCTGCAGAGTTTTCACTCTCCCATCCAAAATTTCTGGAAATGGGGCTAAATCACTCAAAGGCTTTATTGAGGGACTTAAACCAGAAGAACTGGAGGAGTTTTTACTTAGTAGTTTATAAGTTCCACCAGTTGAATAAATATTAATGCCTAAACCTATGAGGCCTTCAGCAAAAGAGGTAATGTTTTTTTTTTCACTAACAGAAATTAGAGCATGGTTGATTTTCATTATTTTTAAGTCTTTAAATTATTCAATTTTTAAGTTTATAAATTAATTTCTTTTTGAGGAAATTCTAGCTGAGAGTTTTCTCTGCTCAACTACTTTACCTAACTAATTTACTTTAACTAATCTCTCTGGGCTTGCCCCTTAGAATTCCTTTTTTATTTTGGACAATAAAATCTAAAATTTCTTTTTCTTCGGAAGTTAAGGAATTTTTTTTATCATCAAAGACTTTAATGGATTCGCGAGGAGTATGACTATAAAACTCTTTATAAAAATTTTTAATCTTTTTAATTACTTCATTGCTAAAACCAGCCCTCCTCATTCCCACCAAATTTAATGACTTAAAATAAGGATCTACCCCATAACAAAGGGAAAAAGGAGGAACGTCCGTAGTAATCCGAGTTACCCCCCCTACCATAGACAGACGACCAACTCGACAAAACTGATGCACCGCAGAGTTGCCAGAAATGAAAGCACGGTCCTGAACTTCAGAATGGCCTCCCAAAAGAACATTATTCACCAAAATTGCATTATCATGAACTATAGCGTCATGGCCTACGTGGCTACCAGCCATGAAGTAATTATCATTTCCAATGGAAGTGAAATGGTCTTCTTTGATAGAGCGGTGCAGAGTAACGTTTTCTCTAAAAGTATTACCATTGCCAATCCTTACCCCGGATTTAGTTTTTAGATCAAAGTTAACGTACTGCGGAGCATCGCTAACCACCACATTGGAATGAAAGATGTTTCCTTGCCCAATGATAGCCCCACTCTTTAAAAGAACATTATTTTTCAAGGTGGTATTTTCTCCAACTATCACACCTGCTTCTATAATGCTAAAAGCACCTACTTCTACTGAAGCATGGACCTCGGCGGCTTTATCAACTATAGCTGTAGGATGTATCGCCATTAGAAATACTTTATCTAAAAACCCTTAATTTAAAAAAATTTTATATTCGTAACTGTACTATAAGCCACATCCAAATTAATGATATTTGTTTGGCTCAAAATATTAATGCTATTCACATATATTTTCATGTAAGTATTGTTACTATTCCTTACTAGATAAAGGTTATTGGGATTAATCGGGAGGGAATTGCCAGAGCTTAGAAAACCAGTTTCGGGTAGCTCTAGAACCTGACCTAAAGAGAAAGACGAACCCAATGGCTGAATGGCAGAGCCATTCCCTATAAAAAAATTAGGGGTATCGAACAAGGCTCCAGAGGACGTTGTCGTCTGTTCCAAATAATAAGCGACCTGGTTAGTACTACCCGTAACATCGGTACTAGTAACGTCTGAGCTATTCAATACTATTTCTCCATCTATGAGGTTAAAACCATAATTTAAATCGACATCATTTAAAGCAAACTGGCTTAAGGTAATGCCCAATCGTTCTCTACGATAATTAAAAACCCTCTCTTCAGAAAAAGGAGAATATACCCAACCATTATTATTAAAAGCGAATCCTAAATCACTATTAACCCCCCAGGCTAGCACGGTTAGCCTATAACTCTCCCCAATGGTGAAGAGATCATTATCCAAATTTATGGTATGGGTTATATCATCTACTAGGTTGCCAGAAAAATTGGGCCTAGTGGTATTGGTAACATGAAACGGCAATCCCGATGGGGAAGTCAAGGTAATTTCATTTAAATTCCTGCTATATAGGCTGGAGAAATTATCAGAGGTTCTAACTGCAAATATTGCATAATTATTAAAATCATCTCTATTATTAGGAACCAAGTTTATTGAAATTTGTATACTGAGATTATTTCCGTTGAGGATCAGCTGCTCAATTTTAGGCTGGGTAAAGCCAACACCTTCACTTGAGCTAGTAATATCAAAAGACTGACAAGAATAAAAAAATATGAGTAAAATAAATCTTTTCAATCTAAGTTAATATCTCTCTCTATGTCGGTGATGGAAGCATTTGAATCCTCATAATAAGCTAAAGTCAAAGAAATGTTAGGGGTACTCAAAGTGTCGATGTAAAGCCTTAAATCCCTTCTGAGGTCATCGGTTCGTGCTAAATTATTATCCGTTAACAAAAAGGCATAATTCCAACTTTCGACTAAAGGATAAAACAAGCCGTAATTATAACCTGAATAACTAAAATTACCAGTAGTATCAACCACGAGGCCATTGGCGGAAAAAATATTGGCCGAGCTACCATTGACCACATAGCTAACTTTAGTGGTATTACTATCATTATCAATAAAATTAATACGTCCATCATTTAGCTCAATGTTACCAAAAGCACCAGTTAGGTTCTCAGAATTGATTTGACTTGCTAATTCTGGAGCATCTATCCTAACCCCTGAGGCTATGTCTAAATTTTCTAATCTCACTACAAAAGGTATTTTAACTACGGAAGTGAACGAGCTAATGCTCTGTCGGCTCAGGGTCGTAGCCTTAACCCGAAAATAATAAGTTCCTAAAGGTGAAAATCTTTTTAGTTGGAACCTACCTCTATCACTCGGAATGTTGGCCTCAGAATAATCCGTATCATTAGCCAGACTCGTATACCGATAGGAAAAAGTATTACTTAAAGTAACGGTTAAGTCTAAAAAATCATTGGGGTTTGATCTGATACTGGGTAAGAAATCTCTGTCAGATATGTAGAGGACTCGCTTTTCAATATCACCCTCCACGTTATTATCACCAATATATATATTAAACCCAGTGAAACCAGTAAAGGCTTGGGGGTTATAATTTCCCGTTATGTTTAAAGTTACGCTCAAATCACCATTCACGCGAGCTGAAAGGCTAGGCCGCTCTAAGACTAATTCTTCAGGACTGGGCAAACCACAACTAAGGATAAGCCAACTGAGAAGAAGGTTAAAGAAAAAAAATATGGACTTATGCTTAACCTTTTCAAAGCAGTTATTTTTTTTGTAGGAACTAATTTTTTTCAAGGGAGTGTAACTAAATCAATATCAATCTAACTCAATCTGACGTTGCTTAAAAAACATATAAAATTATTTTTAATAAAAAGTGAAGGGCTTGATAGTTGATGCCTTTATAAGAATAAGTTTTAGAATAGGAGCTTGTTTTATTAAGTACTTCTAAGTAAAGGAAACCTTTAAGAAGAAATGACAACTCATGCCTACTGTATATTGCGGATCTCTTAACTAAATTTTTTTTTTGAAACGGGTATCTAACGCCCAACTCATCAAAGATGGCCAACTCATTTTTGCTTTTTTCCTTGAGCTCTACAAAACTCAAAACGAGAAAAACTTCTTTTATCATCAAAGCAATATAATAATTAAAATCTACCGGACGAGAGAAATATATATTTAATTCTTTTATTATTCGTTTCAAGTTCCTGGAAAAAAAAATATCAATTAATTTATAAATTTCTTTTTCACTATAGCTATCAACCACTACATTTTTTACCCCATCCAAGGTTATTTTTTCTTTATAAAAATGTAAAGCTATTTTTTCCAGTTCTTTATCTATAAGCTCAACATTTTCTAAAAAATGCTCTAGTAAATATTGAATAACTTCATCTTCCAAAAGATTTTTTTCTTGAAAGAAAAGTTCAATTTTATTTTTTAAATGAGCTTGATCAACGAACTTTTTTTCTATAATGATTGATTTTTTAGACAGCTTTTTTTCTAAAGCACCTAATTTTTTCTTCTCCCTACTATACAAAAAAAAATAATAGTCATCAGAAATTTCTTGAAATAGTTTTGAAAAAAATTTTACATTAAAAAATTTATCGTAATCCCAAAGAATAAAAATATCCTTAACATTTGACTCAGTAAAAATTGAATCACAACTTATACTTAATCTAAATTCATTTAAGTACTCTTCATTTCCCATTTGATTGCCATAAAATTCATGGATTTTTATGTTTGGCTTTTTAGGTATTTGAAAAAACTTTTCTTTAACTACCTTCTCACAGTAGGCTTTAAAGTGACTTTTTTCTGGGCCATGGTAAATCAGTATTTTTTTATCCATTTATCAAACTAGGAAAGTAATTTTCCTCACAACAATCCTACAACAATTTATAAATGAGCCACTTCTCCAGCTTTTGGGTAAAGTCATCGAAAAAGCTATCTACCACGTATTGCCGATCTTGGTTGAAACCCTTATCACTATCCTGATCATAAAAAACGATATACTCACTACTAACCTGCTTTTCTTGGCTAAAAGATTTATCATTAAGGACAATGGTTCCCTTAAAGTAGTTATGATAAATATCCCTTATCTCTAAATTTAATTTAAATTCATCAATATAAATAGTAATAATTTGATCGGCTCGGGTATGACTATTCACCAAGGTGAACCTGGAATGCCCAGTAAAATACTCTCTTATTTTTTCTATTAAGCCATCTTCCACATTAGGAGTACCACTTTGATTCAAGACTAAATTAAAGTAAATCTTTTTCTTAGGAACAAAGATATAAGGGTTTTTAACTACCCGCTTTCCGGCGCAATTAAATATAATGAAAAAAGGTATTAAAAGAAAAAATAGTCTTAAAAACAATTTATATAATCAAGAAAAAGTCTTTTCAATTATATTATCAATTGTGCTATCTAATTTCCTTTTTTTGCTGATAGAATTAGTGGTATATAAAACTGAAGCTGCGGTTATCCCCCCCATCAATTCACCTATACTTTTAAGGGATAAGTCTGTATTTTTCCTCAATAAATATATGGTAATGTTACGGATTTTTTTTAAATTTGGTGTGTTGTTAGGGGTGGTTAATTCTTTTATGCTAATTTGATTAATTTTAGAAACCTTTTCCAATAGCTCTCTTGAAGAGATCCTTTTTCTATTTTTAAAGAGGTGGTTAAAATTTTGCTCACAGAACTGGATGGTTATAGGCCTAGGAGAAACCTCCTGAAAAAAAGAAATGCTCTTAATCGCCCCTTTAATCTTTCTCACATCGCCCTCTAAATTTTCCGCTAAAAAATCTATTACCTCGTCGTTTAACCCAGTTTTTAGCTTCTGATTAAAATGCTTTAGGATCTTTTTTCTACTATCTTTTTCTGGTGACTTTAACTCCAAGATGACCGCTGCGGATAAACGACTTTTTAAACGATCATCTATCTGATCCAACTCGCTGGGTTCTCTATCCGAACAAAAAATCATTTGCTTATTAGGTCGAAAAATAGCGTTAAAAATATCAAAGAACTCTTGGGAACTCTTTTCTTTACCCATGAAAAACTGAATGTCATCAATGAAAAGTATATCTAAAGACCTGTAATTAATCCTAAAATTCCGATCTTGTTTAAACTTTAAAGCGTTCCTATACTCGCTAACAAAATCATTGGGGTTGATATACTTCATCCTATAGAAAGAAAACATCTTACGAATCTGATGGTAGATTGCCTGGCTCAGATGCGTCTTGCCTACACCCACCTTTCCAAAAATGTAAAGGGGGTTGATATAACCTATTTTTTCTATTACTTTCTCAGAAAAATCAAAAGCTAATTGGTTTTCTGGATAAACTAAAAAGTTATCAAAAGTATTTTCTTCTAAAACTAGGTTATCTTTTTTTCTATCATCTTTTTTTCTATCTTTAGGTAATGATAGTTCCTGCTCTTTATGGATTGGTTTTTTAAAAGAGTTATCTTTACTCTTACTACCATTCTCACCACTGAAAACTTCTTTTGGGGTTGAAGAATCACTTTTACCAAAATTTACTTCAATTCTCTCCAAGTCAGGCAGGGTATTTACCACAACCTTAAAAATTTCGTCTAAGTATTTCTCTTCTATTTTTAACTTTTTGAAATAACTTGCAGTATTTATAGTTAGAATTTTTTCTCTGTAATGCTCAACTTTCATGTCAGCGAGCCAAGTGTTATAATCAAAACTAGGGAAATGGGCTTTAATTAAATTCTTTATCTCTTCAAAATCATTCATAGGAATACAATTATAAATAAATTTATGAGGATAAAATAAATTTATTTACTCAATAAAAAAAATTAAAGTTTAAAGGAAACAAATTTAAAAAATTTTTGCTTTTTTGCCTTATTTCAACCTTCCTTGTGCTTTCTATTACTCCTTAATTACTGGCCTAATTGCTGTCTTATTACTAGGCCCTATACTATAGCCTAGCCTGAACTACCTTAAATTAAAGGAACTAACAAGTTAAAATAACCGGGAAAACGTAAAGAAAATTTATTGCTTTTGAAAATAAAAATTCAAAAGAATTTTTATTTTCTTATAGCCAAAGAACAAAATAATAGAATACAAAATTTAGAATGATCGTACTATCCATCCGATCATAGAAGCCCCCATGGCCCTTCAAAAATTCTCCCGAATCCTTTACCTGGGCAGACCTTTTATGAAGCGAAGCGATTAGATCACCGAATAGACAGAAAAAAGTAAAAAATAAAGAAATGAAAATCAGACTAATAATGCTTTTATCAAAGAATGTTGCAGCCAAAACTTCTGGAGAAAACTGCACTATCAAATAACGATAAAGTATAATGCCCCCAGCTCCACAAATAAAACTCGTAACTAAGCCCGACCAAGTTTTGTTAGGTGAAACGCTTAAACCTAATTTTTTACCACCAATGAGTTTTCCGGCAAAAAAAGCTGAAGCATCAACCACCCAGGAAAAGAAAAATGGGAAAAAAGTGTAGTAAAAAAGAATTAAATTTTCCGCTTCAGTGATCTGAACACGCCCTTCCTGAAACCAAAATACGTGTTTTAGTCTTAAAAAGTGGAAAAAAAATAAAATAATATAAAAGCTAATAAAAAGCTGTTTTACCGTTCTACTAACTGCATCTTTATAATTATTAGAAGCACCAGTCATGATCAAAAAAATAGAAAAAATAAAGAAATTGGCAAAAAGAATGAGCATTGAGACTTCATTTAATATATCAGGGGAAATCCCCAAAAGAAAAGTTGCAACTGAAATTATTACGAAAATAAAGATAGACGTAAGCGCAAAAAAATAATCAACTTTCTCAACCTTAAAAACCTTACTAAATTCTGATGAAAGTAAAATGGAAAATATGAGAAAATAAAAGGCACTGACATAAAAATTATTCCAAAAAATATAAAAAGAAGCTAAAACCATTCCCAAAAGGGCGAAAACTGTTCTTAGTCTCATTTCCTACCCCCAAACCTTCTCTCTCTTTTGTTGAAGGAGCTAAGGATATTATCTAGCTCAGCACTGGAGAAATCTGGCCAGAGCGTCTTGGTAAAAAATAGTTCCGTATAAGCAAGCTGATACAAAAGAAAATTACTCAAACGAACCTCTCCACCGGTTCGAATCAGCAAATCTGGGTCTTCGACTTCCCCAGTATCTAAAAAAAGTTTAAAGTTGGCCTCATTTAAAGCGGGCAGGGAAAGCTCTTTTTCTTCCAACTTCAAGGCAACTTTTTTTACTGCTCGAATGATCTCGTCCCTTCCCCCGTAACTGAGAGCGATTTGAAAAAGGAAGGCGTCATTCTCAGCAGATAAATCCTCGGTCGCCTTTATGGTTTCTTGTATTTTTTTAGAAAAAAGAGAAGTATTACCTATTACCTTCACTTTGGTTTTTCTATCAATAACTTTAGCTATTTTATGTTTAAAATAATATAAAAGTAAGTCAAAAAGGATCGCTTTCTCCTCATCAGCCCTTTTCCAATTTTCACTGGAAAAAGCATACACGGTAACGGTCCTTATTTTTCTATCAAAGCAAAAATCTAAAATTTTCTCTAACTGGACTAATCCAGCCTTATGCCCCTCAGTGATCGGCAGTCCTCTCTCCTTTGCCCACCTCCCATTACCATCTAAAATAAAAGCGATATGGTTAACTTGCACTTGCTATAAGCAGTAAAAGAAAAAATAGCTTAAAAATCTAGGATACTTTTTTCCTTATTAGCTAAATAACTTTCAGTTTTTTTTATGTTCTCGTCTGTAAGTGATTGAATCTTCTTCAAACTACTGTTCATCTCATCCTCACTTATCGAGCTATCTTTATTAAGTTTCTTTAGCTCTTCGTTAGCGCTTCTTCTTATATTCCTTATAGATATTTTAGCATTCTCAGTTTTAGCCTTAGCTAACTTTATGATCTCATTCTTCCTATCCGTCGTAAGCGGAGGTAAATTAATGATTAATTTATTCCCCTCAATTACCGGGTTTAAATTGAGGTTCGAAGTTCTAATGGCCTTATCAACAGTGGATACATTACCAGCATCCCAGACGTTAATGGAAAGGCTCTTATTATCTATGGTCGAAATACTACTCACTGACTTAAGGGGCATCTTTTGGCCATAGACATCAACCTTTAAATTCTCTAACAAAGCAGGGTTTGCTCTATCAAAACCTAAGCCCTGGAATTCTTTGGTCAAGCTCTCTAAAGCCTTCTCCATTTGATCTAAAGTATTCTTATAAATATTATCAACCATTTTATATTAACCTAAATTAACTTAAAATATGAATCCACCGACAGGGTTTTTACAGCCTTTAAAAGTTATGAGCAAGTTTATGGATAATTTATGAACCGATGCTCAACCTTATAAACCTTTTAATACTAAAAGGTACCCCTGCTTTATCACTTAAATCTTTAACCAAAGATTTAATGGTCTTCTTATCTTCTTTGACAGATTCCATTTCTACGAGGCACTGCTCCGAGAAATACTTATTCACTTTTCCAGCAACTATCTTATCGATGAGCGATGGATCCTTGCCCTCGCCTTCCATTTGCTTTTTGAATATTTCTTTTTGTTCTTCTCGAACTTTTTCATCAATATTATCCAAAGAAACCGCTAAGGGATTCATGGCCGCAATCTGCATGGCCACGTCCTTACCAAAGGTTTGAATGGCCTGGTTTTGAGATAATTTTTCTTTATCAGCAGCAGAGTTGGCCGCAAGTTCAACTAAAACCCCAATTTTTTTATTGCTATGCAGGTAGCATATGATAACCCCAGCCTCACTAGTCAAGACACTTGGTTCACTTACTTCAATTTTTTCCTTGGTTTGAGCTATGATTTCATTTAAGTCTTTTTTGTAATCTTCCTCAGAAATAAATCCTTCACCCTTTGCTACCAAAGCAGCACCGGTTTTTTCTAAGAACTTTACAAAACCCTCACTATTGGCAACGAAATCAGTCTCACAGCTAACCTTAACTATCCAACCTCTATCGCTCTCTTCTTTAACAAAAATACCACCTTCATTAGTGGCCTTGTCTTTTCGCTTTGACACTATGGACAAACCCTTTTCTTTAAGGATTTTAATGGCTTTTTCCTTATCGCCTTTAGCCTCAATAAGGGCTTTTTTACATTCCATCATCCCGATATTGGTCAGCTCTCTCAGTTCCTTTATGTCCGCTAAATTAACTTTTTCCACGCTTTTTTCTTCTTTTTCTTGAGTTTCTACCTTATCTTCTACCTTGTCAGTTTGCTTATCTTCCCGCTCATTTTCTCGCTTCTGGATAGTTTCTTTCTGGCTAACTTCTTTTTGCTCAGTCTCTTTTTCATTACTTACTGCTTCTGAGCTGCTTGCTGCTTCATCACCTAAAGAATCATTCTTTAAATTGGTGTAGTTAAGCGCCATGTCCTCTACTTTTTTATTTTTCTTGTAAATCTCCTCACCTTCCTTGGTCGCCTTAACGATATTGGAAACAAAGAAACTAATGGAGCGGATGGCATCATCGTTACTCGGGATGACCAGGTCAATGCCGGTGGGATCAGAATTCGTATCCACCATGGCACAGATAGGAATATTCATTATTTTGGCCTCGTTAATACAATTCTTCTCGTTAAAGGCATCAACCACGAAAATAAGGTCAGGCAATTTATCCATCTTCAATATCCCTTTGAAATTACCCATTAGCTTATCTTTTTCTTTCTTGAACTGCAGGATTTGCTTTTTTAAATATTTCTTTTGCTCTTCTTCGTTTTCGAAAAACTCCACCAACTCATTTAACCGCTCTAAAGATTTTTTTACCACTCTATTATTAGTGAGCAGGCCGCCTATCCACCTACTAGTCATGTAGTAGTGATCCGTGCCAGAAACTTGCTCTTCTAAAATTCCCCTAGCCTGTTTTTTAGTTCCAACAAAAAGTATCTTACCTCCACTAGCGGTAACGTTCTTAACGTAGTTGTAAGCCTTGTCAAATAGTAGTACGGTTTTTTTTAAGTCAATGATATGTACCCCATGCCTTTTCATAAAAACATAAGGCTTCATATTCGGGTTCCAGATATTGCTCTTATGACCAAAATGAACCCCGGCTTCTAAAAATGACTTCATCGATTTTTCAAATTCTTTTTGTTCCAAATTTTTATTTTCCTCTTAAATAAATTTAATTTTTACTATTTACTATGTTCTCTTTAATTCTTTTATTTAATAAAATAGTCCCACTTTAGTGAGACATAACAAGGTATAACTTCCTTAAAAGCACTAAAAACAATATAGTAATTTTAACCTAAAAAAAGTAAAAACTAAACTTTTTTAATAAAAAGACCAATTTTCTTAGTAATTTTCCCTATGTTTTCCCTATGTTTTACTTACGTCTCTTTTCTCGGTGTTGGAATTCAAGGTTAGCAATGGTACTTTGCCGTCAACTCCAACTATTTATTTTAAAGCTATTTTTTAGTTTAGTCAGTTTCCGGTCGTATGTAATTTCTTGAAAAAATTTGAGCTGCTTTAAAGCTGAGGAAAAGATTGCTTTGAATACTTCTTTATCCAAATTAGCTCAATTATCCAAATTAGCTCAAAAACTGGTACACCGACATCAAGGTGGTGATGCCCACGAAGCTCAGTCCGATGAGCCAGGTTAGCTGGTTGAAACGCCTATCACTGTAGTGTTTCATGTCTTCAAATCTTTTGTCTATCTGCTCAAACCTTTTTTCCATTTGCTCAAACCTTTTATTGGCATTCTCTATGCTTTGGTGGATAAGCTCCCTTTGGTGCTTTAGATCTTGGCGTTGTAGTTTTGAGTCTACTTTCAGGTCTCTAATTTTCTCCTCTATGCTAACTAACCTTTCTTTTAACTCTAAATCTTTTCGGTTTATTTCCTCCTCAATTTTCTCTACGATGAACTCTTCTAATTCTCTGGGGTTGTATTCTTGACTGATGGTTCTTAACATGCACTTATATTGTATACCATTTAGGTAAATTAGGGGTATTTATTTTGAGTATTTTTTTCATTTTTAGGTTTGTAAGTAGACAACTTAGTTTAGGCTAAAACAAAAAACTTAGCTTAAGTTAGAAAGATAACACCAAGGATTAAGAATTGATCTTCCTGTCCTGAGCTGGGCTTAAATAGTTGCCGGTGGCTTGGATGACGTGGTACTCATCATCGGTTAGCCAGACCACCAGGGCCTTTTTGTCGCCTATCTTTTTTTCATAGCTGGGGAAGTCCAAGGTCCAGAAATTACCGCCCTGCT
This sequence comes from Trididemnum clinides, assembly GCA_963675345.1. NCBI lineage: Eukaryota > Metazoa > Chordata > Ascidiacea > Aplousobranchia > Didemnidae > Trididemnum > Trididemnum clinides. Next base: position 25,274 of record CAVLYW010000166.1, read on the forward strand.
TTTTGTATTCCTTATGGCCGATCAAGACGAAGTTTTGTAGCAGGGTGCGGTCAGCGTTCTCTCCGCTGCGGATGTAATCCTTTATGCCGCTGGCCAAAATGCCTACGTTGATGATGACCTGGTTCTTCTTTAGCCCGCCCACCTTGACGATGAGCTTGTTGCCTTTAGAAAACTTCACCTGTAGGGTCGGTGCCGCTTGATCCTGGCTCAGTCTCAGATTTTCTCCGCGAAAAAAGCTATACCACTCCTGGCCGTCCACCACGAATCCCGGGGTATAGACCCGGCTCAGGTTGTCGAACTGCTGGTGCCGGCGCTGGCGATTGGAGTTCTCTTTGGTGGCATACTTGTCTTTCCAGCCGATGTAGTCCCAGTAGTCCACGTGAAAGGCGATGGGTACCACATCCCGCCACAGCACGTACTTCTTATCAATGCGGTTGAGGTAGGTTTCGGCTGGGGGACAGCTGCTACACCCCTGGGAAGTGTAAAGCTCCACCAAGGTGGTCTTCTTGGGTCCAGCCGCAGCGAACCAACCGGAATCAGCTTTACTCTGGGCTAGGGCAAACTTACCCAGTAGCATAAAACTAAAGGTTAGCAGGGTAACCCTGGAAATAACTCTGAAAATAACTTTGGCCATGGTTTTTGACATTGACATAATTTCCCTCCCATTAATTTATGACTTCAAATTTAGCTTTAAACATCTTTTATTGTAGCATGTTTGCCTAAAATAATTCTCTAAAATAGAACTCTCAGATTACCTATATAAAAAATCCATAGTAGAATATTCGGGCGAGCATATGACCAGAAAAAGATCAAGCAAAGCAAATTTTTTAAGCCAATCCTTTAAATGTTAACTAAGATAAAAATTCTTGACTAGACTGAAATTCTTTATTCTTAAGTATTTAAAAAGAAACCATGGTTATGTAATGCATGCCGTCATTATGATATTTTTAAGACGGCAGCATGTCAAAATAAAAAAACTACCCAGTAATTTCATTAGAATTTTCTCTTTAGTCGTAGTTTCTGGGCTTTGGGTATTGTTTATCGTCTTTCTCATAAAGCAGGATTCATCGTGGGCTGACCTTTTAAAAGAAGGTTCTAAGTTAATCGAATTTTATCACTCGCTAAATAACTATACTAAGTCTTTGATACTGCTATCTCCCATCGCCTTAACCATCTGGGCCTTTCGGGATAGGAACAAGCTCTTGGAGATTGACAACACCCGCAAGGACACCAACCTCAAGGAGTTTCAAAAGCTGCAGGAATGGGCCACGGGCAACATCAACGCTCCCACTTCTCCAACCCCTACTTCATCCGATACTTCAACCCCCACCCCTAAGCCCAGCATCAGCTCTACCATCAACCCTACCATCTCGCTACAGATAACCGCTCTGCACCAGCTGCGGGACTACGTCAAAGGCCTCTATGGAGATAGCTTTCGGCGTCCGGCACTGGAGATCTTTCGCTCCATACTGAACGCCAAATTGGAGCCTTTATCCAAAGCCCTGAGTGAAGAAATAGAAAAGTTACTAAATGAAGAGGAGGAAGAGAAAAGAGATGATGAAATTAAAGACCAGGTAAAGGAATCCATAGCCGAGAAAAGAAAGGACGATCCTCTGCTCAATCAACTCAGCATCATCGTGGAAGAGGAATGGTTTTCTCTGCTGATGAACCATGATTTCTCTCTAACCTCGATTTTCTTAACCGGCCTGGATTTGCAGGATAAATATTTATCAAGGATAAATCTACCTCAAGCTAACCTCTCCGGGGCTGACCTCTCCTATGCTAACCTCTCCGGGGCTAACCTACGCAAAACTAACCTCTCCGGGGCTAACCTACGCAAAACTAACCTCTCCGGGGCTTACCTTTTCAATGCTAACCTCTCCGGGGCTGACCTTTACGAAACTAACCTATCCGGGGCTGACCTCTCCTATGCTAACCTCTCCGGGGCTGACCTACGCCTTGCTAACCTCTCCGGGGCTAACCTACGCAAAACTAACCTCTCCGGGGCTTACCTTTTCAATGCTAACCTCTCCGGGGCTTACCTTTTCGATGCTGACCTTTCCGGGGCTTACCTACGCCTTGCTAACCTCTCCGGGGCTTACCTTTTCGATGCTAACCTCTCCGGGGCTGTCCTTTACGAAACTAACCTATCCGGAGTCTATAGCAAAAAGATCAAAGAAGAAATTGAAGAAGATTGGAACTTAACTGCTTTAGAGAAAGGCAAAAAACGCATAGAGCTAAGGACTAATAAAAAGGCTGATCTCTCTGGAGCAATCATAGGTCTACTACCAACCCAAGAAGTTAAAGCTATCATCAAAACCCTAAAAGAAATAAAACAAAAGATAAAACTTGAAAAATATAGTTCAAATAGTTTAGAAAGAAGAATAAAAAACTTAGAAGAGCAACTAAAAGAAAACCATGGCCAAGGCATCAAGGGCATAAAGACCGATATGACAGGGGCAAAAATAGGCAGCTACAGCAAAAGGCAAGCCCGAGTGATAATAAAAAATATGGAGAAAGCATACCGAGGGGAATAGAGAAGGGGATAGCTAAGGTAATAAATAAAATAGAGAAGAAAACTTTTTTAGACAACTAGGAGCATAGCAACGGTATAATTTAGACTGAGCTAGCTGCGAGTATTTACGAGTAGTTTTTACCACTAGTTTGTAGGTATGACCCCAAAGTAGGTATGACCAGCTCAAGGTATATTAGCATTAGATAAAATGAGGAGAGAAGCATGATAGAGCATTTAAAAGCATCACAAAAGAACCCCGAGACGACGGACACGGAAACCAGGCAGATAGTTACGACTATGCTGGACGAGATAGCCCAGGGCCGGGAAGACCGGGTGCGGCAGTATAGCCGGGACTTAGACCGGTGGGACGGGGACATCCTGGTCGGGGCCGAAGCCATCGCCGCCGCTAAAGGGCAGGTGAGCCAGCAACTCAAGGACGACATCCAGTTCGCCTACGAGAGGGTGAAAAAGTTCGCCGAACTGCAGCTAAAGAGCATGGGCGAGTTTGAAGCCGAGATCTCTCCCGGCACCATCCTGGGGCAGAAACTCATCCCGGTAAAGACGGCCGGCTGCTATGTGCCCGGCGGTCGCTACGCTCACGTGGCCTCGGCCATCATGAGCATCACCACCGCTAAGGTGGCTGGGGTGAAAAACATCATCGCCTGCTCCCCCACCAAACCGGGCGTAGGTGTGCATCCAGCCATCCTCTACACCATGGCCCTGTGCGGGGCCGACCATATCCTGGCCCTGGGTGGGGTTCAGGGCATCGCCTCCCTGGCCGAGGGGCTTTTCACCGGGCATAAAGCCGACATCCTGGTGGGCCCGGGTAACCGCTTCGTGGCCGAAGCCAAAAGGATCCTCTTCGGCAAGATCGGCATCGACCTCTTTGCCGGCCCCACGGAGATAGCCATCATCGCCGACGAAACCGCTGACCCCGAGATCGTGGCCTATGACCTGGTGGGACAGGCCGAGCATGGCCCGGACTCCCCAGCCTGGCTCATCACCACCAGTCGCAGCTTAGCCAAGCAGGTTATGGAGCGGGTACCCCAGATCATCGAAAAACTGCCAGCCGTACAGAAAGAAGCCGCCACCTTGGCCTGGCGAGACTACGCCGAGGTAGTGCTATGCCAGACCCGAGAGGAAATGGTAGAGGTGAGCGACGACTACGCCGCCGAGCACCTGGAGGTCCAAACCAAGGAGGACGACTGGTTTTTGGATAACCTGTCCAACTACGGTTCGCTCTTCGTGGGCGAAGGGGCCACGGTTACCTACGGCGACAAGGCCTCGGGTACCAACCACATCCTACCCACCAAAAAGGCGGCTCGCTACACCGGGGGCCTCTCCGTGGGTAAGTTCATCAAAACCCTGACCTACCAAAAAATGAACGCCGAGGCCAACCGCGAAGTGGGAGCGGTCTCAGCTCGCATCTCCCGCCTGGAGGGTATGGAGGGCCATGCCTTGACGGGGGACGTCCGGCTAAAGAAATATTTTCCGGATGAAGACTTTGATACTACGGTTTGACATCAAGGCTTGACGGGCAGAGTTTGATGATTAAGTGGAGATAATTTTATAGTAGAATTTATTTATGCTGGGATCTTTTTTTAAGAAAAAATCAACTGATGAAAAGGCTGATGAAAAGAAAGCTAAAAGCGGTAAAGCAGCCAAAAAATTCAGCTGGAAAAAGATCATTAGTTTTAACTTCAGCGAAATAAACCAAGGTTTCTTTGACGAGATAGAAGAGGCCCTCATCTTAGGCGATGTCGGCGGCTCAGAGGTGGTGAAGATAATGCAGCTATTTCGAGAAAAAATCGCCGAGGAAAAAATAAAGTCAATTGACGCGGCCCAACACCAGCTAAAGCAGATCTTTAAATCTAGGCTGGTGGAAAGGCCCCTGGTTTGGGATGAGAGCAAGCTACCCATCCTGGTCATGATGGGCATCAACGGTGTGGGCAAGACCACCACCATCGCTAAGCTGAGCCAGTTTTACTCGGCCCAGTTCCCCGAGCAGGTCTGGGGAGCGGCTGACACTTTTAGGGCTGCGGCCACTCAGCAATTAGAAGCCTGGTCTAAAGAGCTCGCGGCTCATCTCATCAACAAAGGCGAAGGGGCCGACCCAGCTTCAGTGGCCTTTGACAGCATTCATTCGGCTTAGCTAGAAAAATAAAACCGGGGAAAACAAGGTCTTAGCCATCATCGACACCGCCGGTCGCCTGCATAATAAAGAGGCTCTAATGAGCGAGCTTAAAAAGATAGTTCGGGTTAGCGACAAATTTGAAAACCAGGTTGACCGCAAGAACATCTTGGTCTTGGACGCAACCTTGGGCATCAACGGGTTTGAGCAGGCTAAAGTGTTTCACGAGAAGATAGGCCTGGACGGTATCATCCTTACCAAGATGGACACCTTAGCCAAGGGCGGAAGTGTCTTTTCTATTTCCAACCATTTCAACCTCCCCATCTGGTTCACCACCTTTGGGGAAAGCCTGGAAAATATTTCTCCTTTCAATATTGAGGAATACATTGAAAGCATCATTTAATAGAGATTTAGTTAAATAAATTTTTTCTAAATAAGTTCAACTAAACACTCCTCTGCCTAGTTGCTTGGTTAAAGTTTTTCTAAAATTTTACTAAACTTATTCCTAGGGAAATAACTTTAATTTTTTGAGGTAAATTTTGTAACTTTTGGCAATGGTTAGTAGCTTGGGGGCTTAGAAAAGTGTTCCTTTTTTAATCTCCTTAGTTTAGTTTTGGGTTAGCTTTTGTTTAGCTTTGGTTTAACTTTCTTTGATCGATTTTATTTAGCTCATGGTTTGGCTTAATTTTTTTAAGCTTTTTCACTAAATTTTTCCCAAAAAAGCATAAAGTGCCTTTAAGACTTGGCACGGTTTTTGACCTACTTAATAGTATAGAAAACAAAAAAAAACGGAGGACAAAAACATGACACTATCATTATTAAAAAGACCATTTTTCCCATCTTTTTTTCAAGATGAGTTTGAGACTGAGGGAGAGAGATTTTTTACTCCCCGGGCGAATGTGGTAGAGAATGAAAAAAACTACAACGTTCATCTCGAGCTAGCGGGAGTGAAAAAAGAGGACTTAGATATTTCTTTACAAGACAATATCTTAGTCGTGAAGGGAGAAAGAAAAAAAGAAAGTGAATCGAAAGAAGACAACTATTCACTTTACGAGAGCTTCTACGGCAAGTTTGAGCGCAGCTGGAAACTAAACAACGTTGACGAAACTTCAATTGAAGCCAAGTTTAAAGATGGTATCCTTACTCTCACTTTACCTAAAAAAAAGGAAGTGATCGAAAAGGAAAAAGTAAGAAAGATAGCCATCAAATAATTTTTCTTACGACCAAAGAGTAGAGGACGGAGTGGGGGTAGCTTTGCTTCATACTCCGTCCTTCGCCCTTTCCCTTTTTTAGAGAAGGGCTTTAGCAAAATAGTTTTTCATTTCTATTTTAGTTTCGCTTATGGTTACGCTGGGAATGAAATCATTTAGAAAGACGTAGTTATTAGTCGGCTTATCGTTGTTCAGTTCAGTTTTCTGAGCAATGCCTTTTATATAATTTTCTAAAATGATGCCATGCCTAATGATGGGGATAGAGCCGTGCTGTAAGAATGCTCTCTTACCCCGTTTTTGAGCTGAGCCTATGAACTTTTTTCCATCTAAACAAATTTCTTTAAAGCCCTTGGCTGAGTAGCAGATGGGAGACACTGACCTCTCCGCCAGGTCAACCTGCTTCACCCGCACCTGAGGTAGTTTTTTAGCAAAAAAGCCTAAGAGCAAATTGGAGACTTTGCCGTAGCTCTCACTTAGACCACCACCAAAAAAATTATTTTCATAGTCACTCACAATAGAATAAGTAATTTCATTGTGATGGAGAACTGCCTTACCACCCGAAATGCGCTTGACCACAGATATATCCGGGTGCTCAATTAGAAAATCCTCCTTCTGAGAAATTCCTAAAGAAATAGTCGGCCCTATCCATTCATAAAACCGAATGATGAAGCCACTCAAATCACTTTCATTGAAGCGGAAAAAATTATTCTTATCCCTCTCCATGTTTTGGATTCCACTAAGCGGGGGGTCTAAGTTAATTTCTTTTATTAAACCCACTGACTGATTAATTTACTGATTAATTGAATCTACTAAATTAGGTTGCTTTAGATCGCCGTACTAATAAAAATTATCTGAAAGATATGATTACACAACAGCTAAAAAAATCAATAGCCCAAAATTGCTAAAACTAGATAGAATATAAATAAACTAAACGCCTTTAGCGCCAATGTCTTTTCTAAAATGCATGTTAGGAAAACTGACTTTATTTATCTCGTGATAAACTTTTTTTATGGCCCCAGGTAAATTCTCGTCATAGCAAGTTATCGAAAGGACTCTGCCGCCATTGGTAATTAACTGCTGGTCCTTCATCTCAGTTCCTGAGTGAAAGATAAGCCCATTACCCACATTATTAAGGCCCTTTATGGCTTTTCCAGTTTCATAACTATCTGGGTACCCTTGGGATGAGACGACCACAGTACAGCCAGCCAAGTCTTTTACCTTAAAATCAACGCTACCAAGATCTCCATTCACGCAGGCCAAACAAAGCTCGCCAAAATCTGTCTCTAAGAGGGGCAGAACGCACTGGCACTCAGGATCCCCTAGACGGACGTTGAACTCCAAAACCTTAATCTCATCATTTTTTATGATAAGTCCAGCATACAAAACCCCACGAAATGGGCTACCCCTTTGCTGCAACACTTCGAGGATTGGTAGAAAGATATTCTCTTCGATATGTTTTAACTTTGCCCCATCCAAAAATTTAACTGGTGTGTAACAACCCATGCCACCAGTATTAGGGCCTTGATCGCCATCATAAATCCTTTTATGGTCTTGCGAAGGTGGCAAAAGCCTCACCTCTTTACCATCACAAAAAGCCAGGATACTCACCTCCTCTCCTTCTAAATATTCTTCTACAATGAGTGTATTCCCTGCTTCGCCAAATTTATTTTCTTTGAAATAAACACCCAAGGCTGCAATAGCTTCCTCTTTGGTGGAAGTTACGATAACCCCTTTGCCAGCACAAAGGCCATCAGCTTTAAGCACCACCCTTTTATCATTTTCTTCTAAATAAGCCCTGGCACTTTCATAGTCCGTAAATACATTATACTCAGCAGTGGGAATGTTCCCTTCTAACATTATTTCTTTAGCGAATTTTTTTGAGGTTTCTAAACCACTAGCATATTTGCTGGGACCAAAAACACTTATCCCCTTTTCTAAAAGATGGTCAGTGATACCATCAGCCAAATAGCTTTCACTTCCTGGGACGACTAAATTTATCTTTTCTTTTTTGATGAAAGAAATGAGTTTAGTATAGGGTGGGGTTAAATCCAAGCTAACTTGATTATAGTTCAGCTGAACGCCTCCGTTACCCGGCTCAAACTGAAATGAAGTACCAGCATTGCCAGGGGAGATGGACACATGCTCCACTGATGGACTGGTAATTAGTTTAAAAGCAATGGCGTGTTCCCTTCCACCGGCACCTAAAACTAAGGCCCTAATCATTGGTTTATTCGGTTTATCAATAGCTTCATTGTAAAGAGTTTCATTCATAATAACTCATCCTATGAGTAATAGCTTACCATATGACTGACTGCTTTCTTTAAAAAAAAGATAAAATCGGCTTTACCACTTTTCTATAATTGTTTAAATTTTTTCATAATGAATAGTTTTCTTTGTGATGTCAACCTAAAATTTAATTTCTACTTCTAGAAAAACTATTATAATTAATAAAACTTAGTTTGTTATTTTTGCTTTATTTTTTTTTGATCTAATTTTTAATAATATTTTGCTTAACCCCTATCTTAAATTTTTAGCTTTCGCCTGCATAGCCTTAGTTTTTTTGCTAAAAGGCCTTTTAGCCAGTATTTTCACTACTTATAACAATATTGATTTTGCTAGTTTCAATAACTCTTACCTACTATTAAGTGAAGAAAAATTCCACGAAGATGTGAATGAAATTTTTGAAAATGACCCTTTTTATACTAACTTTACTTTTTCTATAACTTACGCACCTAAATCAATCGTTACTAAGATGTTTAATGACCTAGAGTACACCGCTGAAAATGGAAAGCGGTATGGCAAAAGCCCCTATATCATCAATTTTAAAAAAGATTTTTACACGGCGGAGGTTAAGGACTATGCCAAGGGAAAAGTACATTTAGTTTATATAAACAATAATATTAATAGATATATTTACTTCATTGAGGGAACTTTTAACGCTTTTGTTAGCTTAAAGGGTAAAATGTTAGTCGACATAAAGTACCAACAAATAAGCCGTAATATTCATTTCAATATAAAAACTTTTTTAGTTTTAGATAATCCCGTCTATTGGGAACTCTTCAAAAAAGCTCGAAATTCTCCTAAATTTGGTAAACGTATAAATCGTCTCATTGATGCTAACATTAAATACATAGTCCGCTTGGGTAGGGCAACTGTTCAGGGAATTTATCGGGACTCCAGGAATAAATTTCAGTTTTAGTTTATTCCTCTTAGCTGCCTTTTCTTCGTAAACTTAAAACCAGTTTAGCCATGTTACAATTTAGCTTCCGTGATACCTCAAAAAATACATTACATCTGGTTAGGCAGGGGAGAGAAATCTGATAAGATCAAGAAGTGCCTAGCCTCTTGGCATAAACATCTAAGTAAGTTTGATATAAAAGAATGGAATGAGGAAGATTTAGATTATGAGGCAGAATTAAAACGCTACCCATTTTTAAAAAAACTTCACAAAAGCAAAGGTTGGGAGTACTTGTCTGACTACTTTCGGGTTAAAGTATTATACGAGCAAGGAGGGATTTACCTGGACACTGATATGGAGGTACTAAAAGATTTATCTCCCCTACTCAAAAATAAATTCTTTGTCGGCATGGAAACTGATGATAATAAGGCTAATATTGAAGTTATTGGTAAAGTTATCTTAGGCACTGCTATAATTGGTGCTATCAAAAATCATCCTTTGCTAAAAGCAAACTTAAATTATTATAGAGAAAAGTTTCCCAAACCTTCGGATCGTTACACTAATACAGTTATTCTAACCCAACTTTTTAAAGAACACTACAGAACTAACACCATAGAAAAAGACTACCCTGATGCTAAGATCTATGACAAAAGTTATTTTTATCCCTTCTACCATATTGAAGTTTTTGATACCAATAAAGTTCTTCCTCATACCTACACCATCCACTGGTGGACTGTAGGTTGGCTTAAAAATAGTGATTTGATGTACTACCTATCCACCAAAGGCCTAACTGGAAGAAAAAAACTATTTAGTTATATCGAATCTAAGATTATAAGAAAACTTTTATCAAAAATGAAAAGAATAGAAGAGAAATTATTGGAGATAAAAGTTATAAAGATATTGTATGGGATAACACCCTTACTTAAATTCTATAGAGCGACAAAAAACTTAGCTAAGACTTTAGCTAAGATCTCAGGCAAAAGGGCATCATAGACTCTTACAAAAAGAGTATTCCTTATAAAGCGATGATTTTTTATTGCTATCTAATCGCTGCTCAACCTCTTTATAACTATCACTATATCTTAATCTCAGAACAAGCCAACCTAGGGCCAGCATTTCCAATCGGCTGAGTTTTATAATCATCCGGACTTTTGTGGATAACGATAGCACTACCGTCTTTATCCAAAAGAGGGAATAGGTTTTTATCCTTTAAGGACACTTTAGCAACGTAGTATTCCACTTCTGCTCGTTCACTTTCGCTAAAATAAATGTTAGGCAGATCGGCCAAGTGCTGGGCTCCTTCTGAAAAATAGCCATGGATTTCCTTTTTCCCTTCTTGGTGGATATGACCACCAGATTTTTTAAAGGCCTTTATATCTGAGCAGTCACCCACGTTGTGAATATGTATGCCATGGGGCCCCGCCGCTAAACCTTCAGCTTTTATATAAATAAGTACTCCTCTGAGCGCCTGAGTTATCCTAACCTCACCTATTTTTTTACCTTGATTATCGATAAGTTTAGAGCGATATACTTCCATTAAGTTTTTTTTATCTACCTTCTTCTGAGAATGACCACCAGCTAAAAGGCTATTGGGCATTACAAATACCAAAAGCAAAACCATTATTAGTTTATAGTTTATTTTAATTTTATTTATATTCATTTTGTTTTTCTCCTAATTTTTATAATTTTTCGTCAATCAACTCAATCCGCATACTGCAGGCTCATTTTAGTGATTTTACCATCTTTATTCCACCAGTAATAATAATGAACCACCCAGCTGAGCCATTTCACTTCAGTCTTAGCATAGCCCTTCTTCATTTCTAATATCTTCCTATGATTAAAGGACTCACCAGAAGGTATGACTTCCCTGAGAGCCCACTTTCTAATTGCCGAACGTCCCTTGAAGGTCCTACTCACATCTATCATGGTTGGATTAGAAGAAAAGCAGGCCATGTACTTTTTAATATCCTCTGCATTAGTTGCTTTTTGATAGCAGCTAATAGCTTCCGGTAATCTATCATCCTGCAGCTTACCTTTCTCTTTCGCTTCATCTGCCTCTGCAGCGAAAACTCGATTTCCCATCATAAAAGTGAGCATCAAAGTGATTATAATCGTACTCAATATCTGATATATATTTTTTTTTCTCATTCTTATCTTTCTCCCCGTTATATAACTAATATAACCCTAAGTTTAATATAAGTCTAACTGAATTAATTAAATTTAATTGAGTAGAAAATAGAGCTTCAACCTTAGAACTTCCTAGAACTTCTATCTGGCCACCCCAATTGTGAAATGAAAATATTTAAGGATTAATCTTTTTATTCTTCAACGTATTCTTTTGCTCCAGTCATATAGGCCACCGCATCTGACATAGAGGTTTTTTTGGGATCAATATCACATAGTTTTCGACTGAGCCTATGAACATGTACTCTATCACAAATCTCAAAAACATGGGGCATATTATGGGAAATAAGAATAATAGCTAGGCCCTTCTTTTGATTAATTTCTTTGATTAACTCCAAAACTTTTCTGGACTCTTTCACTCCCAAGGCCGCAGTTGGCTCATCTAAGATTATGATCTTTGAACCAAAAAGAGTAGCCCTAGAAATGGCCACGCCTTGCCTTTGCCCTCCTGACAAAGTCTCCACCGTTTGATTGATATTTTGAATGGTTAGTATATCAAGCTCTGAAAGTTTTTCCTCGGCGATTTTTTGCATTTTCTTTTTATCGATGAGCCGAAAAAGACTTCCTAAAAAATTATTAACCCTAATCTCTCTACCTAAAAACATATTCTCTGCGATCGTGAGCGAGGGAGAGAGAGCCAGATTTTGGTAGACGGTTTCAATTCCGTTTAGCCTAGCGTCAATGGGGCCGCTAAAACTAACCTCTTTGCCGTTCAAATAAATATTTCCCGAGTCTATCTGTATAGCTCCGGTCAAGGCTTTAATCAGGGTCGATTTCCCGGCCCCATTATCACCGATTATTCCTAATATCTCTTTGTCATATAATTCGAAATTAGCCTTGTTGAGAGCACATACTCTACCATAATTTTTAACCACATCACGACAAGAAAAAATTACTTTTTTCTTGGTTCCGCTAGGTTTGCTAGGTTTTTTAGACAAAGACTTTTTAGTTACCAATTTTCCTTATCCACTGATCTAACAACACCGCAATGATGATTAACCAACCAATAGCAAAGACTTGCCATAAGACGTCAATGCCCGATAAAGCTAAACCTGAGCGAAATACCCCGACGATGAGGGCCCCAAAGAAAGTTCCTATGATTGAGCCTCGGCCCCCAAAAAGTGAAGTCCCCCCAATGACGACTGCTGTAATTGACTCCAGATTACCCTCATAAAAACTTTGCGGACTAATTGAACCAACCCGGCCTATGGATGACCAGGCACCTAAGCCACATATGACACCAGCTACTACATATACAGAAAAAAGTACTTTGGAAGAATTTATACCAGCAAGTTGGGCCGCATCGGGATTATCTCCGACCGCATAAATATGAGTACCCCAAGAGGTATGCTTCAAGATATACCAAAAAACTATAAATAATAAAATAAAAAAAACAGAACCATAAGTGAAACTAGTATTAAAGATTTCAATCTTACCACCAAAAAATTTTAATAATGAAGCCTGCTCATCTAAATCTTGACTCCTTATAGACTGGCTACCGGAATACCAGAGATTAAGAGCAAAAAAAATACTCCAAGTCCCTAAAGTAACGATGAAAGGGGGCAGCTTAGCCTTAGCCACTAAAAAGCCATTGACAGCTCCACAAAGGGCCGCCACTAATATACCTATGAGAATGGATAAGGGAACGGGTATACCTAAATGAATACTCAATTTGCCCATAATCACTGAGGACAAAACCATAACAGCTGCAACTGATAAATCAATTCCAGCTGTTAACACGATCAAGGTCTGGGCAATGCCTAGTATCCCAATGATACTTACTTGTTGGATGATGAGCGATAGATTAAATGGAGAAAAAAACCTATCCCCAGCTAAAATACCAAAAAAGGCAACCGCCACCCCTAAGACTAAAATAGGGACTACGTTTAGATTATTATGGAGAAAGCTTTGAATCCTTTTTAATAAAGTTAACTCACTATTAACCATTTTTACTAAAATATCCCTTAAAATATGCCTTAGTTAAATTAAAGTTAGATTATTTAAATTACCTGATTATCCCCAACACTGATTTAGTCCATCACTTGAAGTCATGGAATCAACTCCTGGAACTGGTTCATCAGTGATTAGCTCTACGCCAGTGTTAAAGAAACCCAAATTTGGATCAATTTCTGGCTTCTCTCCAGAAAGAGCAAACTTAACGATGGCCGATATACCTAAAGAAGCCATTTTTAAAGGGAACTGCATTGAAGTAGCTCCAATAACTCCATCCCCAATGTTCCTGACTCCAGGGCAACCTCCGTCCACGGAGACGATGATTACGTCTTTTTCTTTGCCAACGGCCTTAAGGGCCTCATAAGCTCCAGCTGCTGCTGGCTCATTTATGGTATAGACTAAGTTTATACCCGGATCTTTTTGCAGAAGATTTTCCATCGCTCTCCTTCCACCTTCTTCGTTACCATCGGTAACGTCATTACCAACGATTCGCGGATCATCTTCATCACCTATATCATTCTCATCTTTAGTATCAATGCCAAAACCTTTTAGAAATCCTTGGTTCCTGGCTACATCAACAGTAACTTCTGACGCATTTAAGTCTAATAAAGCAATCTTGGCGTTAGCAGCGTCACTACCCATTTTTTTACTAGCCCACTCACCGATGAGTTCGCCAGCCTTGAAATTATCGGTCGCAAAAGTAGCGTCGGCGGTGTCAGCTGGATCTAATGGCGTATCTAAAGCAATGACCAATACCCCAGCTTCCCTAGCTTTTTCAATGGTGGGAACTATAGCTTTGGTGTCCGAAGGAGTGATGAGGATCCCTTTAGCTCCTGCTGCTATGCACGTTTCAACCGCAGCGACCTGAGTCTCGTTATCACCATCTATCTTACCAGCATAGGTACTCAGTTTAACCCCTAATTTTTCAGCTTCTGCCTGGGCCCCTTCTTTCATTTTTACAAAGAAAGGATTAGTATCCGTCTTAGTGATCAAGCATGCTTCAATTGCTGCTCCTTCGTCTGATTGAGCATTTTTTTTGCCGCCTCCACAACTCACCACGAATAGCAAAAAAGCCGAACCAACCGCAAGTAGCAACATTTTTTTCCAAAATAAATTGGCTTGTGTATTCATTTAATAAACCTCCATATGAATATTTTATAATAAATGATTTCTTCCCTTATCCCTTATATACCTGTAATCCACCTCTCTTATCCTAGGTACCCTTCCAGTATAAAGATAAGTTAAGAAAACATATTATAGCATTCTTTAATTGGAATGGAATAATTTTTGACTTGAAAAAATTAAAAAACAATTTTCTCTGATATTTTTTCTTCTACTAAAGTATTTAGAAAAAATTTATCTAATCTTTAACCACAAAGCTGACTAGCTTACTCGGAACAAAAATTTCTTTTACTACTTTTTTGTTATCAATGTATTTTAATACATTTTTTTCCTGCTTGACCTTTTCCATAACCTCTTCTTTTTTGAGGTTGTTGCTTACTTTTAGCTTAGCTCTAATTTTCCCATTGATCTGGATGACTATCTCGCTCTCACTTTTCTTCAAAAACCTAGGGTCATAGGTAGGCCATTCTTGGTGGCACAAAAACTCACTCGCTTTGAAGTAAGAAAAAATTTCTTCACTAAGAAAAGGAGCAAATGGTGAAAGCAAAATAAGAAACTTTATGAGTACCGCTTGGATTTGCTGGGCAACATCTGGGCTTACTTCAGTGAAAGTAATCTTACTAGCGTCATTGATAAAGATCATCAGGTGGGAAATAACCGTATTGTAATGCATGCGTTCTATATCATTTTCTACCTTAAAAATTGTCTGATTGATTAAGGATTCTAAGTGCATGATTTTTTCTCGGTTCTGCTCTTGGTTGTGCTCTAGGTTCTGCCCCAAATTACTTCCTTGAGAACTAGGTTTTTCAATAAATTCACTAAGGGATTTAATGGCTTCAAACCACTTTATTACCTTCATGAGGAACCTAGTACATCCCTCAAGTCCCTTCTCGTTCCACTCTAAATCTTTTTCAATGGGAGCTGCGAAAAGGATGAAAAGCCTAATGCTATCGGCGCTATACCTCTCTAATAGCTCCTCTAAGTTGACCCCATTTAGTTTTGACTTAGACATTTTCTCTTTTTTGATGACAAGGTCAGTACCCGTTTCTGGGCATTTGGTTTCATCCTCGACTAAGCTACTTTTGGCATAGTACTTTTTAAGTGTTGGAGAGAAATAGGAAAAAGAAACCACCATTCCTTGGTTGGTTAACCTTTTGAAAGGCTCATCGCTTTTGAGTAGACCCATATCCCGAATCACCTTATGAAAAAAACGAGCATAAAGTAAGTGCATACAGGCATGTTCTATACCTCCGATGTAGTGATCCACTGGCAGGTAATAATCAACCTTATTCTTACTAAAAGGTTCTTTCAAGTTTTTAGTATCAACATAACGCAGAAAATACCAGGAGGAACAAGTAAAGGTGTCCATGGTGTCGGTTTCGCGAAAAAATACTTTATCCTCACCATCTTTATTGCGAGTAACTTTTACAAAACTCTTGCTGGTCGCTAATGGGTTGCCACTCCTACTGAACTCAACGTCATCGGGAAGATAGACTGGGAGGTTTTCTAAGTCCTCAGGGTAATAATTACCAACATCATCCTTTAACATGGGAATGGGGTTACCCCAATACCTCTGCCTAGAAATGAGCCAATCCTTTAAGCGATAGTTAACCACTTTTTTAGCCATTCCCTTGCCTGCCAAATCTTTGGTTATCACTTCCTTGGCTAATTCATTATCTAAGCCATCATACTTACCAGAGTTAACCAATTCCCCGGCTCCTTTATATACCCTGCCTTTTTCATCCTTAGCTGATGGATTGGTTGATGGATTAGCTGATGAGTTAGTATCTGCGACCTTTCTAACTACCTCGCGTACTCCAAGGTTATATTTTAAAGCAAAGTCTAAGTCCCTTTCATCATGGGCTGGACACCCCATGATGGCACCCGTACCATATTCCGCCAAAACAAAGTTGGTCACATAAATGGGCACTTCCTCTCCACTAGCTGGGTTTTTGACATAGGTACCAAGGAAAATTCCTTCTTTTTCATAATCTGATGATTGATTGATGTTCTGACATTTTTCTTTAAAAAGAGAAACCTTTTCTCTTAGCTCTGCATTATCTAAAATATATTCTTCTAACTTAGGATGATCAAAGGCCAGGCCCATGAACTTAGCCCCAAATATGGTATCAACCCGGGTCGTATAGATGGGAAACGGCTTGCCTGCAAAAATAAAGTCCACTACAACCCCTTCACTCTTCCCTATCCAATTTCGCTGCATCACCTTTACTTTTTCAGGCCACTCATCCATATTGTCTAACTCATTTAAAAGCTCTTCAGCGTAATTGGAAATCTTGAAGTACCACTGCTCTATTTGTTTTTGCTGAACGGTAGCCCCAGACCTCCAAGCCTTACCTTCGTGCACTTGCTCTTTAGCCAAGACGGTTTTATCTATCGGATCCCAATTCACGGTGGCCTTTTTTCTATACACCAAACCCATATCGTACATTTTTAAAAAAAACCACTGGCCCCACTTATAGTAATCTGGCTTAGCAGCACAAACTTCATTATCGTAATCATAAGAAAAACCAAACTTCTGCAGTTGGCTTCGCATGGCGTCAATGTTTTTAAAAGTCCACTTAGCTGGATGGATTTTGTTTTCAATGGCAGCATTTTCTGCTGGCAGCCCAAAAGCGTCCCAGCCAATGGGATGTAGTACATCATAGCCTTTTAACCGCTTAAACCTAGCCAAGGCATCACCAATAGAATAATTCCTAATATGCCCAATGTGTAAATTCCCACTGGGGTAAGGGTACATTTCTAAAGCATAAAACTTTTTCTTTTTGGAGTCTCTTTTCTCACCTTTCTCATCGAAAACATTTTCGAAGCTAAAAGGTTTTTTCTCTGAAAAAATTCTTTGCCATTTTTTCTCAATTTCAATAAAGTTATATTTCATAGTTGTGATGAATTATATTATAAATAGAAGTATACGACTTAAAAGGCTAGGCCTATTTTAAAATAAGCCAAAGGACTTAAACTTAGAGAAAAACTTTCTGGTTGGTATTGCGGTAGTAAAACATTCAAACTAGCGGGATTACTATTAAAAGAAAGGATGTTCCAGTTTATCCCGGTCTCTATAACTAAATACTCCACCTTAAATAAAACCCCTAATGAAAAATGAGCCCCATGCCCGTCAATAGAAAACCTATTATTTCTTTCACTTTTTCTGAGTTGATCCTCTGTGCCTCTAAAACTTACTTCCTCTTTAAGCGATACTTCGCCAAAATTATAAGTGTAACCAGCACCTAAAACGATATAGATATTCTCTTGCGGGGTTTGTTCCAGCAGTCTAAAGCGATAGAGAAAATCAAAAACTAATGAATGCCCCGACATGTTAAAGGTATAGCGAGTAAAATAATCTTCATTATTGGGAAGACTATCATTCCTATCAATGGAAACAACGCTATTAAAAAAGTTACTCCTGTGGTAGGAAAACCCAAAGCCTAAGTCATAATAATATAAATTAAAGTCTAAATTAAGAGCAATGGGGCCACTCGTAGAGTCCTGGTTATTTACATATAAAGCATTTGGATTAACCGCGTTATAGGCATTCTTTAAAAAATCTACCTGCCCCCTTAAAGCATTACGGCTATTTTGCTCATTAAAAACACTGAACTGAAACCCGGTAAAAAAAATAAAATCCACATAAGGCACCAACTTAGTTTGTTGATACTCTTCCAGTTCCTCTTCATAGTTGAATTCTTCTTGGCTCACATTGGTAACGCTACTAAAATTGTTGAACTGGTTCTGCTGAGCTGACTGAGACCCTTGCGCTTTTAAAGGAATAATAAAAATAGTAAAAGAAATGCTTAGTGCATAAAATAGGCGATAAAATAGGCGATAAAAAAAACTAAAAACGGGAATTCTACTTTTAAACATGTTCAATTAAATTGATAATAAAAAAAATTAATAATATAATTTTAACATTATTTTTTATCTAATTTTACGCTCTTATAAATTGCCTAATAGAAAATGCCTAATAGCTTTAATGATTCGTTGACCAATTTAAGGGTTGGTTTGGGTTATGATAATCACCGCTTTAGAGAAAACCCTGATAATTCCGGTGAAACTCCCCGGGAAGCTCTTGAGGAAAACCTGACTTTAATGAATGGCTTTACCCTCGGGGGAATAGAGATTCCTTATTCTAAATCTATTGTGGCTCACTCTGATGGTGATGTTCTTTTCCATGCTTTGATTGATGCTTTTTTAGGAGCCTCATCCTTGGGCGACATTGGGTCTCATTTTCCTGATTCTGACCCCAAGTATAAAAATATTAATAGCGAAAAACTACTTAGGCAAACCTTGGAGCTAATGAAGGACTACCGCATTATCAACATTGACGCGACCATTATCTTAGAAAAACCTAAGCTAGCACCTTACATAAACCAAATAAAAAATAACCTCTTCAGAATAATAAAAGACATAACTAAGGAAAATATCCCCATTAACCTAAAAGCTAAGACCAACGAAAAGCAAGATTCGTTAGGAGAGAATAAAAGCCTAGCTTGCTATGCGGTTACCCTTTTATTAAAAAGGTAGCTATTAAAAAGTAGCTCGTTTCTTTCCATCCTGCTGCTACTTTTTGCTATTTACTTCTTATTCTTTTAATAGGTATTCATGCACTAAGACATCAATGCTCTTGAAAACGGGTAAAAGTTGGGTAAGTTTTTCTTGGGTAAGCTGATCAATGTTAGGTAAGTAGACTAAGTTATCAACCTTTTGAGCTATGGAAAGTTTGTTTAACTGCTCCTTTAAAATGAGGGTTAAACTTATTTCCTGGATATTGAGGAATACTTCAATTTCGTAGTTATTGAGATTCAAACGTTTGGCTACCGCTCGAAACCTATTCCTGGTCGAACAACTTTCTCGATAACCAATTTTCAAGGCCAAAAGGCGAGCTAGGGAATTGATGGGAAAAAGATAACTTTTTTTTATATCGATTATTTTTTTACTATTAGTTTTTAATTTTCCTAACAAAGTAAATGGGTAAATGGTTTCGTCAATGATGTTCTCCCCGATGAGTTTGATGAAATAAGTTGAGTCTGCTTTTCTAACATAGTCATTCACCAGATCAAATAATTTCCTATCCCCATAAATAAATTTTGCATCCAGGAAAATGTCGGCATTCAATATCGCTTCTTTTTCAGTTGAGTTAAACCACTTATTGATTTGCTCCTTCCATTCATCTAAGGAAAGGCACCACTTAGGATTACGGATCATCACTTCGCCCTTACAAAAAGGAATACCAATTTTATCTAAGTTCTCGTTTAAAATTCTACCGAAATGAAGTAGCCATTCTCTTTGCTTTTCTAGCGTTTCAGGATCACTACTACTCTGAAAAACTAAGGCATTATCCTGGTCGTAGGATAGTAGGGTCTCTCCTCTACCAACCGATCCCAAAATCAAAACTGCAAAGGGAGTGGGTGCTTTTACTCTCAGCTCTTCTTCAGTTTTCTTTAAAGATATTTCTACGACTTTTTTAGTTATGGCTAATATCTCGTGAGAGATAAATTTGGTTATTTTGTAAGTCATAGTATCCTGGTTAAATAGCTTTTTGGCTAAGTTAGGTATCTCTAGTAAAGCATCTCCCAATTTACTTATGGTGGTTATTTTCCTTTTGTCAATTTGATGATAATGAATATTCTCAATCCTTCTCTTCATAAAATCTCGATTAGAAATAATGCCCACTATTTCCTGGCCTTTTCTTACGGCTAAGTGCCGAGTGTCATTTTCTTCCATGATATTTTGAGCTTGGTAAACGAAGTCATCAATGGAACAACTGATTATTTTTAGATTAGGAATGTTCTTAAGCTGTAGGGCCAAGGCCTTTTTATCTTCATCCAAAAGCCGTACTAGATCTCTTTCACAGACCATGGCAACGAACTCGTTTTTTTCGTTGTGAATGAGTAGGCTCCCTACCTTGTTTTCATTCATTTTTTTAACGGCTTGCATCAAAATCTTATCTTCTGAAATACTCAAGATTTTTTTGTGCATGATATTTTTAACACTGTTGATGAATGGGAAGGGATCAACTTTTTCTAAATCATCAGCTTCACTTTCTATGCTACTCTTAATAGTCTTAGGAGAAGTGTAGCCAGGAGGTTTAGGGTAATACCAGTCGCTAGAATAGCTATAATTAATAAAGCCCAATTGATCAAAGATGTATTTCTCAGCCTGAGATAAAACTTGGATTCCTTTTTCTTTCAAAATGGGAACAAGGTTTTTATAAATCATAGCTGTAATAAGAGCATCGCCCTCAGCAGAGTGCCGGTGTTCAACTGAGACTTTAAAATAATAAGCCAAATTTTCTAAGTAAAGTTGGTTATTGGGTATGGCGAGTATCTTGCTTAAAAAGCGTATATCTAAATGCCTGTAGTCAGGCTTGGGAAGATTATACCTATCTAGTTCACTGCGCAGGATAGCTAGGTCAAAGCCGACATTGAAACCAACTATGATCCTATTCCCGATAAAGTCATGGAACTCTTGCTGCACTGCTTTGAAATTAGGTTGCCCCTTAACTTTTTCGTTATCTATTTTATGAATCTGAGAAATCTTTTTGTCAATGTTAATTTTCGGGTCAACCAACATCTGAAATTTTTTTCGCTTAATTTTTAGCCCATCCATACAGAATACTGCGATGTCAACTATTCTGTCGGTGGCCACATTGAGGCCCGTGGTTTCAATGTCAATCACCGCTGTCTTTAACTGAGCAAGCGGAGTGGTGGAAGGATCAATCACCATGGATTAAATTATAAACTTTTTTTTAAATTGATTAATTATTTTTTCAGAAAACTTAAAGCCGTATGCATAATGATTTTCCGCTGGGGGGATTTTTTCATTTTCAGGTTTGGCTAAACTTATACCTCTGAGAAAAACGTAATGGCACCCTCCAAAATTTTTTTCATAATTATAATTTTCACCCAACTGAATGGAAAGGAAGGCATCCAAAGCAACCGTATAAATGAAAGCCTGCAAAAAATAGTTTTGCTCTAACAAACAAGAATGAAGTCTTTCTTTAGAGTAATCCACTTCATTTGGGCCTAAGTAATTACTTTTCCAATCGATCAGATAATATTTATTATCTACCTCAAATACTAAATCAATGAATCCCTTGAGAAAACCATCTTCTATTTCAATCTCATTTAAAGTTGGATTGATGAGATCTACTTTTTTTACAAACCTACTTAGTAGATAGCCTGCTTCATGTAAAAGCTCTAGGAAAGTTTGAATGGTCTCTTTTTTGGATTTCCTAATCCTGAGGGTGAATTCCATCTCTCTAAGGATTTTTTTTTCTGCTTCCAATTTGGAAAAATCCAAACAAATATTTTTTTCCCATTTTTCTTCTAAATTAGAAGCACTAATCTCTGAGTCAGTTTTTCTTTCTGGTGTCGCTAGATAAAGTTTCTTTATTTTTTCTAAAAAAGTGGCTATAAGCTCCTTATACTTAATGTCCACTCCCTGCTCCAAAAGAATAGCAATGATGAATTCTTCTAAATCTTTTCCAGAAATATCCGGTTGCCATTTTTCCAAAATAGCATGAAGCATCACTCCTATTTTGATACTATCTTTTCCCTTAGGCAAAGCATTTAATGACAAAAATTCTAGTCCCTCCAACTTGTTATTAATTTCAAGCTGTCCCTCATACTCCCCCCCACTCTCTGCTAAACTCCCAGCTAAATTAGAGGTTGCTTTTCCTTGCTGTTCAATACCTTGCTGTTCAATGCCCCTAGCCCAAGACTCGCCTAAACTATAAAAACCAACATCAGCAAAATCTAAATTATTAATATCATTTTTTATAGAGGAAAAGCTAGCCAGATAGCCCCTGGATACTAAAGGCTTTTCCAAGACATTCAGGCATAGTTGATTTTCATTTCTTTCTTCTTTATCCTTACTTGGAGTAGCTGCAGCATCTCCCCCATCATTTTTTTCTTCCTGGGTTTCATTTAGAGCAATTTCTTCTATTAGAAAATATTCATCTCGCTTTTTTAGACTTTCCAAATTGAATAAGCCCACTAAGTTAAAAATACTTTCTTCTTCAGGCAAATAGTAAACGGTCAAACTCAATTTAGCTCGGGTTAAAGCCACGTAGAGTAGCCTGAGATTCTCTCGCTCTAACTCCCTTCTACTTAATTTTTTGTGCTCAAATTGATTCTCGCTTCCCAAATCAAGGTAGTAATGGGTTAACCCAGCTTCATCATCAAAAAAAATTATGGGCTTATTACTAAAATTAAGTTTAAAAGACGAAAAGGGAAGGATGACCCTTTTAAATTCTAACCCCTTACACTTATGGATGGTGAGTACTTTAATTCCTTTGCCTAAAGTTCCTCTATGGGAAATTCCTTCAGATAAAATTGCTCCATCATTTTTGACTTCGCTATATTTTTCTAAGCTATTATCTTCTTTAAAGAGCCTAAGGAGCAAAGCCGGCCCTGCCAGGATTTTTCTCTCCAGGTTATGTAGCTTTTCGATTATCTTTAAATGCGCCTCATGTTTTAGTCTATATTTAATTCCTTCTTTTCCACTTAGAGAAAGTAAATTTAAATTACTATTTTTTCTGGGATCGAGCATAAAGGTTATTAGAGAAAAGTAAATGCCTTTTTCTTGCCAAAGCTTAGCATGCTGCTGGATAACCTTGAAGTGAGAGTTAAAAGAAGTTTTTTCTGCTAAAGGTTTTTTCCATCTTTTTTTTGAGGGCATCTCATCAGATGACCTAGTGATTTGACTACCTAAAATTGAAGTGAGATATAAGGGCTTAATTTTTTCTTCATTGTTAGGATCCAGCATTGCTTCCATGAGTAAGATTATTTCTTTTTCTTCCAAGTAAAGGTCATCTTGGTCGTCTAACTCCTGCTCTACCGGAAGGCCTCTTTCACTCAAAGCTTTTTTAAAATTCTTTACTTCTTGGTTTTTTGGAACTAGTATGGCTACCTCATCTCTTTCACTTGGAGGAAGAGCTTCTATTTGAGCAACCACTTTTTGTATGATTATTTTTTTTTTATCATCTATTTTAATTTTGCTAGAGCCTTTACTTTTATCGCTCATCACTTTAAGGATAAATTTGTTTTGCTGCAGTTTGTCCCAAGCTACTTTTTTTGCTGCTGCTTCCGTCTCAGCACTATTAAAAAATTCACCAGCGAATTCACTCTTATTAAAAGTAATTCTTTCGTCTAAAAATGGATCCCTTTTTTCATCTAAAGATGAAGCATAAAGAAAATTAATGGCTTCTATGAGTGCCTCACAGCTCCGGTAATTTTTGGTTAGAGTATAAACCTTATCGGTCAACTTCCTGGCAGCAAAATATACGTTTATATTAGCTTCCCTAAAACCATAGATAGATTGCTTGGGGTCTCCGATCAAATAAACCTTTAGTCCCGAATTAAGAGAAAGTAGTTTTTTGATTAACCCCACCTGCACTTCATCCGTGTCTTGGAACTCATCAACGATGATCACTTGATAACGTTTTCTCATATTCTCCCAAAAAGACGATTGGTTTTTCTCTTTGATTAATTCCTTAATTTTTTTTATTAGGTCATCAAAAAATAAGATTCGATTAGAGTTTTTTATGGCCTTAACTTTATGTTCAATGAACTCATTCGCTTGATGAACATAAAAAAAATAGTTACTAAGAAATATATGTTCCAAACTGTTCCAAGCCTGGTCATGCTTCTCTATCAAATCAAGTAGCTCCAGAACTTCTTGGTTCTCTAAATCAACTCCCTTTTTTAAATTTTTTTCTATTTTTTCTCTGCTAAAATCAACTGTATATTCTAAAGGAAAATCAAAAGGCTTATGCCTCAACTCATAGGAAAAATTGTTGAACTTATCTTCTAAATTACGATAAGCAGTTTTTTTTAAATCTAATTTTTTTAACTCACTTAAAAGTAGAGCTTGGTTTTTTATAATAAATTTTTTTAAGGCTTCTCTCACCTTTAAGTAGTTTCTTTTTTCCTCTAAAAAAGATTTCTTATTCTTAACCGTTGGATAAGGGTTAAGGCTAACTCGCTGGGAAAGCTCTTCCAAGTTACCATAAAGGTCATTGCTATAAGCCCCATAATAATCACTTGATTTAAATTTTTTTTTTATTTTCAAATAGTTTAAAAATAACTTATCCTCTTTAGCTAAGTTTGATTTTAAAAAATTTAAAAAAGCTGACTTAAATAATTCTTCTGTTTTCTGGGGGATGATTTCTTCCTGAAAAGGCTCATTAGTTTCCAAAGCATTCTGCCCTATGACTTGAAGAATAAAACTATGAAAAGTATAAATCTCATCAGCTTCATCACTTTTTGTCAATTTCAACCTCTGCTTAATTTCTTTTACAGCGTTATTGGTAAATGACAAAGTCAGTATATCTCTAGGGGTTAGTCCCTCAGAGATAAAATATTTATAAATCGTTATTAGGCTAGTCGTCTTGCCAGTACCAGCGTTAGCCTCTAAAAAATTAACCCTATGCTGCGGTATTGCTTTAGGGTCAAAAGAAATATATTTGGGAATATATCTGGAATCCTGTTCAGAACTTGAATTCATTGTATCAAATCTTGGAGCAAGGCTAAGCGTAAGCTGAGTAATCCAACCTTATCCTTAAACTTTTAACATCACCTTTAATATCTTAGCATACAAACTAATCTATCTATGATTAGGTTTGCTCTATTTTTTTATTTTTCTCTTGATATAAAAAACTTATTTTATAAATATTTTTCTATTTCTTAGTTTTAGTTATTTATTTTGTTTGCTTTTTCTTGGTGTAGATGGTCCTTTGTTCATTTTTTGGCTTGACCCAAAAAATGAACCAAAAAAGGTCGCTCGCTGTATAGCAAAATATTATATAAATCTTGCTACATAATTTTTGAAAAAATAGGTTTAGCTATTTTTTGATTTTAAAGCAGACTAAATTTTTTCAAGAAATTACGACGCGACAGCTTGTATAAATTATTTTGTAATTTACTAGTTAAAGAGTAACTTAACTATTTTATTTCTTAGCTTTAGTTGCTTTTTAGAGTTGTTTTTTTATAGCTGGTCCTTTGTTCATTTTTTGGCTTGACCCAAAAAACGAACCAAAAAAGGTCGTTTGCTGTATAGCGAAGTGTTATATACTCTTGCTACATAATTTTTGAAAAAATAGGTTTAGCTTTTTTTAATTTTAAAGCAGACTAAATTTTTTCAAGAAATTATGACGCGACGAGGAAGTAATTTAATTTTGTGAGCATAGGACATCATTATCGTTCTTGTACCTACCCCAAAAGTAACTCCCATCTAACTCTACTTCAGCGTCAAGTTTAAAAACAAGTGTCAAAAGAACCATCAGGATTTAGTTTTGCTGTTCCAAAATTACATTGATTATCTACATTAAACTCAACATATTTTTTTTCCCCATCATCCATAATAAATCCCCTATATAAACCATTAGGAAAAACTACCTCATTATCATCATTTACAATAGGCCAATTACTGCCATTAGCTATGGCAGAATTAGTAATAGAATTTGGCCCTTCTTTGATATAACTTGTTTGTGTTTGTTTTAATGCTGGAATTAGATAAATTGATTTGTCTCCAATTTTGAAAGCTTTTACAAATTCAAGAAGGGGGTTTGAAACATTTGTTAGAACCCTTTGAGTAGGTTCAATTTGACTTTCTAAATATACATTATATCTACTTGGAGCAATATCTTTGGGGTCATCTATTTCTAAAGAAAGATTATCATTTGAATAAACTTGATTTGGATGTCCTGGAGCATTTGCTCTTATACCACCATCAACTCCATAAGCACTAAACCTTGGAAGTTTTGTTATTTCATATGCTTGGTTTTGGTTTGTCGGGTTTGTTATGTTTGTTCCACCACTACCAGTTCCTGGGTTTATTGTTGGTTGTCCTGGTGTTGTTAGATTATCTGGAGCACAAGAAGCTAATGTTGCTCCAATAGCACCAGTAAAAAAAATTTTTCTTAGTTTTTTTTTTATTCCCATATCTTTTTGTGGATTTTGGGAGTTTATAATATTTTGTGTTCTTTGATAAAATGGATTTGTTTCTGGTAATTGCTCTTCACCATATGGATTTGTATCAAATAGATTTTTCTCTAAACTCATACAAATTATAAAACTAACTATTTTATAAAATTTGTCTTTTTACAACTTTTGATTTCATTTCATTCTATCAAATTTTACAAATAAAATTTTTTTAAAATTAGGTCTAGTTGTAAATGTTTTTTCTATGATCGCAAGCATAAATTATTATTTTTTTATCAATTAGGTAAAATAAAAATCTTATTTTACCTATTCTAAATCTATAAATATTTTTATACTTACCTTTTAACTTTTTAACGTCTAAACTAAAATCTAGGTTAAAATTTTTTAACCTTTTTAATTTGTCAAAAATTAAATCTGAATTTTTCTTATCTTTGATAAATTTTAAAACATTTTTTGAAATTTCAATTTCATACATTTTAAAGTTTCAAATAATCACTTGAATTATATTTTTTAGGGTTTATTTTATTTTTATATATTTTTTTTATATCATTTTCTTCTTTTAAAGAAACATCTCTATATTTCAAACTATTCTCCGTTAAAGTATTTTCAACCTTATCCAATCTTTTTAAAATATTTTCATATTGAGCTTTGTTAATAGTAATCATTTGGCTTTTTTTATTCATATCACTTCAAGTTTAACATTATTTATAAAATTTGTCTTTTGCTACTTTTTTCTAAAAAGTAGGTCTAATACTTTTTCTAATTATATTCTTGGTTTTCTGCTGTCTCTTTAAAAGTAATTATTCAATCTCATTTTTCAAAACTGCTTTTAACTTATCTGCTTCAGGTTTTCTTTTAAAGGATTAAACAATAACTCGTAAAGCTCATACAAGTACTTTTCTAAATTATTTTTTTTCAGATTTTCTGCTCCTGATAAACCTAACTTCAAATAGTTTTTATCGAGTAGAAGCTGTTCATAAAGATAACCTTTTTTAACTTTTTCTAATGCTGCTTTAAAACTATTTAAAGCAGCCTCTGTATCTTTTTTTCCTTTTAGAAAAATAAATGGTTCTGCTAAATCACTAAATATAGGCAGGGCAATTTTTTCCTTGCTCAGAAAGAGAGAAATAAATTTATCAAAATAAGTTTTTGCTTCTTTTGCTTCTAAACCCGGAAAAAAATAAATCTTATTGTTTGCTAAATCAGCAAAATAAGTTTTTCGATAAGTCGCTAATTCACTATGCTCTCCTCTTTGCCCTCCTTGGCTCGAACAAAAAAATAAATGCCTAATCCAGATGTCAATAATATCACGGTAATTTAGTTGATAGAGTAAAAATAAATTTTGCTTTGCTTTAATAATTTTTTTAGTTTTATCTTTTTGGGGGGAGAATTGCTCATGGTAATAAATTAAATATTCCTGTCCCATAAAGTTGTACTGCAAACTCTCTTTCTTAAAGAGAGAGGCACCAATGCCTTCAAATAGCTCGGGATTAAATTCATCTTTTAGGCCATGCTCTAACTTTTTTTTTACCAAGCTAAAGTTTTTCTTTATTGTAAAAGATAAGGCTTCTATTTCGAGGTTACCTAAATACTCAGTGGGATAGGCATCACCCAGCAGGGCTTGCTTTAAAATAGTTTGCCCGCTCGCAGAACTGTCCAAACTATTTTCGGTAGAAATACTTTCCACCGGCTGAGCTAATTTACCTTCTGCTTCGCTTTCCATCCTACTTAGCTCTGAAATAATTCCTGAGGCCAATTTTTTTTTTTGACTTTTACTCACATCCAAGATAACAGGAGAGAGTCTACTAAAATAAGGGTCTATCTTTAAGTCAAGCACGTTCTTAAAAAAATAAGAGCTGGGGTTTTGAAAAAAATAAACCAACTCAGATAGTTCAAAAGGAATAATTTTTTTTGTTGGACTTTTTGTAGGGTAAAAATTTTCTAAAATTTCACCCATTTTTTTTAGAGAAAAATCTTCTATTTTATCCAACAAAGTTGAACTAGAAAACCCTTTAACTTGATTAGCCAAATAATAATTTTCTAAAAAACTAAGTTGCTGGTTAGATGAAGAGAAGTTTTTTGCTAAATGCCTGGCTAAAGGATGAGAGGTAATTTTTTTACTTAGTAGCTCAAGGATTTTTTCTTCATCATAGCTGAAATTTATTTTTTTTAGTTGGTTCTCCTTTAGTTCTTTTTCTAAGAGCTTACTAATAGCGTAAATCAGCTCCTTTACTAAAAAAGAAAGGTTACTTGACTTCAGGTCATTTTCGCCTTCTTTAAGGGAATGGTTAACAAAAGAAAAATTAATTTCACTCTTAGCACACAGTAAACCCTCGATAAAAAGAAGCTCATTGTCTCTTGTTTTAGAACGAAAATTTAACTGCTTTTTTTTATCTAAAAGATTAAGTAGATTGTAAGAATTAAAACTATCTTTACCTGGAAAGTTTTCATCATTCACACCTAACATATAAATATACTTAAAAGGGATGGCCCGCATGGGCAGTAGGGAAGCAAAGGTAATGCCACCTTTAAGGAAACCACCACTCAAGCTAATCTTAGAAATTCTTTTTTCCAAAATATAGCTAAAGCATAGGAAAGAATATTCTCCTCTATGCTTTCCATTATCTCTGTTCTCCTCTAGTTCAAACAAACTATTTACCTCAGCTTCTTCTTGACTTAACCTATCTAAGGACTTAAAAAAAATTTCTTTCTGAGCTATATTCCGAACCATACTTTGGGCTATATTTTTATTACTGAACCCATCATCAAAAAACAGGTGATAACTTAATTTATAAACTTCGCCCCAACCTTTAATTGATTTACTTTCCGATAACTTTTTTTTGATTTGAAAAAAGCTATTAATTAAAACTAAAAATCGAGTAATTAAATTGCAAGTCGCTAAACTATTCATTTTATCTCGACCTAAATTTGCTTCTCTCAGAAAAAAATTTGATGAAAATTCTGAAGAAAAACTTGGACCCAGCCCTGCACCTAAAGGAGTAGTCTCTTCTTGGCCCCCATTATCTTCTAAATGATAAGCATAAATAATTTTTTTAAGCCCCTGCATCCAAGTGTGTTTTTCAGTATGTTTTTTGGTGATTTCATTTTTAGGCCCTTCACTATCTGCTTCTTCTGAAAAAAAGCTGTCATCATATTTAATGCCGGCCCTATTTACCCACTCGATGAGTATTTTTCTCTCTTCATCAGAAAAATAAAATTTGCTGCATAATTCATCTAAAAAAAGTACCTTAGTGAATCCTTCTACTGGCATTCCTTTATGAATCCAGTTTAAAATAGATTGTAATTTTTTTAAAATAATAGACTCATTACTTTCGGATAAATCACATATACTATATTTCAAAGTTGGCTTGAAGCTGAAAACACTTTTTACCAAATGAGCATATTTATCAATATTAGGAGCAACCACTAAAAAATCACTTAGCATAATTTTTTCTTCTCTTCCCTGACAACTTTTAATGGTCGTAAAAATATAATCTTTTAATACTTCCACTTCCTGGAGTTCATTCTGGCAAGAAAATATGTTAATCCCGCTTTTATAATCGAGGTGCAAATTCTGCTCATTTTTATGGCCCACTTCTTTTTGCTTAATAATAGCGCCTTTCCTGATAGCCTGCCTCAGCCATTCATAATGAGACTTTTCATAAAGATGACCTTTTAAAAAAGCTAAAAGAGAAACTTCTTTGTGGTTTGCTTCAAAGTGATTCTTAGAGTTCTCTAATCCTCTATTTTTCTCATCTATAGGCTGAGATGCTTTTAAAACTGTTTTGGGAAACTTATTTAGAGAGCTTAAAAAAAGTTGGTTTTGTTGACTCAGTTTAGAAAAGAGGTCTACTGGCTCAGCCTGGGAAGTAAATCTCCCAGTAACATCAAAAGAATAAAGCTCAATGGGAATATACCTACTCAGTGATTTTAAAAAGTCTAAGTAAGGCTCTGGGAGAAAAGACAAGCCAAAAATTTTTAATGGGCCTTTGATAAAATTCACTTTTTCCCATTCTCTGGGATTATCTTTTAGAAAAGATAAAACCTTTTGTTTAGTTTTGTCAAAATTTAAATAGCTATTATTATTGATAATTTCCTCGTACAAGAACTTTTGGGCTAAAAAAATTCTTTCTTTAGAGGCATATTTTAGAAGAGGAAAATTATTTAAATTTGCTCCTTTAGAAGGATCGGTCTCAAAAGAAGAAAATAAATTGGGTTCATAAAAAAAATAATTATCAAAAATTTCTGCTAAATGATAAGCTAACTCTAATTTTTTTCTGACATCATTTTTAAAGTAGTCTATAAAAACTTGATACTCTTTTTTCTTAGGAGTAAGGATTCTCATTATAAAAAAAACCAAACGGTACAAGTTATGCTCCACCTCCAAGGTAGGCTTCACTTGCTTCATAGAAGTCTCTAAACCAGAATCTAAATCATGGACCTTATGATAAAGTAGGTTTAAAAAATGAAGGGGGAAAACAAATTTAATATTTGCTGCTACACTGCGGTGATTGGCTATTTGGGTTTTGAGGTAATGAGCCATGGCTTGGCTCTGCACTAATATAACCTGCGGCACAAAAAGGTTTTTAAAACCTTCTACCTTTTCTCTCCCTTGTTTGGAAGAGTACAAGCTACCTACTAATTGATTAACTAATATTTCTTGGTCTGAAGAAATATAAATTTTCAATCTACTATCACGTGAAGATTCCCGTTAGAAATGAGAACTAAATTTTTAATATCGTTCTTTAAAATTAGACCATACCTATTTGCAATGGTGATCTCACTGCTATAATTATTTATAGCAACGCTACTTATCACGAGTGTATTATCATCAATTTTTATCTTGCTTAAATTTTTATGATAAGTAACGAATTTAGGAGAGCTCTCGGAAAAAAGACTAGCGTTAATAATTTCTGCACCACCACTTGATTTAACTTTTAAAAAAAGTGAGGGATCAAAAAAGGAACCCCTAGTGTCAATAACTAAACGATTATAAAGAGAGCCATCATAAACAGAAGATGCTGTGATGGGTTTTTCACTCGGTTTTAAAATCCCATAAAAAGTTGGAGCAGGTGTAGAACTTTCTCTTGAAGCATTAATATTAAATATTCTTTCTTTTTGGTTAGCTGGTAAGTTCTCTGGAAAATTCCTCAAGGTGGAACTTAACAAAAATCTTTTCTCTAAGGTTACCCCTTCACTATCATAACTAATATTAACCGTATCCATAGTGAAAAAAAAATCTCTCAACGACCTTTTCAAATTGCCCAATAAATCACCACCCAAAAAAGTTTTATAAATTGGTAAGCTATTTATGAAATAAAAGAACTGCAGCTGAGATAACTCTTCTGCTTTTTGTTGACTTGCCTTAATAG
Source organism: Trididemnum clinides (assembly GCA_963675345.1). Classification (NCBI taxonomy): domain Eukaryota; kingdom Metazoa; phylum Chordata; class Ascidiacea; order Aplousobranchia; family Didemnidae; genus Trididemnum; species Trididemnum clinides. The sequence goes on from CAVLYW010000166.1 coordinate 56,900, forward strand.
ATTGATCTGCTGCTCCATTATAGTGAGTTATGAAATTCATTTGATTTAAAGTCCAGTTATAATACCCATAGGGGTAGAGGACTATTTTATTATCGAGGTTATTTTTATCAATGGTGTCATGTAGTACGGCTGTGGTTTCAAAATTAGCGGTTACTTGATTCTTTCTTTTTAAGACCACATAAATGGTAATAATCGGCTTATCTTTTTCTACTTTCCAAATAAAATCATTTTGTAGGGGTCGCCATCTTGCTGCTCTAAAATCTGGGAAATTACTTACCAGCATCTCATCAGCCAAGCCGGGATCATGGATGAGTACCCTAGCCTCTTCTTCATTAAAGGAAATATCGACTGGATAAATTAACTGCACTTTGGCAGAACTACCATTCCACTCACGAAAACCAATGAGCTGATCTGGTTCGGGAAAAAGCGAGGTAGAAAGTGAATTAGGGTTAGAAATTAAAAAAAATATATTTAGGCTAAAAAAAATAGACGAAAAGACTAAAAAAAACCTAAACAATCTTTGAAAGTGAATTTATAAATTTAAAGATATTACTTGAGTAAAATAATGGCCTGCCCTTGCTCTACATTTTCCTTATCTTTTACTAAAATTTTATAGACCTCCCCATCTTTATCACTTTTAATTTCATTGAGCACTTTCATGGCCTCAATGATGCAGACCTTATCACCTTTTTTTATTTTTTGCCCTTCTGTAATAAAAGGAGGTGAGTCGGGAGACGGAGAGGTGTAAAAAGTTCCAGCTGTTGGTGAGGTTATTTTTTCATAATCATCTTTTTCATCAGCCTCTAAAGGGGCATTAGCTACCCCACTTCCATCTTGCTCTAAACTAGGTTGAGCCTCGGCTACAACATTAGTTGAGACAGGCAAATGATTACTTAAATGATTACTTTGTGGGACTATATAAGACTGCTGCTGAGAAGTAACCTGAGCTTGAGCAGGTTTAGTTTTCAAACTGATTTCTAAGCCATTTTCATTTAGGTAAAACTCCTCCAAATCATGTTTCTTAAAAAAATCACAGTAGGACTTAAACTTCTTTTCATCTAAACTTTTTAGAATTTGATAATTACTTTCCTTACCCATAAGAACTCCCTAAACTTAATCTATTTTCAATTTATTTTTAATTTATCTTTAACGTTTATACTTACTAAATCGTACAATCATTCCACGGCTTATATTATACCATTTTTCTTTTCAATAAGGTAAATTATAAACTCATGCTTTATTATGATTTAATGAGCCGTCCACCCACCATCTACTTTGAGAGAGGTTCCGGTTACCAAAGAAGAAGCCTTAGAAGCCAAATAAAGCACGGCCGTCGCCACATCTTCCACTTTGCCTAAGCGGTTAAGAGAAATATAGGCTGATATTTTTTTCAGCTTTTCTGGGTCATTATAAGTACTAGCCGTTAAAGGGGTTTTAATAAAAGTTGGGGCTATACTATTAATCCGTACATTCTTCTCTCCTAACTCAATAGAAGCCGCTTTAACCAAGCCCTCTAAGGCATGCTTACTAGCACAATAAACACTTCTTTCAAAGCCACCAACATGCCCCATTTGCGAAGATATGTGGATCACTGAATAATCTTTTTTTTTATTCCAATTCTTTTTTACATTGTTATAAAAAAATTGAGTTTGGAAAAAAGCATTTTTAATATTAGCATCCATGATCTTGTCATAGTTCGTCTCATCTACGAGAAGGATGCTTTTGGGATCATTATAACCTAAACTATTGAGTAGGATATTACATCTGGGGTTCTCCTTGAAGCAACGCTCTAACTGCTCTAAATTTAGAGGGTCCAAATGATAAGTAATAATTTTTTTGGCATACCTTGCCTTAGCTTTTTTTTCTAAGCCTTTTTCTAAGGCCTTTAGCTTCTTTAAATTTCTCCCCGTTAAAACTACCTTGGCTCCAGCTTCAAGCAAGGTTTCAACCGCAGCCCAACCAATTTTTCCCGTACCCCCGAAGACCAGGGCTTCGCTACCACTTAGGTCAAACATTTTATTTATCGCTTCTTTACTCATACCTTTACTCGTTACCTTATTTTAAAATTTATCGGTCTAATTTTTTATCGCTCTAACTTTTTAAATAGTTTACTAATGACCTCGTAGAACTTGAAAGAAATTTATCCGCAACTTTATCTGCAACTGGTTTTTTGATATTATCCTTTTTTTGCCTAATTTTTTGTTTGAGCAAAACCTCTAAATCTTCGGCCAAAGATTTACCCAGCTCTACCCCCCATTGATCGAAACTATTGATGCCCCAAAATACACCTTGCACAAAAACCTTATGCTCATACAAGGCCACCAAATAGCCCATCGTCTGAGGTGAAATTTCTGATAAAATAATTGTGTTTGAAGACCTATTCCCCGGGAATAATCTATGAGTTAACAAACTCATATCCATGCCAGGGCTTTCTTTTAGCCAATCTGATTTAGTCTTTCCTACCGCCAAGGCCTCTCCTTGAGCTAACATATTCGCCATCAAAACAGTTTGATGATTGGCAATAGTATTTCTCACTTTTTTTACCCCAATAAAGTCGATGGCGTGCTCCACTGTGCCTTGATGCAGGGATTGAAAAAAAGAGTGCTGGCTATTGGTCCCCACCCCACCCCAAATGTCTGGCCCAGTTAAAAAGTTAACCTCCTGGCTTTTCTCGTTCATGCTCTTACCGTTAGACTCCATGTCTAATTGCTGTAGATAATCGGGAAGCGACCGGAGATGAAAAGAATAGGGAATGATCAGTTGATGTGGGTTATTACAAAAGTTGATTTGCCAAATACTTAGAGCAGCCAAGATCACTGGCAGGTTTTCTGAAAGACCTTGGTTTAAAAAATGCTCGTCCATGGCTTTAGCCCCCTCAAGGATTTTTTGATAATTTTTATAACCTATTTTCAAAACCAGGGCCAAGCCGACCGAAGAAAATAAAGAATAGCGGCCCCCGATAAAATCGGCAAAGGTAAAAATATTTGCCTCACCAACTCCAAACTGTTCAGCTTTTTCTGCATTGGCACTAACGGCAATGATGTGCTGAGCATAAATTTCTTTTAAAGAATATTTTTTATTTTGAGCATATTTATTTTTATAAATCTTTTTTATTAGCTGGCCATTAAGCAGGGTTTCTTTAGTGGTAAAGCTCTTGGAGACGATGATGAAGAGCGTAGTTTCTAGGTCGACTTTTTTGAGGCAGGCCTGGGCTTCTAATCCATCGACGTTAGAAATAAAATGCAGATCAAGGTCATTGACCTTGAAGTCAACTAAAGCTTCAGTTAAAAATTTAACGCCCAAGTGAGAACCCCCTATGCCTAAGTTGACCACATCAGTGATTGGCTTACCCGTAAAACCCAAATATTTTTTTTGCTGAACCTTATCAGCTAAAGCTTTAATTTTTTTCCGTTGCTCTTTTATGGCTTCGGGAATACTTTTTAAATCATCATCTAGATAACCAAAATTATCTAAAGTACGAACCGCGGTATGAAGCACCCTCCTTTTCTCAGTGAAATTGATCGGCTCTCCTTTTAGCATGGAAACGATCCTTGCTTTAAGCTCCACTTTTTCTAACAAGCTAAAAATATTTTTTAAGGCCTCTTGGGTAATCCAATTCTTTGAATAATCAAAATATAAATACTCATTTTTTAAGGAAAAATCTTTTGCTCTATTCTTATCTCTCAGCAGTTCCCTTAAATGATTTTTCTTATTTTCTTTTTTCATTTTTTTTACCAAGGCGGTCAAGGTTTTCCACTCTCCTTGCTCGTCTACGGCTAAATGATTTTTTAAATGAGACTTATCATTAATTTTTTTATTAGTTTTCTTCTTCATTTTTTCTCTTGCTTTTTATTGGTTCTTTTCTCTTGAGGTTAACTTACAAAGGCAAATTTATTCCTTCAAAGAGTAGCAGTTCTTGTTTTATTTTTTCTCCTCCAGCATACTTGCCTACTTTTTTTTCTCCGCTGTGAAGTATCCTATGACAGGGGACAATAATACTAAGCGGATTTTTCCCTACTGCTGTTCCCACCGCCCTGAAAGCCTTAGGCTTACCAATTGCTTCGGCTATCTTTTGGTAGGTGCTGACTTCACCTAATTTTATTTTGGCTACTTGCATCCATACTTTTTTTTGAAAAGTAGTTCCACTAAGAAAAACAAAGGGTAGGTTAATAGCTTCTTTTTTCAAAAAGTAATTACTGAGTGCCTCTTCAATAAAATCAGCCTTCCTTTCAAGGAAAGTCTCTGGCCTGTAATTCTCTAAGCCATATCTTGAAAAACTGTTCTGCCCTAACTCTTCTCCCAACTTATACAGCAAAAAACAAACCTGCTCTTGTACAGTATAAAAATAGCGAAGAAAAATCTTCATCTCTTTAAAATCAGTGGCAAAGTCATAAAAAAATATCTTACCCAAATTCCTTTTCATAGATTAGTTCTCTAAAACTCTTTAAAGTAATTTTATGGATTAACTTTAAAATTAATCTTGTTCAAATAGTTTAAATTTATCTTCAAGCTCTCTTTGATGCTCTCATAAAAATCATTTATTTTTTGACTGTCCAAACTTTTATTTTCTTCTAAGCTATAAATTGACTTCTGTAAAATCACTTCAATGAATGGCTTAGTGAAAGAAGAGAATTGAAAATTTAGAATTCCTTTTAAATTTCTCTTTTTAACGAAATCCGCTTTTTCTAATAGTTCAAAAAAAACTTTTCTCTCTTGCATCAGGGTTTCTTTTAGTAAAGCAAGCTCCTTATAAAACTCACTTCGAGCTGTTTCAATTGCCTGGCTCTCTTTAGCAAAAAAATTGCTTATATTTTTGTGGATTGTTTTTAGGTAATTTTTTTTATCAAAATTTTTCCATTCTTCTATAAAGTCAGTAAAAGAAAGGTAAGGTAAATTCTCTAAATCAATTCCAGTTTTAGAACCGTTATTAAAAATTGTCTCATCAGAAACAAGCTTCTGCTCAATCCACTTTTTAAATAAATTAAACTTAGTATCAGTAAAAACTCTTTCTCCCAGCCGGTTAAAGGTCTCTTTCTCATCTTGGGGATTTACAATTTTTGAAACCTTCATCTCATGACTCTCATAACGGGTCAAGGTGGAAAACCAAATTTCCTCATAATAAATACCCGGGATGTGGTACTGGCTTTTTTTGTAGCACAGGTCTAACCCTAAAAAAATGCACTTTTTAAAATTTAATTTTTTTACCACTTCCAGGGCCATGGTGATGACTGAGCCACCCACTTCTATTTTTCCAAAGCTACCTCTAAATTTTTTGATGAGCTTAAAGTAGGGAAAAATAGCATCAAAAGTTACCCTCTTGCTAAAGTTCCTTAATCCAGAATTGGTGATAGATGGCTCATGGAAAAGGATTGCTTTGTCATATACTTGCTCAGGCAAATTTTCTAAATACTTAGCATTTATGTTTTGCGGATCAAGTGAAGCAATAAAGTCTGGATAAATCCTATGATTAATCAAACAGCTGACCGTAGTATCACAAGCAAAAATGAAAAACTTATTTTGATGTTCCCGAAGCCTCTCTATTTCCAAGCTAAGAGATGGTCCGGCTCCAATTATCACCACTGGTTTATCTTTCCCCCAGCCCTTGGTTTCTTTCAAAGGGAAAGAATTAAAAATAAAATCAGTGTTCTTAACTAGATTCCTCAACCAAATTTTTTCAAACTTAGCTATGGTGCTTCGATTAACTTTCTTCCTTTGTTGCTGGTTTAAAATTTTTTTTTCAATTTCCTGGAAAACCTCAGGGAAAAAAAAAAATTGCTTTTGGTTTTTTATGATGTCAACTTTTTTTAATGAAAAGAAATTAACCCCCTCTTTTATTTGTTGCTCTAAGCTATCATTATCCGTGTAAAAGACTTCCTTACTCAAAGCTAACTTAGGATAATACTTTTTTAACCAAAGAACGAATTTATCTTTTATTTCTTCGGTTGGCTCAATCATAAAAATAGGAATTCCCCTAAAGATTTTGATGACTTCTAAGCCCAGGTAAAAATTACCTAAGCCTAAAACAAAAATGACTTCAGTTTTCTTGAACTCCCCAACCGCTCTCTTAGCTTCCCTCTCGGGAGCAACCCTACTAGAAAGAGGGATTAATTTATTTTCTTTATCTTTGTGATAAACGATAGTAAGGTTACCGCTCTCTTTTACTTGGATCACTGGATAAACAATTTATCTTAGATAAAGGTTGATGTTGGTATAACTTTTTAGGCTCTCGTTTGCTAAAGGCTCTTGACGAAATACATAACCGTTTCCTGAAATATTTAAATTTAAAGCCTCGTCGCTAGGTTGGTTAGATTTAGGTTGGTTAGATTTTTTTAAATTATCAATGATCACCAAACTCTCTCTAAGGGAAAGGCCTACAAGATCAGGCATGAGGTCGCCATAAAGCCCAACTATACTTTCATCATTATCATTGTCATAAATATTTTCGTCAATACTATTGCCAAAGTATTCAACCACTCGCTCATTGTTGAGCCCATAATAAAAGATTAATTCTTCAATGACCTCAGCGTAAATTGGGGCCGCTACCTTACCTCCATAGTATTCTTTCTTGGGTTGGTTGATGACCACCAAGACCGAGTATTGGGGAGAAGTGCTGGGATAACCACCAGCAAAAATCGAGTCATACCTATCCGTGTAATAACCCCCCGAAATATAATTAACTAGCTGACTGGTCCCCGTTTTACCAAAAACTTCTTCTAAGCCAGTGTTACGAGCTGAGTTGCCAGTGCTCCCTTTGACGGTTCCCAGTACTAATAGTTTTATTATATTTTGTACCGTTTGCTCATCGACGGCCCGGGCCACAACTCGCTCAGGCTCTGAAAAAAACCTATCACCCCCAGCACTAGATTCAAACCCTATTCCCTCCACAATGCGAGGCTGTAATATTTCTCCATTACCAATGAAAGCAGAAAAAATGCTAGAAAGTTGTATGGGCGAAATGGATAGACCCTGACCTAAGGGAATGGTTGCCCTAGTCCTTAATCCCCATTCGTTTAGTTTAGGCATCCTGCTCCTAACTTCTCCTGGTAGGTCAATGCCCGATTTCTCTCCTATACCCAGACGGGATAAAAATTCATACATCTCTTTATTGGAGACGATTTCCATGGCTTCAATGATCCCAGAATTACAAGAAAATTTGATAATATCCTCCAAAGACACGCTCCCATGTCGAGCGTGGCATTTTATCCTCTCTCCATTTTCCAACTCGTAATACCCTTCACAAAAATATCTTTTTTCATTGGCGGGGATCTGAAAATTCTCCATCAAGTAAGCACTAAAAATAACCTTAAAGATTGAACCTGGATCGATAATAGTAGAAGTACTAAGATTCCTGAACTGTTTGTTGTTGTACTTATAAAATTGGTTTAAGTCAAAGCTAGGATAATTAGCCAGAGCAATTACCTTGCCCGTGTTAACTTCCTGAACTATGATACTCCCAGAAACTGCCTCATTTTGAGTAACATTTTTCTTTAAAATTTCTTCTACCTCTTTTTGAAAATCTTTATTGATATTTAAAACTATTTGTTTGTCAACACCCTCTCCAGCAGCTACCAAATCTTTCTCAGTTAAATCTCTTTCATAGGCCAACTCCAAACCAGATAACCCTTTTTGATCATAGCCAACGAAACCTAAAGAGTGGGATAATAAATCATTATAAGGGTATTTTCTTTCCAAGACCTTATCGACTAGGAAAATATTTCGCCTGTTAATCCTCGATAGCGAGTTAACATAGTTTTTAGTAGCAAACCGCTTAACCAAGATAACTTTTTTTTTACTTATTAGATCATCTAACTGCTGATTATCGATGTTAAAAAAATCAATCAAAGCAACCCTTTCCTCAGCCGTTATTTCCTTGCGGGCATCAAAATAAACATTATAACGCAGCTCAGAATAGGCTAAAACATTACCGTTCACATCCGTGATTTTTGCCCGATAATCACTTTTATAATTACTGACTGACGGAGCTGAACCAAAAAAACTAAGATCAATGATCCTAAAGAGCATGAGCAAAGCTATCAATGAGAAAAATAACTGAAAGTAACGTACTCCTTTGTTGTTAGCATCCGCTTTGATTTCGGACTGGGTCTGGCTAAGTACCTTCCGATTAAGGACTTTTCTTTTGAACTGCTTAAAAGACCTTAAAAAAGACCTTAAGGCAGTTTGGATTAGTTTACTCAAGGTTTTCTTGGGTGGTGCTTTCTAAAACATTAAACCATAAAGTACCCTTGGGGTTGATAGATTTGGTGGACTTACTGAGCACATCAAAAGGTATATGCGTCATAACCTCGTGCCAGTTTCCTACTACCATAGCTGTTTTTCCGGCCATAGCGGCATGAACAGCATTTTGAGCCATTCGACTACAAAAAACCCTATCAAAGCTATTGGGGGGAGAAGAACGGATAATGTAACTCGGATCAATGTATTTCAAGGAAAGCTTGATATTTTTTTCTTCAAAATATTTCTTGAACCGGTTCTTCAAGTGAATCCCGATATCTGGCAAGATAACATTCCCAGAAGCATCTAATTTTCTCTCAGACTTTATGTGCTCCATGCCCGTGCCTTCAGCCACGACGATGACCGCATGCTTTTTGTACTTAAAGCGATTGATGATGGAATTAAAAAGTCCATTCTTACCTTCTAAATTAAAGGATATTTCTGGAACTAAACAGTAGTTGACCACGCCCGTTGCCAAAGACGAAGTAGCAGCGATGAAGCCAGTGTGCCGTCCCATCACCTTAATTAGGCCAATGCCGTTGAGGTGGCCTCTTGCTTCTTCATGAGCAGCATAAATCGCATCACTGGCTTTTTCCACTGCGGTTTCAAAACCGAACGATTTCATCACGAAAGGAATATCATTGTCAATCGTTTTAGGAATACCAATGACGCTAATCTTTAAATTAGTCTTCTCAATTTCTTTTACTAGGGCATTGGCTCCCCGCATAGTGCCATCACCACCGATAGCGAATAAAATGTTAATGTTATTCTTCCTGAGGTTTTCCACCATCTCTGGGACTGGTGGAGCCCCCCGAGACGACCCTAATATACTGCCCCCAACCTGATGGATATCCTCAACTAAATCTGGAGTCAGGGGAACAAAGGCATCTCCATCATCTCCTAAACCGTGGTAACCATACTTAACACCCATGATGTTTTTAACCCCATAACGATTGTGGAGCTGCCGTACTAACCCCCTTATGACAGCGTTAAGCCCGGGGCATAACCCACCACAAGTTACGATACCAACCTTGGTATTGGAGGGCTTGAAATAAATGAACTTCCTAGGGCCAGATTTTTCAAAAGAGGCCGGGATTACTTTTTCGGGGTCAAACGAGTTTAAGTTAAACCTAATGTCCCGAATCACTTTTTCATCATCACTAATGAAGTTTTGATTTTCTAAAAGAGGGCTTAAAATATTGGCTTTACCTAAATTTTTTATCCTTAATTCGGTTGCTTGAGACATTAGTTTTTTATTAATTTTTCATTAGCTTATTGTTTTAAATCAAAAGTATTGATTATCTATTCCAAGTAAGTGTTTTAACTAAATTTTACCATACCTTATTACGATTTATATATTAATAGACTTTTTTATCTAAAATAGAAAAAATATTTAATCTAACAACCTTATGAAAAAAAATGAAAAAAAATTAAGTTTTATAGTCAACCTAACGAAAAGACAACTTTCGCTCCTGGGCACCATAGTGGTTTTTAGCATTACTTTGATATTTTTCTCAGGGTATTTTATCGGGAGAAGCCAAAATAATGAAAGCGTTACCAAGAATAGGTTAGAAAACCCCAAAACAGAAAATCTGGCTTTAGAGGTAAAGAACAATGAAAGTGAGATTGTTTTTGATGACAATGTGTCATCCACTCTGCTGCTCAATAACGACCTAAAAAATAATTCGGCAAATGAAACAAGGGCTTCTCGGGCTGCTAACTCTCGGTCCTCAACTAGGACATCAGCTCCCCCCCAGCAACTAAATTCAAAAAAGCCTAGTGAGAGTCAGGCTAGTACCAGAACTATAACCTCTAGAGAAAAACAAGAAAGACAAACAAAGGCAGCAAAGGACAAATATTACCTACAAGTAATAGTAACTTCCAATAGGGATAAAGCTGAGTATATAAAAAACCAGTTCAGAGAAAAAAAATACCCCGTCTACGTCATTGAGCAAAAGGGTAATGACCGGAACCTGTATAGCATTCGTTTAGGTAATTTTACCAGCAAGAAAACGGCCCTGCGTCATTTACAGTTCATTAGGAGCAACTCACCCTACAAAGAAGTTTTCATAAAGAAAATCAACTGACTACTTTAAACATTTTTTTAAAGTAATTTATTATGGAAAAAGACGAGCTATTCTCTCGAATAATAAAATTTATTTCTAACTACCCTGATATTTTTTTAAACTATGGGGTGAGTTTGATTTTAATCATTTTATTATTATTACTTTTAACCTTATCCTTAGTAACTCTTTTCTCGTCTTACATAGCTGACACCGAACAAAAGAAATTCTCTACCGCCTTCATCGTTACTTTTTTTAATACCTTAGTCTTACTAATAATCGTTCTCTTGTTCTCAATAGTTCCAGTCTTTGGTACATTGGTCGGCTTGGGCCTAGGCTTCCTGTTCATGTACGTGATCATAAAACTAATCTACAAAACTAGCTTTAGGAAAGCATTAATCGTCTTGGTTTTTTATTGGTTTTTAAAAGTAGTCGTAATTTTATCTTTTATTTTATTTTTCTTTTTTAGGAACTTCCCTTTTGCTGAAGTTAAAAAGCTACTTCTTTCTTAGCCTTAAAACCATGAAAGATAGGGTTAAGCATACCCCCCCCATTACCAATAAAAAAGCAAAAACAGCAAATACATAATCAACTTGAAGGGTTGGCGTAGGGCTTATGGCTAATTTAGCCTGATAAATAGATTTGTTTACCTTAGAGGCACCTTTCTCCTGAGCTACCATTAAGAGAGAAACTTCTTCTACTCCCTGTCCCCTCTTTTCAGTGCCATTCTTCCCAGTGCTATTCTTCTCAGTACCATGCTCAGACTGATCATGGTACTGATTAGTTGGCTCAGTTTCGAAGATAAAAGAATAAATATTAGCCAAAATGTCGAACTTCAAAAAGAAATGAACTGGTTCCTGCATGGAGTTTGGAATGGTGTTTTCCTGGCCTATTCCCCAACTCATCTCATTGGGATAATAAAAAAAATATAAAGTATTATCTTTATCAAAAGTCCCATAAGCCAGATAGTTTCCCCCAATATCTCCACTAATTTTAAAAGAGCGTAGGTTTAATTTTTCATCCCCTCCCAAAAAGGTGTTAAATAAAACCCTCTCTTTTAAAAAGTCGTAATGCACTAAATTATATAAGTAAGTATTTTTTCCTTCTATTTGTCCCACATTGACATTGATGAAATAAAGAATATTTTTTTTTCTCCAATAGTAGGGGTAGTAATCATGCCCCACTAAATCTAACTTAATAGGTAATGTTTTAAGGGGTAGTGTTGGGGTTAAGGATGAAGCCTCATCTTCCTTGTTGTAATAAATTTTAATGAATTTATCTTGCTCTTTTTTTTGGCTGAAGATCACCGCTTCATCAGAAAAAGTGTAAGAGTGATAACTCCCCTTTTCGGGGAAGATTTGGGTTAGTGCCTTAATATTATCTTGAACGTTATCTATTTCATTAACCCGTTTTACTTCAATTTTATTTTGTAATTTTCCTGCTTTATCTCTAAGCACCAATGACTTTATCTGCAGGTCCTTAGTACGATAATCCAAATCAACAAAGGGAGTTGAATGAATAAAAAGTCTTTCCCTCTCTGAGTGAGGGTTATGAGGGTTATGAGGTTTATTATTGGCAGGGGAATCATTCTTAGTATTATTTTTTATATCTACCACGTCATAAGCGAAAGCCGTGCCCTTGTCTAAATTTTTTACCTTGAGTAAATTTTTCTGCTCATCAAAATAAAAAGCGACCTTGTTCCCATTAAGGTCCTCGTTGACGTCAAAGTAATTTTCTGCTTCATCTAGCAGGTTTAAAGATTTAATGGAAAGCAGTTTTTTTTCATTATCAAAAAAAAACTCATAGAAAAACCCAAAAGCAAAAAAAAAGGTAACGGAAAATAGCAAATAATAAAAAAGGGAAAGGAGAACTCTTTTTTTAGTAATTAAATTTTTCTTCAACCCGCGGAGGGCAATCCGAGCTAAAACGATGATGAAACTTAAAATTACCGCAACATATATCAGCAAGATCATTTATAAAGCTCTTCTTTCTCATAGTCTAAGAATGAATAATTTTTTTCTTGGGTAAGGTACAACAAGTCGTTGTAGAGGACGTATAGCCTATGCTCATAAAGGAAAAAGCTTAAAGTTAGGTTTTGTTTAATTTGATTATTGCTTAACAGTTCCATCTCAAAATTTTTTTCTTCTTGGCTTAAAATTGCTTCTCTTAAATCTTCCTGCAGAACAACGGACGAACCCCGAAGGAAGACCAAATCAATGACCATTTTATCGAGTATCCTTTGCTTCAACTCTCTTTTTAGATCTCTTAAATCGCCTGAGAAATACCAATCAACCCCTTCTTTCTCAAAGGTAAAATCTGGGGTTTTAACCCTAATTACGTTCAGGGGATTTATCGAAAAAAGGCTCTCTTTAAATAGATCTCCCGGCAAAAATTTAAGGCCGTAAAGGAACCATTTTTCAACTAAATAATCATTCCCTCTAAACTCAACTAAAGCGTGGTCTAATTGCTCGATCAAGTCTTTCTCTATGAAGGTGAAAACCTCTTCTTGCTCATCATTTTTAAATTTTATTTCATAGCGATTGCTTAGCCGATTACCTAACTTAGGGGTCCTATCTAAATTTACTTTCTCCTGATTCACCAGGTGTAGGAAGTTTTCTATCTTGGTCTCAACTTTTTTATCATCAACTTTAATCAGGTGAGGCTCAACCATCATCCAACCTGCTGTTCGCTTTTCTAAAAGAATTTTATGCTTTTTTGAGGATTTTTCTTGAGACCAATTCACTTCTATCTCAGTAGCCTGAGAAGCCATATAACCAACAATGAAATTTTCTCCTGGCTCAATTTCGACTCCTACTTCAGCGTACTGGTTGATCCAATATAACAAAATAAGAATAATCAAAGTGATTGATGATAGAATTATTTTAACTTTCATTGGGAAATGATGAACAAAGGATTATACGATAAGTCTTACAAAAACTTCTATAATTATAAAATATTTTTACTAATAAAAAGATAATTAGAGGATGAAAATTAGAAAGATACTGATGGATATAATCAAGGAATACAATCAAGGGATATAACCAAGAAAGTTAGGCAAACGAGATAGGTTGAGCAATTTGGATAATAATTTCATACGAGAATTAAAGGTTATTTCTTTGGACGGAAGTAAGGCCTTCACCAAAAAGCTGTTCACCTCTTTAGAAAAACTTAACCCCCAAGAAAAAAGTATAGCCACCAGCATTGACGAGGTCGTCTTTTCCAACCAAGAGGTAAAGGTCGTCATCAATGAAAGCGTTAGGAATAAAGACGTCTATATAGTCCAGCTCTTTGACGATCCTCATTCAAAAAAATCTGTTAACGACAATATCATGGCTTTAGCCTGTGCGGTTAATGCTGCTTTTTACAGTGAGGCCTACCGGGTAACTGCGGTGATCCCCCAATTTCCTTATGCTCGGCAAGATAAGAAGAAGGGCCGAGAACCGATAACCGCCAAGATCGTTGGGAATTTGTTAGAGCAGGCCGGTTGCAATAGGGTCATCACTTTAGATATACACTCCGAATCCATTGAAGGGTTTTTCCCCAAACTACTCATTGAAAACCTACACGCCGGGCAAGTTATCATTGATTATATAAAAAAGAACATTGACAGCAAAAACCTCATGGTCATAGCTCCCGATGTTGGTTCAGCTAAACGCGGCCTATACTTCGCCAAAAAACTTCATCTCAAACTGGCCATCATCGATAAAGTAAGGGATTATACTCAAGTTTCTACCATATCCAAAATGGAGTTGGTAGGGGATGTGGAGGGGAAAGACGTACTGATTTGCGATGACATGATCGCCACCGGGGGAACTGTGATTTCTTCTCTTAAACTGCTCAAGGAGAGAGGAGCTAAAAAAATCTACATTGCGGTCGCCTTGCCTTATTTCAGTAATGGGGTTGCTCAGTTCAAGAAGGCCCATGAAGAAAAGCTATTGGAGAAGGTCATTGGTACTAATTCCGTGAACCACGAATTAAAAGACAATGACTGGTACGTGGAGCTAGACATAACTGAATTATTTGCTAAAGTGATCCATAACCTTAATATTGGAGAGTCGGTCAGCAAACTACTAAACTAATCCTAACAAGCTAATTTTTAAAGAAGTTTTTAGACAAGTTTTTAAACAAGTGAATAATATTTTTTAGATAATAAAAATCAATGCTATAATTATTCCTACTCACCAAGATGGAGTTGTAGCTCAGTTGGTTAGAGCTCCTGCCTGTCACGCAGGAGGCCGCGGGTTCGAGTCCCGTCAACTCCGCCATTCTTTTCAAGTGGTTAGCAAGTAGTTAATGAGTATTAACATTTGATTAATTGAATAAGTCATCTGATTTATTGTCTAATTCACTGGATTCGCTGAATACAATAGTTAAGGCTGAATTAAGTGTGAACCTTAATAAAATAGCCCTGCTTCGTAATTCTCGGGGGGAAGGCGAGCCTGATTTAGGCAAATTCGCCAAAGTAGTATTGGGTTCAGCAGCCGGAGGAATTACCCTTCATCCACGACCGGACTTGAGGCATGCTACTTTTAAAGACGTGATGCTCATTAAAAATCTCATTAAAAAAGACTATCCCCACAAAGAGCTGAACGTTGAAGGTAACCCTGAAGCAAAAAAAACTACTTCTTATCCGGGCTTTCTAAACATTTTGGAAGCATCCCTACCAGATCAAGCCACCCTGGTGCCGGACAACAAAACTCAGCTAACCTCTCATTATGGCTGGGATTTAAAAAAGAAGTTCTCTTACCTCAAACGAATTATCCATTTCTTAAAGGACAAAAACATCAGAGTCAGCCTTTTCCTAGACCATAAAGTGAAAAACTTTTCTCTACTAAAAGATTTAAAGCCAGATAGGATCGAGTTACATACTGGGTATTATGCCCTTAAATACCCTACTAATGAGCGAGAGATCGTTTTAAACAAGTATGCTACTTTGGTAGAAAAAGCAAAAAAGTTGGGTATCTCAGCTAATGCCGGACATGACCTCAACCAAGAAAACTTGGGAGCCTTCTTGAAAAGAATACCAGAGATCAAGGAGGTTTCTATTGGCCATGCTTTCGTTTCAGAAAGCTTGGTGCATGGGTTTTCTAATACCCTCATGGATTACTTGAATATCATTAAAGAAAATTAAACTAGTATTTAGGATCAATATTAAAGTCATGAGCCTTACTATTCGTGTTGAGTATTTTGCTTCCTTTAAAGAGAAAGCCAAGAAACCTAGTGAAGCGATAACCTTAAATGAGCCAATTTCTCTCAATGACTTGTACGATCTCTTGAACGAAAAATATGGATTTGGATTGGAGAAAAAATTCCTTCGCATAGCCGTAAATGAAAATTATGAAGACTTTGACTACCTATTAAAAGAAGAAGATAAGATAGTATTCATACCACCTATAGCTGGTGGGTAGTTGGCTGGTGAGTAGTTTTGGTAAGTAATTTTGATGGGTAATTCTGCTATTTTTTTAACTATTTTTGTTTGGTGTATTTGAAGTTCTAGTTTATTTCCTATAGTTTATTACCATTAGAAATTATTAAAGAATAAAGTAGGAGATAGGTTTGTTTAAAGTATTTCAAGTCGAAAAAGATTTTGCAGCTTGGTATAAAAACATAAACCAGCCCAGCAACGCCGGGGCCCGGGTAGAATTTCGGGGAGTGGTGCGGGATGTAAATGATGGCAAAGAGGTAAAAGAGCTTTTCTACGAAGGCTATGAGAGCATGATAATCAAAAAAGGCAATGAACTCTTAGCCAAGGTAAAAAATAAGTTTTCCCTCATCGATTTACAAGCCGGACATTTTTTGGGGAATAGGAAGATTGGCGACCTGGCGGTTATTATCATTGCCTTTAGCGAGCATAGAAAAGAATGCTTTGCGGCTACGGCCTTTTTAATGGAAGAAATAAAAAATACTTTACCAATTTGGAAAAAAGAAAGCTATGCTCAGGTGGCAAGCCAGATGACAGATCAGAGAGCAAATCAAAGGGCAAGTAAATGGAATTATGAATGAACCAAATTGGCTAGTCAATGCAAATACCAGCAAGGAGCAACTTGAGAAGCAACTCTATTCTCAACAAACTAAATTGCCCGACTGGGGAGAAGAGAAGCAGAAGAAACTAAAAAAGTCTCACTGCCTAATCATTGGATTAGGCGGCCTGGGTTCTCCCGTAGCTCAGTACTTGGCCATGGCTGGCCTGGGAGAAATGACCTTAGTGGACCAGGACATCCTTTCCCTCTCCAACTTGAACCGCCAATCCCTTTACGACTACCAAGACTCAGGTAAGAAAAAAGTTTTTTTAGCTAAAAAAAGATTAGAAAAGATTAATCCATTCATAAAAATTAATGCTCAGTGCCTTCATTTAGATCAAAGCAACTACAAAAAAGTATTCAGCTCTGGCTCTAACCCCATAAACCTGATCATCGATGCAACGGATAACTTTACTTCCACCTTCTTGATCCATGACCTAGCCTTCTCGAGAAGAATCAACCTAATCCAAGCCAATGTCTACACTTTTTCAGCTAGTTTAAATGTTTTTTTATTTTCTGATTCTATAGAAAAATTTAGAGAAAAATACTCTTGCTATCGTTGCCTATGGAAAGAAATACCCAGCAGTAAAGTAACCAAAGACTGTGATGAGGTTGGGGTTTTAGGGGCCACGGTGGGGATAATGGGCAGCTACCAAGCCATGTTGGGATTAGAAACTATACTAAACCCTAGAGCGGAATTAGCAAAATTTAGAAAAATTTTTCACTTCCCGGAAGGAAAAATTGCTGGCCTTTACTGGAAGAAAAAAGACGACTGCCCCCTGTGTAGCAAAAAAGGCGATAAAAAAAATGGACTACTCGCAATGGAAGAATTGGAGAAGGAAATAATAAAAAACTTTGCTAAACCCGGCTCCCCCAAATCTCCATTGGAAGTGGATTTTAAAGCCTTCATCAAAAAGAACCCTAAGGAAAGTTTTTATATTTATGACCTGAGAGAAGTTAAAAACTACACCCCCAAGCAAAAGAAAATTTTAAGCAAATACACCACCATTGAAAAGCAAGAATTTAAAGGTTTAATAACTAAGGTTTCATCAAAAACTAATCACAAGAAAAACGAAAATAAAGAAAAAAAAGTTTTGGTGGTCTGTGAGAAAGGGAACTCTAGCTTAAACTTAGTTTCTAAAACTAAGTCTCAAAACCCTGAAATAAAGATTTATTCTTTATGGGGCGGCATCAATAAACTAATATAAAACTTGTCTGATTAACCTCAGCACTAATCCCTTAAACTTGGTCCCTGACCTTACTACTAACCTTACTATATCCAACCCTTTTTCTTATTTAGTGCTTTTTTAAAACCTGGGCTATTTTAAAGTGGATGGATGCTATAATTAGTTTTTGATGAATGATCTAATCTGGGATGATTTCAAAGAACTTCCTCTTGGCCAAAAAATTGACTTTTTTTCTAAACAAGATGTGTTTCACGTGCTTTTTGCTGAGCAGTTCAATCGGGCTTTACTTGATGAGCTATACTACCTAACCAACGTAGTTCGTCAGATTTCCAAAGACAAATCAGGTAGGAATTTCTTAGCATCACTGCTGAGTGATAAACGGGCCATGCTCTATTTTATTCAACCCTCTACCAGGACATATCTTTCCTTCGGAAGTGCCTGCCACATATTGGGCTTAGAAACTTTTGATGTTCGCTCCTCTCAAATCTCTTCTGAACTAAAAGGTGAATCATTTGAAGATACGATTCGTACCTTTTCCAGTTATTTTGACGTCATCATCATGCGCTACCCTAAACCATTTTACACCGAGAGGGGCGCTTTTTCTCTTGGATCCACCTCCAGGCCCATCCCCATCATAAATGCCGGTTCCGGTAAAGACCAGCATCCCACTCAAGCTTTGTTAGACATCTACACACTAAGGCGGTCCTTTGAAAGCGAAGGCGAATTCGCTAATAAAAATATAGTGATGGTTGGGGATTTAAAACGCGGTCGAACGGTACGTTCGCTTAGCTCTATCCTTACCCAGTTTAAAAATATTCAGCAAGTTTTCGTTTCTCCTGAAGACTACCGAATTGAAGATGACCTAAGGACATTTTTGCAAGAAAAAGGAGTTCGCTTTAGAGAAACCACCAACTTCAACGAGGCTATTAAAGGAGCTGATGCCATCTACATGACCAGGCTACAAAGTGAGTATGAATTTGAAGCGGGTAAAGTAGCACCAGAGTATAATATTAAAGATTATGAACTAACTAAAAAACATCTAAAAGACCTTAAACCAAATTCCATTATCCTTCATCCCCTGCCCAGGAGAAGTGAAATTGACGTAGAAGTGGATCGCGACCCCAGGGCAATGTACTGGCGTCAGGTGAGGAATGGCATGTGGACTAGGGCTGGCATTTTGTGTAAAATATTTAACTTAGAGAAAGTGGTTTTGGATTACCACAAAGGGCTGTGAAGGACTGTGAAAAAAAACATACTGGCTCCTGAACTTTATCTAAAAGAAATGACCATGAGTATTTCTGGGTGGAGAAAAGTCTTTGCCCAGGACGGTAACGATGAAAATCCCACCAAGAAAATTGGAGCGGACGATGAGCACTTTTTAATCCTTTTAGCTTACTTTCTTTTATCCCACTTTTTAGGGACTTCTTTTTCTGAGAAGCCTCGGAGAGTTCCCACCCCTAACTCAAATTCCCGAGCAATGCCCAAAACAATTCTCCTAGCCAGGGACAGTAGACCTACTGGTAATAAAATAGAACAAATATTTACCAAGGTTTTCACCCTGCATAAGGTCAACTTTATTTCATTAGGAATAAATGGTCTGCCAGAAGTTTTGGCGGCGGTAAGGAGTAAAGCCAGAGAGCTATCAGGTTTTGTCTACTTCACAGCCTCGCATAACCCAGTGGGTTACAATGGCATAAAAATCGGGGGTAATGATGGAAAAGTTTTAAATGCAACAAAAAGTAATCAACTAATCAATTCTTTTAAAGAGTTTTTTTTAAATCCAAAAAAAACCGCTCCCGTCATTGACCACTACTTTAAAGAAAAGTTAGGCAGCTCTCCTAGTCTTAGTAGGGACAGCCAAGGCTTAAAAAGTAAAATAAATAAGAGTGGAATAAATGATCGTTATCAGAATTATCGTTCTCTGACCCACACTGCTTATGAAGAGCAAATAATAAAAGTTGCTTTTTTAGGCAGGAAAAAAATCTTGGAAGATTTTAAAAGGACCGACAAAGAAAAAGTTGTTTGTGATTTTAATGGCTCGTCTCGCATCAACTCTGGTGATAAAACAATATTAAAAAACTTAAACATTGACCTCATTGCTATGAACAAAAAGTTGGGGCATTTTCCTCATCAAATCGTTCCCGAAGGCAAAGGGTTAGATCAAGTAAAAAATTATCTCTTAGAAAATTTTAATAAAAAAATACTTTTTGGCTACTCGGTTGATTGCGATGGGGATAGAGGAAATTTCGTGTTTTACGCTGCCAAAGATAAGGTCGTCGTACCAACAGCTCAGACCAGCTTTTTACTCATGGTCATAAGCGAATTAATCTTCCTGAAAGAATTTTTTACTCAAAAGAAAAACGCCATAATCATTAACGGCCCGACTTCCTTGAACGTTGATCGCATAGCAAAACTTTTTCAAGTTGACGTATTTCGTGCTGAGGTCGGAGAAGCAAATGTGCTAGCCTTGGGAGAGGCTAAGAGAAAGGCTGGCTATGAAGTTAGAATTTTAGGAGAAGGTTCCAACGGCGGGAGCATCCTATTCCCCTCTCAGGTTAGGGACCCTTTAACTACTTTACTCTCCTACTATAAACTCTTATACTTAAAGAATAAGGGAACTACTTTAAAAGAAAAACTCATTGAACATCTAAACTTGCCTAAAAAACTCACCAAACTAAACCCGCAATTTTTTTTCTTTCATCTAATGAAAGAGCTTAATTACTATTCTTCCACTTCGCTTTTTGACAGGAGTGGAACTATTAAATTCAAGCCCCCAGTGGATCAGAAAAAACTTAAAGCTAATTACGAAAAACTATTCCAAGAAACTTACCAGCAAGAAAAAAAGTTATTCAATGCCTTAAACGTAACTGACTTTGATTTCGTTAATTATGAAGGAATGGAAACTAAGCTAGGAGAAGGCAATAGGAGCGATGAAGCAAGTGGTGGTTTGAAGGTTTTGCTTAAGGATAACCGAAAATTAAAAGTAGGAGAAAAAGCAGGAGAAGAAGTTGGGTTTCTTTGGTTTAGAGGCTCCAAAACTGAACCAATTTTTCGTCTCAGCGCTGAGATAATTTCAAGTAAAAAAAAATTTTTAAAAGATTTATTAAAACTGCAAAGAAACCTACTAACCGCGGCCGCAGCTAGTGATGCTAATAATAAAAATTAGCTAATAAATTAGATAAGAAAAGAATATAAAAATAATTTAAATGCGACTCTTAGCTACTTTTTTACCTACTTTTTTACTTACTTGTTTTCCTAATAAAATTTTCTCTAAATTTCCCATTAAAAAAGTTCTTTTCATTTTTTTTAGCACCATTGCCAGTGTTAGTTTTCTATTCTCTTCAGGGTTAAACGAAAACCTATCCGGGGAAAATGATTACCTCAATTGGAGTGTCCATATCACTCCCCAGGTTACCCCTTCAGCATCTTCTCATTCACTTAACTTCAACTTTAAATTGAAACAAGGCTTTCATATTAATTCAAATAAGCCCAATAGTGAAAACTATATTCCGACCGTCTTCACTTTAGAAAAAAATGCTTTAGCAAAAAATGGCGGTAATAATGCTACCACTGGCTCCGCTTTATATTCACTTCAAACTTTAAAAACCGATTATCCCCAACCAATATTAAATACTTACTATGGCCAGGAATTGAGTGTTTATGAAGCTGATGGCTGGAAGACCATTTCCTTAGAATTTAGTATAGACAAAAAAAAAATCTTTTCTGGGGAGCAAGTAATTGACCTACCTTTTAATTTTACTTTTCAGCCCTGCGATGCCAATGTTTGCTTTCCTCCCGAAAAGATCCAAGAAAAATTAACATTAACCTACGCTTCTTTAAGTGAGTTAAAAGAAGCAGCAAAGCCTTTTGCTTGGGATTGGTCTTGGAGTTGGTTGGGGATTATTTTTGCTGCTTGGTTTGGGGGGTTACTCTTAAATTTTATGCCTTGTATTTTACCTATCTTGAGTTTAAAGGCCTACTCCCTGCTCAATCAAAAAAATAAAACTAATTGGAACGCTAATAATAAAGCTAATGACAATATTAGAAAAAAAAAGTATTCTTTGCTCAGTTTTATCGTCGGAAGCTGGTTAAGTTTTTTTTTGCTAGCCATCTTGCTACTGGCAATCCGCTCTCTCAACCAAGACATAAACTGGGGCTTACAGTTCCAAAACCCTTTTTTTATTCTAACGTTAATTATTATTTTATGGTTGTTATCCCTAACTTTGTTAGACGTTTTTAATTTTGAGTTAGGGGCAGGCATTCACTTTTCTAACCCTAAGAAAAAATT
The DNA here is from genome assembly GCA_963675345.1 of Trididemnum clinides. Taxonomy (NCBI): domain Eukaryota; kingdom Metazoa; phylum Chordata; class Ascidiacea; order Aplousobranchia; family Didemnidae; genus Trididemnum; species Trididemnum clinides. The sequence goes on from CAVLYW010000166.1 coordinate 78,690, forward strand.
CTTTTATTTGGCAGAGAATTTTTTGAGTGGTTTTTTCCTCAGTGTTTTTTCAACTTCCTGCACGGCACCTTTTTTAGGAGTAGCCATCGGTTATGCCCTTACCCAATCTAACCTTTCGGTAATTATGATATTTAGCCTTATCGGATTAGGCTTCATCACGCCTTACTTACTTTTTTTTACTAAGGCTTCATCTAATTGGTTCGAAAAATACTTTCCTAAACCGGGGCAATGGATGCTTTATTTCAAGAGGTTTTCTGCTCTGCCAATTTTGCTCATCATCATTTGGTTCATCAACATCCTGGAAACTATTTTATTTTTTGAAGTGATCGTCTGGTTAATGGTTTACTTAGCTGGGATCTCTTTTGTCTTTTATGCTTGGGGCCTAATACAAAAAAAAGCTCAAACTGACTGGAAAGAAAACTGGAAAGAGAATTGGAAAAAAAACTGGAAAAAAAATTACTCGCTTTACCGGGTTAGCTTTTTTTCTCTGTTCATGTTAATTACTTTTTTTCTTTATTTCTCTTTGGGTAAAGTTTTCTTCAATGAAGATGGAAAAATATTCACAGAGAGCTACCCCACCGATGCTCCTGACCAACTTTTAATTTCAGACGAAGCTCAAAAAATTTCTTTTGCTAAGCAGTTCAGTCAAAACCTCCAGGAAGGAAATATTTTTTTTGTTCACTACACAGCCAAATGGTGCATCAACTGTAAAGTCAATGAAGTGGTTTTAGAACAAAGTGAGGTAAGGAACTTTTTTACAGAAAATAATATAAACTACCTCGAAGCTGACTGGACTAAACCCAATTCATTTATTTCTAAAAAAGTTAAGGAAGTTCAGAGGGCTGGCATACCTTTGGATGTTTTTTATGAATTTAATAACGGACAATTGATGGCCCATGTCTTGCCCACCTTCCTTACGTCGAATTTAATACAAGAGACCTTTTTACAAATCAAACAAAAAAAATAATTTGACAACCCAAACTCCCCACCAGCAAAACCTTTTTTCTAAGCTTCATCCAAGGGGTTACATTTTTATTGGCATGTCTGGGTCAGGCAAGAGCACTTTGGGAAAGATAATTGCTAAGAAAATTAATTATTCCTTTGTGGATTCTGACCATCTCATTGAAGCAAAATTTTCTGGCACCAACCTTTACAAAATAGTTGATAAATTTCAGGGAAACTTAGAAAATTTCATTGAAATAGAAAGTGAAGTTATCAACAACATCCATCTTTCCAAAACCATTCTAGCCACTGGAGGATCGGCCTGCTACTCTGGGAAAATAATAAAAGAAAAAAAGTGCATGGTCATCTACCTCTATATAAGCTGGGAATTGCTTCGAGAAAGAATAGGCGACTTCTCTAAGCGAGGGGTAATTTGCTTAGAAAAAGACCTGCAAGCGGAGTACAATAAAAGAATTGAGTTATATAAAAACCTATGTAACGTCAAAATTAACTGTAACGGGAAAAGCATTAAAGATTTAAAAAACGAAATATTGGAGCTTATCCTTTAAGTTGGTATTACATCCCCTAACCTTCTTCTGAGCTTCTTCTGAGTTCCCCACTTCTACAACTTCTCTGATTTTTCCTATAGTTTTTATAATCCCTTAACCCTTCATATTCACTCTCTATTTTTAATCTCAAAATTAAGGTAAAAATTTCGAGCTTAAAATTTACTTTTTTTAAGTTTAATATGTAAGTTTAATGCTATAATAGTCTAACAATATTTTTAGACGCTTCTAAAAATATTGTTAAATGCGTAAAATTTCTTCATACTATTATTGATAATAAACAATTAAAAAATATTTAAAGTAAACGTGAAAACGAAATACCTATTTACCCTAATCCTTGTTTTTTTGCTTAGCGGCCTCCTGCTCATTTCCTGCATGAAAAAGGCCAAGCAGATTGAAAAGCAGGAAATAATTATTAAAGACAGCAAAAAGCTCTCCATCCTATCAACCACTTCTATCATTAATGACTTGGTAAAAGAAATTGGCGGCGAAAGAGTGGTTGCCCGAGCCCTTATGGGGCCGGGGATTGATCCCCATGCTTATAGGGCCAAGGAAGAAGATGCCAGGCTACTTTTTAATAGCGAAATAATTTTTTACAATGGGCTTAACCTTGAGGCAAAACTCGGTAATATTCTCAAAAAGTTAGGTGAAGAAAAACAAGTCTACGCCATAGCTGATGGAATAACCAAGTCTAAACTGATCCAAGCAACTGAATATGAGTATGATCCTCACATTTGGTTTTCCATTGATCTGTGGAAAGAAGCAGCCCAATATGTAAAAAATGTTTTAAGTGAGGTTGATAAGCCCTTCGCTGAATACTATGCTTCTAAATATCAAAGCTACTTAGAAAGGCTGAGTGATTTGTCAGCATCCACCAAAAATAAATTCAATCAACTACCTAAAAAGAGCAGAGTTTTGGTCACCGGGCATGATGCCTTCAGCTATTTTGGAAGATTCTTTGACTTCAGGGTGAGATCGGTTCAAGGCGTCAATACCTTAGCAGAGGCCAGTATAGGAGATATAGAAAACTTAGCTAACTTCCTTATCGATAATGAGGTCAAGGCAGTTTTCATAGAAACATCAATTTCTAAAAAAAACTTAGTTGCGGTCCAGGGTTCAGTGTTTAATAAAGGGCATTCACTGTTCATTGGGGGGAAGTTGTTTGCTGATTCACTGGGAACCAAGAAGGAACAGGCCGATAGTTACATCAGTATGTTCGAAAGGAATGTTGATAGCATTGTTTTTGGATTAAGCCAGTAATTTCAAATATACCAGTTGTAACAGATGGTATAACAGATATTTTTTCGTGTTACAAATATGGTTACAACGATAGATTAAAAATTATGAACAAAAAAAATAACAGCACCCCAAGTAATAGCATTCTAAATAATGGCATTCCAAGTAACGGCATTCTAAAGGTAAGAAATTTAACCTTCTCCTATCAAGAGAAAATTATTTTAGACATACCGTCTTTTGATTTAAACCAGGGAGCTTTCCTCGGAATTGTTGGGCCTAATGGAGCTGGAAAATCAACGCTCATTAAATGCCTGCTTTCTCTCATTGGGGTTAATAAAAACACCACCATACTTTTTTGGGATGAGCCTTACAAAAAAGTTCAAAAAAGGATTACTTACATACCTCAGAAAAGTACCTTAGATTGGAATTTCCCTATGAGCGTATTAGATTTTGTTATGTTAGGAAGTTATGGCAAATTAGGTTGGATTAAGAGGCCCGGTAAAGAAGAGAAAGAATTAAGTCTGCAGGCTTTAAGGCAGTTATCTATGGATGATTTTACGAAACATTCGATAGGAGAATTGTCTGGAGGACAGCGGCAACGAATTTTAATAGCTCGAGCTTTAGTTCAAGACGGAGACCTCTTTATCTTAGACGAACCTACCCAAGGGATTGATGACAAAAGCGAAAAGATTATTTTCAATATCTTGAAAGAGTTAATCAAAAAAAAAACTATCATGATGGTACACCATAACCTTTCTCACCTTAAAAAATATTTTAGCGAAGTTGTTTTCCTCAATAAGAAAATAATTTCCCAGGGAGAAGTAAAAAAAGTTTTCAATAATAAAAATATCATTGAGACATATTCTTAATAACATATTCCCAATACTTAATAAATGTTCTTTTTTTCTTATACCTATCTAATCGTCTTCTTAGGTACCTTTATAATTGGAGTTACCGCCGGGATGGTGGGGGTTTATCTTTACTTTAGAAGAGAAAGTTTAGTCGCTGATGTCTTGGGACACTCCACCCTATTTGGGGTCGTGCTTATTTTCATTCTAACCCTTACCCTTTCAACTAAAGTCCTACTCATCGGTGGAGTGGTTAGCGGGATGCTAGCTTTTTTTACTTACCGCCTCATCTATAACAACTCAAGACTTAGCCAAGACGCTGTTTTAGGCTCTGTGTTAGCCTACTTTTCTGGCTTGGGAATTACCCTTATCACCTACGTACAAAAGTTCCCTCAAAGCTCAGAAATTGGCCTTTGGAACTACATTTTTGGTAATGCTTCATCCTTACTTAAAAGTGATGTTATCCTAAGTTCAGTTAATGCTCTAATCATCCTTAGCTTAATCATTATTTTTTATAAGGAACTGAAATTAATTACCTTTGATTCTTTACTAGCAAAAACTTTAGCATTGCCCATAAAAAAGTTTGATGCTCTGATCATCCTTATGACGGGAACGACCATCATAGTCGGTATCCAAAGCGTGGGTATCATACTCATCAGTTCGCTTCTGATCACGCCTGTGGCCACCCTTTCTCCCTGGCTTAAACAGCTTAAAAGATTTTCTACTTTGCTAGTCGGCAGTGGTCTTTTAGGCGGCCTTTATGCTTTTTTAGGCACCCTAATCAATACTTTCTATTTCAAAATACCTATCGGTCCTCTAATCATACTGATCGCCTCCATAGGCTTTATCATTTCTATTACGGTCAAGCTAATTTTCCAGCGTCGCCCGCAGTCTGAAATCATAACCCCAAACTATAGCCCAAAAAAATAATCACAGAATGAGTTTAGAGCTACAAATAATTTTAGTCATAACCTTGGTGGCTTATACCTGCCTCATACCCGGGTGCTTTTTAGTATTGAAAAAAATTGCTATGCTCTCGGATGCCATTAGCCACTCCGTGATCCTGGGCATTGTTTTAGCTTACCTTTGGACTTTGGATCTACATTCTTACTCACTTTTTATCGGGGCGACCCTTTCGGGAGTTGTTGTGGTCCTCATCACCCAGTGGATCATTAGCACAAAACTAGTAAAAAGGGAGGCGGTTATTGCTCTTGTATTTCCGGGGATATTTTCTTTAGCTATCATTCTCATTAAGATCTATGCCGAACAGGTTCACCTCGACGAAGACGTAGTCATTACCGGAGAGTTGGCTTTCACACCTTTGGTAACCTACAAACTAAGTAACACCTTAGCAGTGCCCAAAGCACTGGTCGTTAGTGGCATTAATTTTTTGATTAACCTTACTTTGTTATTACTTTTCTATAAAGAGCTAAAACTTTCGTCCTTAGATGAAAGCTATGCTTCTACCCTAGGGTTTGGTAAAAAGAGGATCAATTACTCCCTAACTTTGATAACCAGTTTAAGTGCGGTAACCTCCTTTGAAGCGGTGGGAAGCATTTTGGTGATTGGCTTCTTCATCCTGCCCGTTTCCATAAGCCTCATCTGGACCAAGCAACTAAAACATGTTTTAGCCCTAAGCTTTGGCGTGGTTACCTTTAGCATAGTTTTTAGTTATCTTTTGTCTTTCACACTAAACCTATCGGTCGCCGGGACCATTTTAATCGTAATGGGGTCTATCCTGCTCATCTCGATTCTGCTCAACCCTCGGAGGAAAGTTGTTTAACTGGTGTTTATAGCTATTAGTATTTTGGGGATGGAATTTATTGTATAATTTTATAATTTTTCACTTTTAAATTTAAAATTTTTTAAAAGGAGGTTATTATTAATTTTTAAAAGGAGGTTATTATTAATATATGGTTAATTTAAGTAAAATAGAGCAAGACTTAGAAAAATTTTATACGATTATAAAAGAATAGGAGCATGGGACATCAACTGTCCGTTAAGTATGTCTTAGCACCTCCAATATCTTAGCATATAAATCGTCATTTCTGTAGTTAAATCTAAACTCACTTTCTTTAATGTGAAGATAAAAACTATCTCTCTTAATCCCATTAAACTTCTTTAGTCTATTCTTACACCAGCCCCAAAAGTTTTCTATCCCATTGATATGATTTTTCCTATCTTTCTTGTCTACCATCTCCTTAGAGTGGTTAATCCTTTTATGCTCATAACCATTGAATACTAACCCATCATAGGCCTTCCACTTATCTGTATAAAGCGTTGCTTCTTTATCTATTTTACCTTGTATTACAGGCATAATCTCCCTTTTACTAGCATTCTTTATTACCTGAGTATATACCTTACCATTCCTCTTGAGGATGCCGAATACAGGTACTTTGTTAGGAGTGCCTCTACCTCTTTTATCGTTCTTGTACCTGCCTCCGAAGTAGCTCTCATCTAACTCTACTTCACCACTGAACTTGGAAGTAGTCTCGCAGTAAGCAGCTAGTTTCTTTCTTATTTTAAGCACATATCTATTAACTAATTTCCTATCCAATTTAATCAAGTTAGCTATTTGAGTACAGGTTAAATCTTCACTAAGATACCTTACCAATTGCCTGATTTTCTTCTCAGAAATTTGGGAACGCTTGAAGTATTTGTTTTTACCCTTTTTTTCCCTATTTTTCTGTACTTTCATTAGTCAATTCTAACATCTTGCTAAAATTAACGTCCCATGCTCCAAAGAATATTATGAGTTAAAAGAAGGAAAGATAGCTATGAAATTATTTGGCTCTTTTCCTCAGAATAAATTCCAAGCCAATGATATTGATATATTATTTAAAATAATAAAACCGCATGGTATGAATGAGTTTCAGCTTTTTCGAAAAAAATTAATAGAAACAAAACTGTTTTACCCCATTTTACAAATAGAAAATAATCAATATAACTCTTCAAATTTAAAAAGAAAATTTGGTTATCATCTAATCATTCTTTGAAGTTTTAGTTCAATTTTCTATGCTCCGCAAACAACATTATTTTAACGGAAATAATGTGATCCAAATAGAATCAATACAAAACTTTGTTAAAAAGAAAAAAATTGAGGAAGCTCCCAAATCTAAGAAAACCTTTAAAGAATTATGGTATAGGGGCGAGCCAATAAAATCAAGGTGCTTGGGTAGTTAAGAGTAACTTAATGTAGTCTTAGCACCTCCAATATCTTAGCATATAAATCGTCATTTCTGTAGTTAAATCTAAACTCACTTTCCTTAATGTGAAGATAGAAATTATCTCTCCTGATGCCATTGAACTTCTTTAACCTATTCTTACACCAGCCCCAAAAGTTCTCTATACCATTGATATGATTCCTTTTGTCCCTACTGTCTACCATCTCCTTAGAGTGGTTAATCCTCTTATGCTCATAGCCATTAAACACTAACCCATCATAGGCCTTCCATTTATCGGTATAAAGCGTTGCTTCTTTATCTATTTTACCTTGTATTACAGGCATAATCTCCCTTTTACTAGCATTCTTTATTACCTGAGTATATACCTTACCATTCCTCTTGAGGATGCCAAATACAGGTACCTTGTTAGGAGTGCCTCTACCCCTTTTATCATTCTTGTACCTGCCTCCAAAGTAACTCTCATCTAATTCTACTTCACCATTAAACTTAGAAATGGTCTCACTATGAGTAGCTAGCTTCTTTCTTATTTTTATCGCGTAGTAGTTAACTGTTTTACGATTTAAATTGAGCAGTTTGGCCATTTTAGTAACCTCCAAATCTAAGCTAAAATACTTGATAAGTAGCCTAGTTTTGTACTCTGAAATTCTCGCACGCTTAAAGTATTTATTTTTGTAGCTTTTTACTCTATTTTTCTGTACTTTCATTAGTCAATTTTAACATCTTCGTTAAAATTAACTACCCAAGCACCAAAATCAATTACTGAACCATTGGGATTAAATAATGAGAAAAGTATAGAAAAAGTTAATAAAGAATACATTATTAACTTTTTAAATGACAAGGATAAAATTAAAGAGACTAATATTTTAACCCCCTCGGTCTTTAGAAAATCAGGTAGTAGCCCACTAAAGGAGTATAGGATTATTGGTCGCTTGTGTTATGGATGCAGAGTTAATTAAATTAAACAATTCATTTGATAAACTAAGTTATCTACAGCATTACGAAGTACCAACTAGGTTATTAGACTGGACAGAAAGTTTCTTAATTGCTCTTTATTTTGCTACTCATGACATTTACGGTAATAAAAAGGAGGATGAAGGGGCATTAATATATGAATTAGCCCCTAGGGATTTAGCAGAAAATTTAAAGTCTGATGGGCAAGGCTACCTGCATTATAACGAAGACTTTGGAACTAAAATAAGGAGTGAGTTTGCCTTTTCTAATCAATCCAATTGGCAAAAAGATATTTCAAGAAAATACGGCTTTGAGTTAGAAAAATATCAATTCAAAAGAAACGAAGATAAGACAAGTGCTTCAGATCAAGGTAAGATAGATGACATTCTCTGGCCTATCCCTGTTTATCCTTCTCGAACCTTTGAAAGAGTTCGTCTACAAAAAAGCGTTTTTACTCTCCATGGAGGGTATAGAGATCAAGGTAAAAGCAGTGAAGGTTTAGATTTTGGAATAAAAAATATCATAGCAGACTTTAATGGAATAAATATGAGCGGACACCCAATAAAAAATATTTACCTAATACTTGGTAGAAAAGCTATGAGCAAAATCTCTCAAGAACTAGAAATCTTGGGCATTAACATGCCTTCCCTTTACAGCAACATTGACAAGCAGAAATATTACTTCCCGGAACTAAGACCAACGGTAAAAAGAAGACTAAAAAATAGAATCCAAAACCTCATAGGGTTGAACTCTAATCGGTTAGAGAACAACCTATAGCAAACAGCAACAACGATTAATCTATCGACTAATCAAGGATTTTAAGCATTACCCTGCGGTTGAGAGCTTGTCCTTGCTCATCGTTTATATCATCATTGACTGGATTTTCTTTCCCATAAGCCGTGGCTTCAACCCTTTCTGGTTCAATGTCATTGTCAAGAAAAAATTTCTTTACCCGGTTAGCTCTTCTTAAAGAGAGTTTTTGATTATACTTATCACTTCCTTCCAAGCTGGCATAACCTTCAATCACCACAGAACTCTCTGGTTCTACATACAAATAATCTAAAAATTCAAAAAGGAAAGAATCATCCGCTAGATACTTATCATCAATGAAGTATTCATCATAACCAAAGTAAACCACCGCATCTTCCGGAGCGTCAACATAGGCTGGCTCAGGTGGTGGGGGTGGAGCTACTACCTCGGGCTCAACCTCTACCTTTTCAGGTAGGATTTGTTTTGGAGCTGATTGACAACCTCCAAGCACAATAAACACACTAATTAAAAAAACTACCAACTTAGTAAAAACAAACGCTTTATTCTTTGTCATATCTCTTTAATCCTTTAGCTTCCCTTTTAACTTCCTTTAGCAACAGCATCATGGGCATGCAGGCTTTCTTGATGCACTACTCTAACATTATACTTATCGTATACATCAGGGGTTTTCTTTAAATAATTTAAAATTGAGCGGCAAGCATCTTCACAAAACATTAAATTTTCTCCGTTCAAGCGAGCAAACTCCTGTTCGTCTTCTCGCTTAACGACCGTCTGAACTGGAGTTTTTAAAGCCTGCTCAATCTCATCAATTGATTTTTCTATTTTATCAAAATCGAAAACCTTTTCTTTGTAAGTAAAATCTATCTTAGCCAGACTCCTCTGAGCATGGGGCGTAGCAAATAAAAACTTTTCTTTATCTAAAATCTCTTTTATCGATTCCTGGTCAACCTTTTCATATTGCTTTAGTTTCTGCAAGAGCTTATCTTTTATAAGCTCTTCACTAAGTTTAGCTGAGCAAGGACAAGTGCTGGAATATAAAATCTCCAAACTTATCTCGGTAAGGAATTCATCTATTCTTTTATTGAAGGACGACTTAACCGTAATGGGATAAAACCGGTAAGCAGAATGCTCGCTTAAAAGGGATTTTCTTTTGAAGGGATAGCTCAGGCTTATATTCAAAAAACTTGTATCACTAATATCTTTCTGAGAAGAGCTTAACTTTTCATGCAGCTCCAAAAGTAAATCAGAAGAAAACTCTTTCATAGCCAGAAATTCATTCAGGATCAAATAGAGCCTTGACATGTGTATGCCTTTACTTTCATTGATCAAGTTAACAAAAACATCTATACTCGCCTGGCACAAATGAGAACTACCATCTTTTTTGATGAGCATGGGCATTTCAATCCTTTCCATGCCCACCTGTTCTAAAGCATAGCGATAAGAAGAAATACTATCGTTAACATCTGGTAACATTTTCTTCATCATTTTTCTTAATTAAATATTTATATAATCCTTAAACTCTGGTGAAAAGAATAACAAAAAAATACTAATCTAATACTTATCTCTATACTTGAGTAGGATTTGCTTCGTTGGGATAAACTACTTTGGGGTCAAACACTTTTGATTTTTCTACAAACTTCAAACTTACTTCATCTTCATTTTCTTGGGAAGCCTCAGCAACTGAACGATAAAAACAAGAACGATAGCCGACATGGCAACTAGCCCCACCATTTTTTACTTCCACCTTAATCCACAAACTATCTTGATCGTCGTCTATGAGAATTTCTTTTACCTTTTGAATGAAACCACTCTTGGCCCCTTTGTGCCAAATTGTCTTTCTACTCCTGCTGTAGTAATAGGCTTCTCTAAACTGAATAGTTTTCTTTAAAGCTTCTTCATTCATATAACCCAGCATGAGTACACTGTTATCCAAATAATCACTAGTTATCACTGGAATTAAACCAGCTTCGTTAAATTTCGGACAAAGTTCATTGCCTTCCTCAATCTGGAATATGCTTTTTCTCTGTGTAAAATTCATTTAAAGGAATTTATTTAAATTAGATAAAGATTTACTAGATGGTGTATTAGATGGATAAATTGTTATCAGGCTATATTATTTTGTACTAACTTGTAGCAGACCTACAAATATAATACGCTAAAATTATATTATGATTTAAAAATTATTTAAGGAAAATACTACCTAACTTAACACCTAAATTTTACCTAGATTTTTTACACCTTTTTTTACACCTCTGCACTACCTTGTACAACTTAGAAACTTCAAAAACCAATAACCAGAAAAATTAAGCAATAAAGAAAAAGTAATCCATGATAGAATAACCCGTAGCTTTGCTAACTATCCAGCAAAAGACTTGTAAGTCGATATGTAGGTTGATAGTAGGTCGATATAATGCCAGTTAAGATGAAAGGTTAAGGTCAATAGAAGCAATGGTAAATATAGTCCCACACATAACTCGTACAGCGATAGTTTTATTTTTTTGCTTATTTTTTTTCCTTGGTTGTGTTAAAAATTCTGACAGCTTAGAAACTAGGTTAGAAAACTTCAAATCACTGCTCAGCCCTGAAATAGAAACCAGCTTTAATCAAGGTGATTTAAAAAAAGTCAGTGATTTTTTAAAAAATCAGGTCGGCAAAAATCCTGATCTCAATGAAAAACTATTAACTATAAAAAAATTTGAGGCTATTAATTTTTTTACTGAGGAAGAAACGGTTAGTTATTTTTATAAGTATTTTTACAAGAAAGACCAAAACCAATAACCATAAATTTCTTCCCTTACAAATTCTGACTTAAATTTTTATCTCTAAGAATCTGATCATCGTAAGTATTATTTCATGCCAACAAAAAAAAAGACTTCTCCAGTATCACTAAAGAAACTTCAAGTCTTGGAGGCTATCTTAGTTTTAGAGAATGGAATTATCTCGGAAAAAAAACTTTTGGATTGTTTGAAAATTTCTTCCGAAGAGCTTGAAGCCTTAGTTGATGCCAAGAACAAGATGTTTTTTGAAACTAAATCTGTTATCAATATTAAAAAAAAAGGCTCAGATTATGAGCTTTTCATTCATAATAAATTCTCTGACCTAAAACTAAATACCTATAAGAGCCAAAAAAAACTTATGACAAACTCGCTCTTGGAAGTCCTAAGCATAATCGTCTACAACCAACCCATAACTAAAGCTGAAATTGAAGATATTCGGGCAGTGAACTGTACGTCTTACCTAAAAATTTTACTAGAAGAAAAGCTCATTTTTATTTCAGGAAAAAAAAAGACCCCAGGGCTACCTTCATTATTCAAGACCACTGACAAATTCCTCAAGCAGTTTGGTATCAATTCTTTAAACGACCTCCCCCCCCTTGAAGATGTAAAGACATATCCTTTCCTTGATTAGTTTTTCCCTTGAGTTTAATGCAGTACTAATCTGGTGGGAAACACAAGAAGAAGTGGGTGAAAGTAGTCAAAAGTTGGTTTAATTCCTCATTCTTTTCTTATTTTTCCTTTATTCTTTAACGAAGAAAGCCGTTCTTTCAATTTTTATGCTTAAATTACTTATAAATGATATAATTATAAATGCCCTGCTATACAATATAGGCGGACTTTTAAGCAAGTAGAGTTGAAGGATGTTTGAAAGAATCTTTAAATTAGGAAGTGTGTATGATAGTTGAACCTAAGGTAAGAGGATTTATCTGTACAACAGCTCACCCCATTGGATGTAGAGAAAACGTTATTGAGCAGATAAAGTATGTCAGAGAAAACCACAAATCCAAGGATGCCAGCGATAACACTAAGACCTACAAAAATGTTCTAATCATAGGTGGCTCCACTGGCTATGGACTAGCAAGTAGAATTTTTTCTATTTTTTCCCTTGAAGCCAATACCATTAACGTTTGCTTAGAAAAACCTCCTAAGGAAAATCGAACTGCCTCAGCTGGTTGGTATAACACAGCAAGTTTAGAAAAATTTGCTGAGCAGGAAAATCTAACTACCTCCCACTTTAGCGTTATAGGCGATGCTTTTTCTAACCAAGCCAAGGACAGCGTTAAAGGCCTAATTGAAGAAAAATCTCATAACCTGGGCAAGATAGATTTGTTAATATACAGCTTAGCTTCCCCTCAAAGAAAAGACCCCAGCACCGGAGAAGTTTATAGATCAGTGATCAAACCAATAAATGACTCTGGGCAGAAGATAACCATGAAGGGCATAGACTTAAATAGCGAGCAGGTTAAAGAGATTGAATTAGAACCAGCGAGTGATGAGGAAATAAAAAATACGACTAAAGTGATGGGAGGAGAAGACTGGGAGCTATGGGTGGAGTACTTAAAAAATAATGATCTATTAGAAAATGGTTTTACCAGCATCGCTTTCTCTTACATCGGGCCCGAAGTAACCCGTCAGGTTTATCGCAATGGGACCATTGGAAAAGCCAAAGAAGACCTGGAAAAGACTAGCCTTAGGCTGAACCAAAACTTAGGTGAAATCAATGGCAAAGCCTTAATATCAGTGAACAAAGCCCTAGTAACCCAAGCGGCGGCGGCGATCCCAGTTTTACCTCTCTACATATCCATCCTTTTCAAGGTCATGAAAGAAAAATCTCTGCACGAGGGTTGTATAGAGCAGATTCATCGCATGTTCGTAGATAAACTTTTTCTCGATCAGGAGAAAGATAACATGCTGTATTTAGATGATTATGAAATGAAGTCGGAAGTACAGGAAAAAGTTTTATCCACCTGGAAAGAAATAAAATCAGATAATTTAAATCAATTATCTGATTTCTCTGGCTACAAAAAAGAATTTTTAAAACTATTTGGCTTTGGATTAGATGGGGTTGACTACACGAAAGAAGTAGACCCAATGATGACGATAGAAAACTATTTTAAAGAAACCATTTAAGCACACTGACTAATTTATCTATGCAGTTTGACCGAAATTTTAGGTAGGTATTAAGATGATCACTAAATTATTCATGAATTATTCTTTTAAAGAATATCAATTAAAGAAACAAAAAATAGACAAAACGAAACTAGCTAATAGGTTTGCTGATAGCTTTAGCAACTGTAAATATTCTTGCCTGCACTACAAAGATAGCAAAGATAGAGGAGATGATTTAGCTAAGAATGAGTTGATTGGCTTAGCCTCCATCAAACGTTTTGATGCTCTCAGTAAGATTTGCGATAAAGGAGTTTATTTTTTAAAGGACTTCGTGGTTCAAAACAACGATGAGCTTGAGTATGGGAATCTGATCAATAAAATTTGTAATAAGTACTCCAACCAGTTTGACTTTTTAATCGTCAGGCAACCAGTAGATAATAATAATGCTATAAATGCTCTTACCAAGAAGGGGTTTTATTACGTTTGCTCAGAGTCGATATATACCCTAACCAACCTAACGAAAAGGGATGATATTCACTTAGGAGAAAAAGCGAAGTACATTCGTAAGGTGAATAAAGCTGATTTACCAAGACTAAAAAAAATAGCTAGCTATAACCATAACTACAAAAGGTATTTATTTGATAATTTCTTTGAAGAAAACCAGATCATGCAACTCTATGAGGAGGTGATTGAAAATAGCTTCAAAAAGCCTGATCACGAAATCTTCATTTACGAAAAAGATGGTGTAATTATGGGGTTTATTTCCTACATCATCAATAAAGATTTATCTAACTCAATGGGAGTTAACTATGCTAGCTTAGACTATATCACGGTTGATCATAAATATCAAAAAGAGGGCTTGGGCATCCTGCTTAGCAACTACGCTTTGCTGAAATTAAAAGAGGACCACAAAAGCGAAATCATTAGTGTTAAGACTATGGCGAACAACTATCAAGCCATAAACCTACTTAGCAAAATAAATTTTTCTAAAACATCAGAGGCTTTAATTTTACATTACAAAAATTAAAGCCTCATAAACGACATTGAAAATTATTGTATACTTTCAGAGCATTGTTATTATAATTTTAGCTGTTTTTCTTTTTAAGGATAACATTGACGTTTTTCTTCAGAAGAACGAACTGGGTGTTCCTCCATTGGAAGAGGAAATATCGTCGGAGGGAGTAGTTCCTGCTGAGGGCTTAGCCCAAGAAAATATCACTTCGGTTTCGGTTGGTGGTGATGACCTATTAAGTACCTTAGACGAATTAAAGAAATTAGATAAAAAGTTAATCCTAGTTAATTTCTTTAAAGAGAGAAAGGAGTTTATCGAGACTGATCTATACAGAAAGTTAAAGAACTACCCTGCTTTTAAGGTCTATACTATCTTAGAGTTTTCTATTCCCATTGATTATAAAGTATTATACAAACTAGAAAGGTTAGGTTTTTCTAAAGTATTTACATTTAAAGATGATAAATACTTAGGCCGCAAGGTAGCTGTTTTTTACACTAGTTTTGGCAAAGTAAGGAATAGCTTTAGGTATTCAAAAATAATTGATGGATACATTTTAGAGAACTTCACAGCCAGAGGCTTTTATAAATTGGGCATAAGGTCTGATGTGCCAGCCGATGATTTACTCATCAGAGTTAGCGTTCCTTTTTCTAACCCCGGTAAGGAAATAGTTGAGATTGATAGTGGATTTGTTGAAGAAGCCTCCACCATTAAAAAGAAGGTAAGTGGGGTTAATGGGCTTATAAGGACTAAGATAAACCCAGATCAAAAAATTACTTTTAAAAGCGAAATAAAATCTGTGATTTCTCTAAAAGAAAATTTAGATATTAGTATCCACAATGCCGGTCGAGGCATTTATCTTCCTGCTTACATTGAAGAGATGAAAAAAAATTACCCTAAGTTGTACAAAACCTTTACTCAGTACTCAGAAAAAGTTGTTCCTTCTAGCTATATTGATTCCATCGTATCTAAGATAGACAAAGAAGAAGATCTAACCGATATGTGGAAGCAGATAACTAGGTTTTTGGACCAAGACATCTACTACGACTGGAGCAAAAGGGACTTATTTTTTAATGGAAGGCTTACTTATAATAGCATCAAAGATATGTATCTGACTTCGGCTGAGTTGGGTGAGAAAAAAATAGGAGCTTGTCCGGAAAGGACCTCATTAGAAATAGCCTTACTAAGGCAAATGGGGGTGGCAAGTCGTAGTTTTACTAGGCTCTATCATATTTATACCGAAGTATTTATTCCCCAGAAAGGTTGGATAACAACTTCTTCAACCCTTAACGAAATTCCTTTGTGTAGGTCTAATGATGAAAAAATTGCGTACTTCATTGATTGGACGCCCAAACATCCAGTTAGATTAAAATGGGAAGGAGGCTTGCTTCCTTTAATTGCCCAGGACTTCTTTAATCATTTACCTAATGAGCCTACACTAGAAGGATCAAATTCCTTAGTCTCTAAATAAAGCTGCTAAATAAAATCGCTAAATAACGTTACTAAGTAATTAGGTTAGTTTTCTTTATAAAAAAGTTTGTTGGTTTAACTAAAATGTCAGAATATATCCTTAGTCATAAAAACTGCCCCGATGGGTGTGCCTCTGCTATCTTGGTGAAAAAGGTCTACCCAGAAGCAAGAATTCATATGCTAAACCATAACATCTTGAATGACTTCTATGAAAGACTAATAAATAAAGCACCAGAAGGCAGTACCATCGTTGTTATCGATATCTGTCCAGATAAAGCCTTTTTACAAGTTTCCTTAGAAAAAATTCAAAAAAAAAATCTAAGGGTAGAAATCTTTGATCATCACCAGACCAATGATTGGTTAGAAAATTTTAACTCGGGGGAAGAGCCATCACCTAAAAAGTCATCTCTAGAAGCTAACTTTTCTGATCAGGCTTGTGCTTCTTTGATGTTTTGGGAAAAATATCAGGAGGAATACCCCGAACTAAAAAGTTATGAAAATTTTGTTAGAGCGATCAATGACCGCGATCTATGGATCAATGAAATAAAAGAAGGAAAAGTATTGGCTAAACTCCATCAAGTCATTGGGGATAATAAATTTACTGAAAGATTTTTACTCAACCCAAGTTTAGAGTTAGATGAAAAAGAGAAGTACGCTTTAGAAATAGAATTAAATAAAGAAAACAAACGAAACGAATTACTACTAAACAAAATGGAAATAAAAGATGACCTTGACAAAAAAAGGTATGGCGTCGTTTATGGGGAAGCGAATAGCTCGGACCTTTTAAACCAAGCGATAATTAATTATGATTTGGATTATGCTATTTTGATTAATCTAAATTCTAAAAAAGGAAGTATTCGGAGTAATGGTAAATTTGATTGCGCTGAATACGCAGAAAAATTCGGAGGCGGTGGGCATCATAACGCTGCCGGATTTAGGGTTAAATTTGATTATCCTAAGTTCTAATCTTGAAGCATTAATCTAAAATTTTTTCTTTAATTTAGTTTAAGAAAATTTATTTCACTGAGAGTCATAATAGATAGTAAGGTTTAAGTAGGGAGAAATATAAAAGTAAATAATGTATAGCCAAAAAGTAAAAGAATTTACCGAAGCCTGTGAAGAAAATTTACCTAAAAAACCAAGCAAGCTCAGTGAAGAAAAGGTTAAATTCATTGTGAGCATGGTAGAAAGTGAATTAGACGAGCTCAAACGAGCAGAAAATTTAGTAGACCAAGTTGATGCTTTCGCTGATATAATCTATTACATACTTAATCAAGCTAGCAAAAATGGGATTGATATGGACCCAATTTTTTCTATAGTTCACGAAGCTAATATGAGAAAGTTGGTTAATGGTAAACCAATTAAACGAGAAGACGGTAAGATCATGAAGCCAAGTAACTGGGAGCCACCCGAACCTAAAATAAAAGAAGAATTAAAGCGACAAAAAAATTAAGACGGCAAAGATAAGCTATCAGCATAGGTATTAAGGTAAATAAGCGAGTAAATAAAAAAATCGGGCAATGATATTTAACAGGATAAAGCTATATTATTCTCTACTTAAAATGAAAATTACCTTTACGGTAGTTTTTACTTCTTTCGTTGGCTTTTATATTGCTAGTTCGGTGTATGGTGAAAAACATCCCCTCATATTTTTTATTAATTTATTTGCTACTGGCTTGGTCTGTGGCGGTGCTTGCGTTCTTAACCACGTAATAGAGTATAAAAGCGATCAAGAAATGAAGAGGACTAAAAATAGGCCCATTGCTTCAGGCCAAGTGTCTTTAATTGAAGGTTGGCTTTTGGGCTTAGCCCTCATTAGCGGAGGACTTTTTTTGATGATAAGCTATTTTCCCATTGGTTTGGCCATTGGCTCACTTTTGACTTGTGTACTTTATTTGGCGGTCTACACTCCTTTAAAGAAAGTAACTTGGCTTAACACTAGCGTAGGAGCTATCCCGGGGGCTTTACCCGTTTTAGGAGGGTGGTATGCCGTGAGTGGGAAGATTGAGGTACCTAGCCTCCTACTTTTTTTCATCCTTTTTTTCTGGCAACACCCACATTTTTACGCTATAGCTTGGTTATGCCGTAAGGACTATGAAGAGGCGGGCTACAAAATGATAACCGAAAAGGATGAACTAGGAAAAAGAACGTTTAGCCACAGTTTGGGGCATGCCCTACTTTTATTCTTATTTTCACTAATACTGTTCTTTGATCCTAAGCTGAGTGAAAAATTGACGGTAATTTACCTTTTTGGAGCTATCATAATCGGCTCCTGGTTCGTCATTGAAACCTACATGGCTTATAAAAAAAGGACTCTAACGAGCTGCCGTCGCTTGCTGACCAGTTCTATTTTCTACCTACCGCTTTTTTTCTTAGTAGTTTTACTTAACAATATTTTTGCTCACTTCCTTCCTTATTAAGGTAGTAGCCTTAGATAAAAAAGATAAATAAGGAGAAGTTAAGAACTTAGAATAAGTCTAAGCTTCCGCTCAAAAAGGACCAAGCATAAAAACCAAAAACCAAGATCGACAAAGAAAAAATAATAAAAGTTATAATGGTCCTTTTCTTATAGATAAGGGCTATGCAACTAATAACGGCCAAAAGGGTTTCCCCTATGACGACCTCTCTGGCGTGGTGGGCCACATCCCAATAGGAAAGCGGACTAATGAACCTCCAGTTTGAAATTGGCAAAAAATGCCGGTGGGCATCGTCGTGATGAAGAGGCAAGTCCAACATGAAATGAAGCAGCATGCTATAACAAAACAACATAATAAAATCTTTTAGCGAGCCTTTTAAAAAAACCTTAGTAATTATTAATATAAATAAAGTGATTGGTATAGAATTAAAAATATCTATAAAAAGTTGCCAATCATCTCTAAAATATATTTCACCCCAAATCTTACTTTGAGAGGCCCCTTTTACAAATTTCTCCCAAAAAAACAGAATAAAAATTGGGACATCTGGTAAAATAGCACCCAAAAAAACTGGAAAAACCCTATTGGAATTTCCTCTCTTGTCCAGAACAGCTAAGTTAAAGACTATATGACTTGGAGTATTCATTATCGTTAATCTAAAAATTAATCATTAAATTCAGTTAAATTAAATTGGCCCTCATGAAGCTAAAAGTTTTACCCGTAATTATAATATGATCGATCAAAAAAATATCAAAAAAAGCCAAGTGGGATTTTAACAAAGCTGTCGTATAAAGGTCTTTCCTACTGGGAAGATAATTCCCCGATGGATGATTATGCAGGAGAATTATGTGGTTAGACTCTCTTCTTAAACAGGCCTCTAAAATACTCCTGGGCTTGATGAGAACTTTTTTGGCCGAACCTAAAACAATCCTTTCGTCATCATTTAGATGTAAAATCTTATTTTTTTGAGTGAGGAATAAAACATAAAAATTTTCTTTCTTAAAAGACTTTAGAAAAGAAAATTGATTTGAAATATCATTTAATAAGTTATGAGAGACTTTAAACATGTTGGATAAAATTTACTTTAGTTTAATCATTTATTGGTTTATACAAATTAAATGATTAAAATTACTAAATTTTTAATTAAAAAGTTTGTTTAAGTGAGGCTTGAAGATAATTAAATCAGGTTTTATAATTATCTCTTTCTAAGCAAGCTATCATTTTGAGTGTAAATTGTTTTTAACTAAAAGTTAAAATTGAAACTCAGAGCTGTAATCCTTAGAAAAAAAAACATTCTCTGTAAACCACAACGATTCAAGTTTCGTTAGTTATGTTTATCTTAAAAAATTAATACACCCAAAATGATAGCAGTTTAATTCTAACATTTAAAGCCATGTATTGTTGATTTAAGTTAGCCTATAAAAATATATAAGAGCAAAAGCAAGTCAAATAAATTAATCAAAGTAATAATCGCAATAAAACCGTTGGTAATTAAAATTAAAAAATATATTTATTTGATTATTTTTTTAAATGATATAATGTTAGCATCCTTAATGTTAGCATCTTTCAGGCTTGTTTGCTACTGTTGCTGATTGAACACTATAAGAACTTATTATAAAAAATTATGATAAACCGAGAAAAAGCGATTTCGTTAATTAAAGAAAAATGTGACTTTGCTCTGCAAAGACACCTGCATCACGTGGCTGTTGCTATGGAAAGATTAGCCGAGCACTTAGGCCATGAGCAAGAAAAAGAGAAATGGTTTTTAACTGGATTGCTTCACGACATAGACTGGAATGAGACTATTAAAAACCCAACTAAACACTGCGGTGATGAGACTATGGATTTTTTAAAAGCAAATGGAGTTGATGAAGAAATTCGCTTAGCTATCAAGTCGCATTATCATATTCATAATGTCCCTAGGGATAATGACCTAAGGAAAGCACTTTTTGTAGTGGATGAGATTAGTGGTTTTACCGTAGCGGTTGCCTTGCTTAGGCCCACTAAAATGATTGGCATTAAAGCAAAATCTATCATCAAAAAAATTAAAGACAAAAGTTTTGCTGCTGCTGTAAGTCGCGAAGACATGAAGAGCTGTGAAGCATATTTCAACCTTTCGCAAAGCGAGCTTTTATCCCTTTTAATCCCAGCTTTTGAAGCGATTGCTCCAGAATGGGAGTTATCCTAAGAATATAAAAACATATAAAAAAATATTTTAGAATGCGAATAATTAATAAAGTCGTTGCCAAGGCTTTTCTGCTCGTTTTAATAGTATTTTTTTTTTCTTCTTGCTCTTCTCTATCTTTCATTTATTGGGGAGGAGAGATTTATTTGAATCATTCGATCAACACTACCCTTGACCTAAATTCAGAGCAGAAAAAAATAGTCAGCTCAGAGATAAAGGAATTCCTTAATTGGCATAAAGTTAACCGCCTTCCTGAGTATGAAAAAATTTTTAGTACCCTTAATGCCCCTTTAAAAACTCACCCTCTATCAAAGCAAACCATAGAGAGAGAAATTGAATATGTCTTTGAAAGCATAAACAAGGAACAGGTCATTTTAGCCGATAAAGTAATACCTAAGATGGTTCGGGTTATCAAAACGTTTGACCAAAAGCAACTAAATGAAGTTGAAAAATTATTCAACCGGCCAAGTGAAAACAGAGAGAAATACTACGCTTATACCAAAAAAGAATATGACGCAGAAAGACTTAAAAGGGTGGTAAGGTTAGCCGGTTTTTTTGATGTTAAATTTAGCCAAGAGCAAGAAAGGGACCTGGCCCAGCACGTAGATAGACTCTTGGATAACCGAAGGTTTTTCCGTCCTTTCTACCGGGAAAAAAGAGAAGATCTACTTGCTGCCATTAAAAGCCAAGATGCCGGTAGATTAGACCAAGCGTTCCGGAACATCATGGTTTATGATGTTGATGCTTTTCCTGAGGAGTATGAAAAGTTTTATTACCAACAACAAGAAAAAGCTAAATCGGTAGCCTTTGAAATGTTTAATATTCTTACGGCTAAGCAGCTTAAAAAACTGCATGCTAGGATCAATAAACTCAGTAAAGAAATTGGCTCCTATGTAAAAAAGGTTAATTCCAGGCTTAGGAAAAACCAGGTTTAAAAGAAGCACTCTCAGATTTAAACACTCCTTTATATGAATAGGTTTCTTTGGCCTGTTCTTATCGAAAGATATTTTTAATCTTATTTTGAATTGACTCTGTCGCTGCTTTAGGTGAGCTAAATCCATGGTGATCTCGGATGGGTCTGCCAACCACGATATAGTCCGCTCCATTTTTAAAAGCCTCTTCCACATCAACGGTTCTTTTTTGGTCGTCAGTATTTTTTACCGGCCTGATGCCCGGACAAACGATTACAATTTTCTCTCCTATGCCTTCTCTTAATTGGCTCGCTTCTAAGCCGGAAGATATTACCCCTCGACACCCTATCTCCAAAGCTCTCTTAGCTCGAGATAATACCAGATCATTTACCCCCACCTTAAAACCCAAATCTTCCATATCTTTTTCATCTAAGCTGGTGAGTGCCGTAACCGCTAAAATGCCTAACTTAGTATCACCTTCAATAGCCTCACTAGCCTCTTTGACCGCTGCCCTAAGAATAGCATCATTACCATGCACCGTAGCAAACTCAACCTGGTATTTCCCCAGCTGCCTAATTGCCAACCTAACCGTTTCTGGCACATCAAAGAATTTTAAATCTACAAAGACCTTTTTACCCCTTTCTTTCAACCAATCAATGAGTTCAAAATACCTACCGGTCATAAAAAGCTGAAGCCCTATCTTATAGAAAATGATGCTGTCTCCTAGCTCTTCTACTAATCTTTTAGCCTCTTCTACCGTCTCGACATCAAGAGCAAATATTAGCCTTTCTTTAAATTTAATCACTTCGTTTAATCACTTAGGAAAAAGAGGCATTAACTAACCCATTACTTTTTCCATTACTTTTTTTAATTAAATTTGGAACCACCACCAATTATTGCCCTATCAATCACTCTATCATCATTCTTCTAGTTTGTAACTTATCTTGAAATAATTGCTGATAAATGCTTTATTTGATTAGAAAGTTTAATACAAAACCTCCAAAGCAGATAAAGAATTGTACCATACTTCCATATTTATTACATATTTATCAGCATGGCAATATGAGTTAAACTGCTCTAATAAAAACATATAGACCAACTACAAAAGTAAAAATTCCAGTTAACTTCTTGATGGAGTTGGTTTTGAAGTAATTTATAGTAAGTGAGTTGCCCAGGCTGCCTCCCACAGCTACAGCTAAACCCGTTCCTAAAAGCAAACTAAATAAACCATACTCTAAGCTATCTTTTAAAGTAGGAGAAGAAGCAGAAAGGGAAAGAGTTGATTCCAGTTTTATCATCTGACCCATTAAGCCAAAAAGCGAATTACAAAAAATAAAACCAGATGTGAGTGCGGCTATCTGCAAAACCTTCAACCTAGTAAAATTATGGAGGATGGGGGCTAGATATATTCCCCCTCCTATTCCAGTAATGCCCGCTAAAAAACCTATCGAAATAAAAACTAAAGTAATGAAAATACTTTTTTGGAAAAAACTTTTTTGCTTAAAATAATATTTCCAAGCTTTACTAAAAATGAAAAATGTATTTTTTTTATTATCAAAATAAATTAATATCCCAGAAATAACTAAAAGCGTACCTAAGATCGAAAAGAAAATATTTTCCGTTACGGGAATTAAAGCCCCTACAAAAGCAAATAACAATGAAGGGATGAAGTACAAGAAATGAGAAAATTTTATTTTCTTCAAAACTAAAAAACTATAGGTTGCCTTCCCAGTAACGATTAAGTTACAAAAAAGTGCAATGAGAGGAACATAGAAATAAGGTACCTTAAAAAAAGCTAAAGACAGAATAGCCACGTAGGAACTACCTCCTCCAAACCCAATTAAAGAGTAAAAAAATGCTACAAAAGCAAAGATTAATATTAATAGTAAGTAGGTCAACTTATTGTCTTAACTTCTTGCCAAATCTTTTCCCAGGCAGAATTGTTATAACCTAACCAACCACTAATTTTTATGTTGTCAATAAATTTTTTATATTCTATCTCTTTTATTTTTACCGCTGAAGCAATTGATTTTACTGGTAGCAGAGACTGGGAAGAAGAAGCCGTAAAGGGAGATAAAGCATTCGCTCCATCATTTAAAATCTGGTTTCCTAAATAAATATCTATTTTGTCTGCTAATTTATGTTTTAAGAAAAGGGATTGAGTCCTTGAACCACCTTCAAGGTAAATTGAATTTAAATTAAACTTAGAAGCAACCTTTTTCATCAGACCAACAAGGCCATTTTTTGTTGCATGGGGATTAAATGTTAACACTTCAACTAAATTGAGCAGGGCTGGAGGTAACAATGAAACAGGTTTTTTTGCATTAAACTTAGGATTAAATTCATCTTCAGGGATTAAAAATACAACCTTTGCTTTGGTCTTAAAAACTTTTATCAAATTTATTTTTTTTACTAAAGAGTCCCATTGTTCCTTTTTTGAATAAGAAAAGTAAATCAATACTACTGGATTAGTGAACTCAGTAGCATCGGGTTTAACAGATCGTTTTTTATTTAGGGTTAGCCTAACATTGAGCGCAGGGTTATCTTTTATAAACGTATTGGCTCCAACCAAGATTGCGTCATGCAGTCGCCGCTCTTTATGAACATCTCTTCGCGAGTTCGTATTACTTATCCACTTTGAATCCTTGGTAAAGGTAGCCACTTTCCCATCTAAGGTCATGGCATACTTTAGGGTAATTGCCGGCAGACCTTCCCTAATCCTCTTAAAGAAATCATAGTTCAAGCAAAAAAGTTTCCACTTTAATCTTTCACTTATATCACTTATAACCTTTATTCCATTTTCTTTTAAGATTTGGTGTGACTTACTTTTTACTTGTGGATTGGGATCACTTAGGGCTATGTGTATTGTTTTAATGCCACTCTCAATGACCCTGTCTGTGCAGGGCGGAGTTTTACCATAGTGGCAGCAGGGGCTTAACGTAACCCACATCTCTGCCTCACTTAAATCTTCCATCTTCTTAACTGCTTGTAAGGCTACCACTTCAGCATGGGATGAACCAAATTCTAAGGTATGACCTTCAGCCAATATTTTATTATTTTTAGTGATTATAGAAGCAACAGCCGGATTGGGCCTACAAATTAGCTTAGCCTTCTGGCTCAGTTGGTATAGCCTCTTCTCTATGTGATCTTTAAATTTTTTTTCCATTATAAAAGCCCATAAAAGCCTGAATAGAGTGATTAGAAATAAAATTTTCTCTTTTTACTCCTGCTAATTTTATCTTAAATAAGTTAGATTTTTTATTTATTAGTATCTTACTTAATTTGATGATAAAAGTAACTAGGTGAATATAAAAAATATTTGATAAAATAGCCCTAACAACCAAAAAATAAAGTATAATTTCTAAATAAGAAATGAAGTTATTTTTTCTTTTTTCATACTTTTTCCTGCTTTTTCTATTGATTTCGCAGAGCTATCTTTACTCTCAGTTTGATACCTCCATTAACATAGAAGATCCTGATAAAATCGTTGAGTTGATGGAAAATAGGTATAACTCTTATGAAACCTATTCAGCAAATTTTAAGGAAATTAATCAAGGTAAGCTTAGGTTAGGTAAAATTTTTTACAAAAAACCTAACCAAATCCGCATTCAATATTTTCAGGGAGAGAACTTAGCAACTGATATTTTCTTTGATGGAAAAAAACTTTATCTGCATTTCACTGCTCAGTACATCGTTTTTGAACAGGAAGCTACTTCTTCTGATAAGCCAACACCAACAGAAGGGGTTAACCCACTTTACCTGATCGAAAACTATAACTTCAACTTTTTAGAAACCTCAGGGTTAGTTGATATTTTTACTCCAGAAGATAAAAAATCTTTCTTCATCTTGGCTGGTGACCCTTCACCAAGAGGCTATTCCGTTAGCCTTACCCCTAAAGACATCGAGTTAGGGCTAAATAAAATTATCCTTTACATAAACCAAGATGGGGACATTGTTAGAAATAAATCTACGAACATAGCTGGTAAAGTTGAAGATCAGTATTATTATGACATTGTTATTAACGAAAAAATTGATCCAGAAATATTTACCTTTGTAATACCTAACCAAGTAAGGCTTATAAAGAATTTCCTTAAAAGTTAAATTATCTAAAATGGAACAACGAAAAAAGATAGGTGAAGAAATTAAATCTTTAAGGATAATGAATAATTTATCCGTTGAAGACATTGCTAAAAAAACTCAAATTAGCCATGTTTTTATTGATCAAGTAGAAAAAAATAGCTTTTCTAAACTGCCCAAGTTTGCTTTCTCTCAAGGCCTATTTAAAAACCTTATAGAGACTTTTTCTCTATCTAATCAAGAAGAGGAAAAACTAATG
This sequence comes from Trididemnum clinides, assembly GCA_963675345.1. Classification (NCBI taxonomy): domain Eukaryota; kingdom Metazoa; phylum Chordata; class Ascidiacea; order Aplousobranchia; family Didemnidae; genus Trididemnum; species Trididemnum clinides. Next base: position 104,400 of record CAVLYW010000166.1, read on the forward strand.
TTAAGGTTTGAGCAGGATTTTTTTGCTGATGCTAATGAACCTAATAATACCTCAAAACAAAATTATAATAACCCTTCTCATCTTGAAAAAACTAATAATAAAGATGAATCCGAATCTGAAACTTCCTTCTTTAAGAAAAATAGATTTTATATTTCAATAAGCGTTATTTTAATTATTTCAATAGTTATTTTATTTGCCTTATGGAACAATCTTTACAGTAAAAACAACCAGCTTTTAGAAAGAGAAAATAAGATTAAGCCAGCCAAGACCTTTAGTCTATATAATAAAACAGACACCTTTGACTTAGAGGTGGGAGATAAAATAAAAATATTTTCTTTTTTGGGGACCTCAGAATACACCTTAACGTCCATAAGTTCCAGTTTTGAAAGGAATCGTTTCATTGAGTTTAAAAACTCTGCCACTGGGCAAGTAACTAAGTTATTTCTCCATCTTGAGTATTTTTATGACTTAAATCAAGATGGAGAAAATGACCTTCTAATTAAATTTCAAAAACTATCTGGAGATATTGCTGTAACCAGTTTCACTATCCTGGAACAAAAAGATGAAGAGTTTGATTTCGATAAAATCTGGAATTCTCAAACTAAAGTTAAAATACCTTTAAAAAAAGACATTAATCTAATTGAAAATCATTTTAAAACCCCCATTGAAATTTTTATCAAAACTGGATTCCTTCCCGTTCACTTATCATTTAATATAGATGGGCAGAAACAAAACCAAATCAACCTTAAACCTAGGGCTTCCTTCTCTCTTATAGCAGAAAACCATATTACTCTTCAAATCGGGAATTATGCCTCAACTAAATTAGTCATCAATAAAATTCCTTTGGAATGGGAAGATGGGGTCAGGAATAATTTTAGCACTACTAAAATTATCAAATGGAGACCAACTATTTTTAATGAAACCAAATTCAATCTTTTAATTAAGGATTACAATAATTAAAATTCTAATCCCCAATTTACTCACAACTTTTAGGCTCTTTAGCGTCTTCATTATCTACTTTCTTTTTTTTGGTTGGGATTTAATTGAAAGTAGAACTTTGAACTCCTTGGTCATTCTCATAGTCTTTGCCTTGGGAGCATTAAGTGATTACTGGGATGGGATATTTTCTCGTAAATATAAAGTTGAAAGTGAGTTTGGTAAATTCTATGATTCTTTAGTGGATAAAATTTTTGTCTTAGGGATATTTTTTTTTCTAAGCGAGATTAAGGCATTTCAAATACTCATATTTTTAATTTTTATTATCCTATTTCGTGATGTGCTAATAACGGCTTTAAGGATAGTTTTTATAAAAAAAAAATTATCCATGAGCACGGATAAACATGGAAAAATAAAAACAGCCATTCAAATAGTAGTGCAGGTTTTGCTAATCCTACTTTACACTTTTTACAGCTACCTTTATGATAGTTATTTAGTCAACACCGTCGATGATAGTATCAGTGCAATTCCTTTTTCTACTTTCTCGTCAATCCTTTCTCAAGAATTAGCCTGGAACAGCTTGCTGATTAACTCTATTGAAATTTTTCCTAATTTACTTATCTCTATAACGGCCATCATTACTATTTATTCTGGGCTACTTTATACTTTTAAAAATTATAAAATTTTATCCAATGAAAAATAAAGAAAAAATCCTTATGCTTTGCCTTACCTTTTTCTCTATTGGTAAAATAAAGATGGCCCCTGGAACTTTTGCCTCTTTGGCTACGGTATTTTTAATTTTTTTGTTTGATTTAATTTTTTCTATTAATTTAATATTCTTCATAATTTTTTTGCTTTTAATTTTAGGTTTGGGAATTTATGGGAGCAATTATATGCTTAATAAAAAAATTCTCCCCGGTAAGGATCCTCAGGTTATAGTTATTGACGAAGTGGCTGGAATGGGAGTAGCAAGTATCCCGTTATTAGGGGGAGTAACTAAGGTTGATCTTATTTCAATTTTAGGTTTTTTGATCGCTTTTGGTGGCTTTAGGTTTTTTGACATAAAGAAAGTAGGTATAATAAAACAAATAGAAAAACTGCCTCAAGGATGGGGGATAATGTTAGATGATATTATGGCTGGTTTTTTCGCAGCAGCTTTAGTAATGCTATTTCAAGTTTTATTATTATTATTATTTTGATGTTTAATTATTTATTTGCTTTGAAAGTTGAGATTTTTTCTAAGTGTAAATTTTATTTTTTATCGGGCATTAGCGCAGTTGGCTAGCGCGTCAGGCTGGGGGTCTGAAGGTCACTGGTTCAAATCCAGTATGCCCGAAACTATTTTCTCTAATAAACCATTAGCTTGAAAGTGATAAAAAAAGTTTCTTCGTATCTTTACAACGTTCGCTACATTCACTTTTTATTAACTGGGGGCTCTGGGGTAGCACTCAATCTCTTCACAGCTTGGCTCTGGATAGACGTTCTATCAAATAAAGAAGTATTTACTTTGTGGGTTAGCGATCAACACAATACATTAAAGGTAAAGAGTAACACCATTGGCATCATTTTAGGGCAAACTACTAATATAATTTATAATTTCATTTTTCATAGTATCGTTACCTTCAAAACTAAAGAAAAGCATAAAAGAAGGTTCCTCCTTTTCGTTTTATATTCTATATTTCTCTCCTATATAATCGTTACCCCATTAATCCTCATTTTGAATAATTTTTTAATAAGCCAAATCAAGCCCACCATTTTGAACGAATACATTGGAGGGTTTGAATATTTGATCGCTTCCGCTATTGTTATTTTTTTTATTTCTATTTTTAATTTTGTTTTCTTCAAAAAAAAGTTATTCAAAGACTTAGAGAATGCAAATGAAAATAAATAAACTTTAAGTTAAAGTTTATTCATCATAAAGAAAATATAAGAATAAACTCTGTTAAAAACCTTTTAGACTTAGATACTTAGACACTCTTTTTGAGTTTCTTCTTTTCTATGAAGTAAAGCAGTATTAACAGTAAAAGGAATTGCCCTAACATGTAGGCAGCCAGACTGTAGGCTATGCCAGATATAAAGCCGTAGGAGTGAAGTCCAATACCCAAAAGATTGATCCCAAACCAGGCTAACATCACCACGGGAATACCAATTATACTACCAACAGCAAAGCCCAAATCTCTTACGATGCCTCCAAAACGAGCATGGAAGATAACCGCACTCCAGAGTACTATGAGCAAGGCTCCATTTTCTTTTGGGTCCCATCCCCAAAACCTACCCCAGGATTGGTCAGCCCAGATGCCCCCCAGCATGGTTCCTAAGAAAGTAAAAATTATACCGAAGGCCTGGGTGGCATAGATCATTTTAATTAAATTCTTTAAATCACTTTTTTCAGGGTTTTTACTGAGTAGCTTGATAAGATAAAAGTGGCCTATGACCCCCGATAAAACTATTCCCGCATAACCCAGATTAATGGTAATGACATGGGTAGATAGCCAAAAATTGCTCCGTAAAACTGCGACTAAAACCGCCAGGGTATCGCCATCAGATATAAAATTATTAGAAATCAATAACATTAAAAGCCCAGTAATGGTGGCAGAAAGCGTTCCCATACCTTTTTTATTAAACTTCTCCAAAATTATACCTAGAAGAGTGGCCATAAAAGCAACGAAAACGAAAGTCTCAAACAAGTTGGTAATGGGCGGACGATGACTGATTATAATCCTAATGATGAGGCCGAAAAAGTTTAGAGCGAAGCCTAAGAGCAGGCTTAGATTGGCCAGCTTATAGAGCCAGGGTTTACTTATAATCAAATAAACCAAAATTAATAGTAATCCCAAACCATAGAAAATACTAGCCCTGTAAAACGGATCGAGTTTGTTATAAAATAGCTCAGCTTTCGATCTAAAAATATAGCCCTTTAAATTTTCATCTCCCTCCATTTCTTTTTTAATAAAAGAATTAAACTCACTAACGCTAGCGTTAAAGGCTTCAGGGTTTTGGTTTATATAGGCATCCCTCATTTCATTCCAAAGTGATAGATGCTTGAAAATAACATTTTTATTATCAATGAACTGATGCACCGAAAGGACTTCCCAAGAAGAAAACCATTTATTCTCCTGCTGACCGATTCCTTGGCTAGCTTCTTCAGCAGAGCTAGAACCATATGAAGCAGTTGAATAACTTCTTGCTTGAGTGGTCGTTTCATTTACAGTTGGAGCATCTGTGGTTGGCTCATCTTTTATTGGAATGGGAAAAAACTTTAAAGAATGATCTAAAAAGCTATTAGGGAAGGCCAAGAAATCCTCATATAGTTTGATAAGAACAATTTCTTCAGCTTTTAGATTTGGTTTGGCCTGAAACTCATCCACCAACCGCTTTAGTAAAGTACTCTTCTCTAAAATATCCCAGTAAGACAACAAATTTGAATCGCCAATACTCCCTTTAACCCCTAAGAGCTCTTGGCTTTTAGTATTTCTAATCAGGAATTTATCTATTGGCCTAACAAAAACTAAAGTATTTAACACCTCTCTATAAATATTATAGTTCTGATACAGCCTAACGATTTCTTTTTCAAAGGCAGAACGATCTTCATTTTCCTTCTGCAGAGCATTAGCTGCTAAATTAAAAAGGGTTTCACCCGACCTACTCAACTGGTTAAACGAATAGCGTCTTCCTTTATCTGGCTCAATTCCCAAAGCAAAGAGGACCTCTTTAAAAGTTGTTTTGAACACCTTATCATCCAAGGTTGCTTCTGGGGTGAACATGGCTTTAGCCAACCACTCAGTGGCCGGCTTTCCCTCAAAGCTAGATTTTCCGTTTAAAATTAAAAGTATTTTACGAGCATAAGAATCAAGCGGTTTTATGCGTCCTCCTTCATGCACTATTGTCTCACCCAGCTTCTCTAGGTTCACTTCTTCGGCCAAAGAAATATTAAAGAATAAAAAAAATACTACCAAAAAAAATAGAAAAAGCCTAGATAAAATCATCTCTTTAATCTCCTAAAAAGCATGAGCAGAAAATGAAATAACAAACCAAAACTAATCACCAAACTTGCCACATAGGGAAGGTAGTAACCTTGATTTTTGACCGTCGATAAAACACTCCTCTGATTGCCACTCTCGTCAACCGAAAACGATGATTGAAAAAGTGTATAGCCATCACTCCTAAGGGGTTCGTTCATGGCGATCAATACTGGAAAAGTGTTGTCATCTTTAATATACCTTACTTCACTTTGGTAGGTCTTGGCTATAGCCGTACCTTGATGCTCTTCCTTTTTGAAATCAACCAAATTAATTTCAAAGGGAAGAGGATAATGCTTTCTTTGGATTTGAAAAGCAAGTTTTTTTCCTTGCCAATCAAGCACCAAAGGCCTTACCTCACCTTCCCAAAGCAAGATCTTTTTTTTTATGGTTCCGTCTTTCGATGAAACCTCAAAAACCCCACCGGGTAAAGTCCTCTCTCTTTCTTTAGGCAAAGGTAAATAGTTAAGAGAAAAAATTCCACTAGCGTTTTCTACTTGGTCTTTAAAAGTACCCGGCCTAGCATGGCTATAAACATACACTGGAGTTACAACTACATCAAACCTGTCAAAATTAATCCTCTCCCCTAACCTATCTTTAATTTGGTTGATGTCATAACTTGCCACGTCTTTCTCTGAATTTTTTTGCTCATGGATGGCCAACTCCGAGTCATAATAATCCAGGCTGTAGTTAAGGGTTTGATTTTCCTCGATAACAATGACCGACTCCTGGGAAAAGTAATGAGTGTAGAAAGAGCTAAAACACAAAAATATTAATCCGTAGTGAATGATGATAATCCCTGCTTTACTCCATTTGTATTGATAACGAAAGGTTGCTGCTAACAAATTGACGGTTAAAACTAAAAGGATTGTCTTGGTTCCGATAAAAGGAATAAAGTCAAAAATAGTAAAAAACCAAGATTGAAAAAATTTTTTCTGAGCAGCAAATAAACCATATTCATACTGATAAAATGTTCCCCATAAAGTCAAAAAAAATAACAGCAACAAGCAGGCAGTGGTGATGCGTAGGTCTGCTAATTTCAGTATATTTTTTTTGGTGATTAGTTTTTTCAACTTTAGCTAAGTCCTTTATAATTTAAGTCTTTTAGAATTAAGTCCTTTGCAGATCAATAGAATCAATGAAAGCTAAAAAAGCAGTCATTTCAGCTTCAATGTTCTTTTCTCCTCCAGTTATCTTGACAAATAAGATCTCATCCTGAAATAAAAAGATGCCTACTACAATATTCTCCTTTAAAACAAGGTCTGGATTAATGCTCTTTAAATCAATGAGTAGATAAGGCAGTTCATTTTTATTTTTCTTCACCTGTAAAGTTTCCAAATAATCGCTCACCTCAGGGTCTGAGAACAAAGCATTTATCTGCCCTGCCCAACGCCGAATATTGGAACGTAGGCTCCCAGCTAAACCCGGGAAATGAACCAAACTAATATCAAGGAAATCTGAAGTTAAAAAACTAGCTAACCTAAACCTAGCGGTCTCTCCTTGATTCCAATTAGCAGCAGGAGTCCAAGTTATGCCATCTCGAAGCAGATAATTTATTCTCATAGAACTAATCAATCTATCCTCAGTGATAGCACTCTTACCGAACTGGTTGCCACCAGATTCTTTTATGGTATACTCCCGGTAGCTTTCCTTCTTGGCACAGGAAAAGAAAAGAATAACTATGAAAAAACTTATAAATAATCTCACCGCTACCTTTAATAAAACTAAAGGTGAATGATCTCTTCTGGTTTTGTCTATTATTTTGAAGATTTATTAATATTAGTTTCTAATAAAACTACAGGCTGGCATCCAGGGTTTGTTTTACAGCTTCAATATATTCTTCGGTGGAAAGATAATCTTTCTCAGTCATCTTAGCACCGTGAATGAGTAAGGCTAAGTCCTTGGTCATTTTACCATCTTCCACAGTTTTGATGCAGGCCTCTTCTAACTTACTGGAATATTCTTCTAACTTAGCATTATTGTCAAGCTTTGCCCTAAACGATAGCCCCCTAGTCCAAGCAAATATAGATGCGATTGAGTTAGTCGAAGTTGGTAGTCCCTTTTGATGATTTCGATAGTGCCTGGTAACCGTACCATGGGCAGCCTCAGCTTCCATTATCCCCCCGTCCGGAGTAACTAAGGTCGAAGTCATCAAACCCAGTGAACCAAAGCCCTGAGCGACAGTATCTGATTGGACGTCTCCATCATAGTTCTTACAAGCCCAAACGAAACCACCTTCCCATTTCAGGCAAGCCGCCACCATATCGTCAATTAATCGGTGTTCATAGGTGATGTTGATCTCATCCATCTTCGCTTTAAATTCGTTCTGGTATATCTCTTCGAAAATGTCTTTAAAAGCCCCATCATACTTTTTCAGAATAGTATTCTTAGTCGATAGGTACAGAGGCCACTTTTTGCTTATAGCCATGTTGAAACAGGACCTGGCAAACCCTTCTATCGATTCCCTGGTGTTATACATAGACAAAGCTATGCCACCGCTTTCTGGGAACTCAAAGACAGTTTCTTCTTGTTTGCTGCCATCTTGATTTTCCAAGATTAGCTTCAAAGTTCCTTTCTGTTTAGTGATGAACTCAGTCGCCCGATACTGGTCACCAAAAGCATGCCGCCCAATGCAGATAGGCTTCTTCCAGCCCGGCACTAATCGAGGCACGTTATTGATTAGGATTGGCTCTCTAAAAACTGTTCCGCCAATTATATTTCTAATGGTCCCATTAGGGGAACGATACATTTTTTTTAAGCCAAATTCCTCTACTCTTTTTTCATCTGGAGTAATGGTAGCGCACTTAATCCCAACCTTATGCTCCTTTATGGCATTAGCCGCATCAATGGTAACCTGATCGTCCGTTTCATCCCTGTTTTCCATGGAAAGGTCATAGTATTTAATATCTAAATTTAAGTATGGCTCAATTAATTTCTCTTTAATGATTTTCCATATGATCCTAGTCATTTCATCGCCATCTAACTCTACTACTGGGTTACTTACATTAATTTTTTCCATTTTTTACTCCTAGTTTATCTTTATTATTCTTATACTATTTTGATATTTTCTTTACTTGTTTTAATATTTCAACCTGTTCCCAACTTGTTCTCTAGGTTTATCTCTGTTCTATCTCAGGTCTAATAATTATATAATATTTTGCTATTAAATGGGATTTTTTTATTTGGATTAATAAGCTAAAAAAGACCAGGAAGGACTAGGCAAAAGGGAGAATAATAGGGGTCATAATAAAGACCTTAAATTATAAAGACTATAATAGGTTGAATTAAATTTAATGTTAATAGAGATATTATAACTCAAACTAACTCAAGGTAATTTAGATAGCTTAGTAAAGTTATTTATAGATATCATTTTATTAGTCTTTCTTTAAAATTAGAAAAAAAATTCTTTTTTCTGAAATACTATTCTTATCGCTTGTCTAACTTGAGCCTCGGTCGCAATGGGTTCTAAAGTTGGATTAGTTGGGTAATATTTTCCATCAAACCTTATCGAACGTCTTCCTTCACTGCTAATGATAAGATCATTCCATCCTTGGGTAGTATTTTTGCTGTAATAAATCGGCTCATTGGAAATAGTAAAATTCGAAATCAATCTTTTATCACTAGCAAATATGAGAAGGTTACACCCACCATTACCACAAAAGTAACCAAAATCATTCATTAAAAAGATCATCTCTTCTTTGCTATCACCATTTAAATCTACTCTGGCATAAAGGTACTTGACACTTGGCTTATCCAAATAGGCCCTGCTTTCTATGATGTAATTTTCTATCAAATAGGAGTTGTCTTCATCATCTAGGCCAAGAGAAAATAAATAAAAAAAATTAACCATTAAGGACAAAAATAAAATTATAGAAAGGATTAAAGATCTTTTTTCCTGCATGGGAAGGTTATTAATAAATTCTACTAACTTTTGAAAAGGTTTAATTCATTGAACTAGCAAATGAGCTAAAGAACTAAATTATAATATCCTATAATATCAAAAGTTTAAAAAAGATACAGAAAGTTAATGATAAAATAATATCCATTACTCATACCTAAAAAGTGTTGCAAAATATTCAAAATAAAAATTACCAATAAATTTTCTAAAAGCCTTATCCTTCGATATGCTTGATTATTCTACTTTTACTGCAACCCTAACAAATAATCCTGAGCTACCCCTCATCATAAAACTTCCCGACCAAAGAATAATCCCCTCTCATTTTCACCTTAGGGACGTAGGCCTAGTCAATCGTTATTTTATAGATTGCCATGGTAACAAGAAAGAAACAAATCATATCTTACTCCAGGCCTGGGTGGGCCATGACCACGAGCATAGCATAGACTCTAGAAAGTTTGCAAAAATTTTATCTCATAGTGAGAAAGTTGAGAAGGTCTTTGACCGTATTCCAGACTTAGCAAGTACCCCTATACTCATTGAATACCAAGAGGATCACATCATGCAATATTTGGTAAGTGGAGTAGAAGCTCAAGATAATAAAATTGTGATCAGCACAACTTTTCTAAAAATTAAACATTTCTTTGGTAGTAAAATTCGGTAGTAAAATAAAAACCTAAATAAATCTAAAAAAATAGTTAAAGTATCATTCTCATGCTGTGGCAAGAAATAATAAACGAAGCACAATCTATGCATAAAAATTCGTTAATAAAAAACTTTTATCAAACGAATCTATTAGCATTTGAATCGATAGAAGAGGCTTTGAGCAATTTAGTAATAAAACTGCTAAAAAAAACTAATACTTTAAACCCATCATTTGAGCAGGCAATTAAAGAATTTTTTACACGAGAAGAAACTTTGATCGTCATTGAAGCTGACCTTAGGGCAGCCTATGAAAGAGACCCTGCCTGTTTAAACTTGAGTGATGTATTTTTATTCTATAAAGGATTCCATGCTTTATGCTTTTATAGGTTAGCCCATTTCTTATTAAAAGATCAAGACGATAGGCCTACAGCCCTTTTTTTACAATACCTTTCCTCCACTGAGTTTAGCGTTGACATCAACCCAGCCGCAGTGATTGGGAAAGGGTTTTTTATTGACCACAGCCATAGCATAGTCATTGGTGAAACCTGCGTCATCAAGGATAATGTATCCATCCTGCAAGACGTTACTCTAGGGGGTACTGGGAAAAAGAAAGGCAAAGATCGTCACCCTAAAGTTGGTGAAGGAGTATTAGTGGGAGCAGGGGCTAAGGTCTTAGGTAACATTAACATTGGGGATCATTCCATAATTGGAGCTTCAAGCGTTGTATTAAGCGATATTCCCAACAACAGTGTTGCTGTGGGTATCCCAGCTAAGGTGGTGAAAAAAAACCTAGCCGAATACCCAGCTAAGCAATTAAACCACTCCATTGTAAAGCCCGGCTAAATAATCCTAAATTTAAGGGACTTGGCTCTTTAATCATTTACTTTAACCTGTTTTTCATCATTCATTATCGTCCTAAAGAAAGTAAAGGTTTCAATAGCTCCATACTCGGGGTTGTTTTCCCTGATGTGCTTGGTAACAGCATTTAGAGTTGCTCCAGTGGTAAAGACATCATCGACAATGAGTATTTTCTTTCTATTCAAAGCTGATCTATATTTCTTGAGATAAAAATATTTTTCATCAATGCCTATCTTTCTTTCTTGAATACCTTTATGCCGTTGGGCTATCGAATAGTTTCTTTCATTTCTTTTAATACAGGGTACATATTCTAATTTAAATTTTTTGCTATTTCGTTTAAAGAGCTCTTGTTTAAAGAGTTCTTTTAGCACTGCAGTTACTGGACAGAAATGTCGATCAAAAACTCCCCTGGCACCTAAACTTATGGGGACGATAGCGTCAAATTTTTTTAAGAAATTAGAATACTTTTTATCTATTAGGTAGGCAATGATTTTAGCGTAACTCTGATGGTGATTAAATTTATACTCGCTTAACATTTTTTTCTCTAACCCATAATAATAAAAGAGAGAAGTATTTTTTTCGAAGAGGTAACTCGTAGCAGAATTTTTACAGCTTGGGCATATGTTATTTATTAGGGGATTGAAGCAAACTGAGCAATTATGCTTAGTGTATTTTTCAAATTCATTATTTACCAAAGCCAAGCACCTCAAACACAAACGATTGAAATCATTTGCTCTGAGGTTTTTTTTACAAAAATCACACTTAGAAGGGAAAATCAGATGAGCTAAAAAAGAAAGCATAGGAAAAAGTTAAGTAGAAAATAATTTAACTGACTAAATATTATATAATATTAGCATGCTCTTGTATGGACTAGTACTTATTGTGGTTATGCTGGTAAGTTTAATAGCTTTTTTATTTTTTGATAAAATCAACTTTAATGCCAAAGAAAAAAAGTTAAAAGAAAAATTGAGCCATTTAAGGCCTAAACCTAACTTCCAATTACTTCTAGCTAAACCAGGTGAAACTCATTCTTGGCCCAGAAGAAAAGACACCATCACTGACCTAAATACTATCATTAGGAGCAATTTGAAGTTAGAAAAATTAATTAGCAATAACCCAATCCTAACTCAAGCCATACCCCATGTTTTTAAGCATACCCCACCCGTTGATTTTATTAGGGAAAGCATGGGACTTCTCTTAGGCATTATCCAAGACTGTAAAATAGAGTTCTACTCTAATCAAAAAGAAGACCAATCCTACATAAAAATATATGACATTGATAACAACCCAGATTTCTATAAAAATGATGTTCAGAAAAAAATTGAAACTTCCTTCGGTGTTTATAAAAAATTAGAGCAAGGCTTTTCCTTCGTTAAAAGTAACGAGTGGTTAGAGAGTATCTATTACCCATTTTATAAAAAAAACCTCCGGAGCTTTTTAGTCATACACTATCGGTCTCAGGAAGGACTAACCTACAAAGAAGAAGTGCTTTATAAGATACTAACTTTTATAGAAAAAATTTATCTTTACTTGAATGAAAATCAAGGGCAGGCTGATTTAAAAAAAATGAGCAAGGAACTGCTTTACCGTTCTTTAAACTTTTTTAATCAGGGGTTTTATAATTACCTCAGTGGGGTTGATTACCACTTACTAGCCATAAAAGTAAAAGACCAACAAGAAAAAAAATCACCGACTGACTATAAAAAAATGAAACAGTTAATCAGCAAAAAAATACCTACCGAACCGCCTTGGATGTTTGAGGACTTTGATAGCTTTGAGTTTGATTTGGTTTTTAATAAAGAACAAAACTTCTCTGCTTTGAAAAGTGAGCTATACAGTCTTTTGGAGAGGTCTTTCTATCCTGAATCCTCTCACTTAGAGTTTGAGATCAACCATTATCCCCTAAATAAACTTCCTACTGTTAAACGGGCTTGAGCATGGTTCATGAATATTTACATGTTAAAATGCTAGAGATAATGTTAGAGATGCTGAGACGATGCTAAAATTAAATTCAAATAATAATAACTTAAAATAATTTAAAGTTAAATTTATTCAAAACCTCTACTTAAAAGTAAGTTTAACTTTACTTACCATATTTTTTTTTGCTTTTTTGATTTCAAAAATAAGGTTCTTGTATTTTATTTTTTCTCCCTCTTCTGGAATGGACTCCGTGTAATAATTTAAAAACCCATTTAAAGTACTAAAATTTTTCTTAGGTAGCTTGACCTTAAAGTAAAGATTAAATTCATCTAAGTCAGTATCCCCTGCTACAATGAAGTAATCTTCTTTTTTGGCATGATAAATCTTTTTTTCAATACTCCTTTGGTTTATATTGACAAAACCAAAAATTTTATTGATAAGGTCATCCCTTTTTATTACCCCTAAGCTCCCACCCTTTTCATTAACTACAACCAAAATTTCATTGTTAGCTTCGATTAGTAATTTATAAATCTTTTCTGGCCCCGAGTTGTTGGGAATAAAAATACATTTCTTGGCTATATCCCGGGCCATGGTTTTTTTCTTAGCCATGAGATAGTCTTCTATACCAATGTGGCTAACAATATTATCTATACGACCTTCATACACAAAAATAAAACCATTGGGCTTTTTTTTGATGTCTTCTTCCATATCTTTTAGTTGTTGTTTTTCTGAAACTAAAAATAAATCTGTTATTGGAACCATGATTTGGTCTATATTTAAAGAAGAGAATAAAGAAATATTTTTTAAAATATTTTTTTCTAGTTCACTATTGAAGGAATTTTTATATTCTTTTTCAATGAAAAAAAGAAAATCATTTTTGGATAATTTTTCTTTTTTTGTATAGTTGCTTAGTTTGACAAATAAGTCAGATATTTTCATTAAGACTAAAATAAAGGGATAAAAAAGTTTATTAAAGAGTATGAGTGCTTTCCTAGTTTCATAGACCAAGAAATGGGACCACTTTCTGAAGATCACTTTGGGCAAAATTTCGCCAAAGATTAATAAAATGACTGTACTAGAAATTAAGAAATATTGTACTTGCTCTTTTAAAAAAATATCCCACACACGGTTAAGCGAGGTGATGGCGATGATGTTAAATAAATTATTTCCTAACAAAGTGATGGCTAAAACCAAACCCAAGTGCTCCACATATTTTTTTACTTCTAAGGCTTTTTTATTTTTACTTTTAACTTCGCTACTAAATTTAGCCCGGTTAAACGAAATATATCCCGCTTCTGAACCAGAAAAATAAAAAGAAAAAAATAAGGCTATGATAAAAACTATTAAATAAATCATTTAGGAGAAATTATAAGCTCATTAATCTTATTTGCTTGACTAGACTTTACTTTATAAATAAAAAAATTATCCTCATAGGTTTCATTCTTACTCGGAATCCTACCCATTTTTTCTAAAATATAACCAGCTATGGTTTCAGCGTTCTGGCACTTTACCTCTACTTGAAACCTTTTATTGATATGATCAATCAATATTGCTCCTTTAATTTGAAAATTCCCCGGTGCTATTTTTTTTACTTCCTTGAAGTCTTGGGATTCCTCTGCTTCATCCCTTACCACCCTATTGATAATGTCATTTTTACTAACCATACCTTCTAAGCCACCATACTCATCCACGATGACAGCGACCTTAGATTCAGAGGCAATTATCTCGTTTAGCACTTCTAAAATATTTTTGTTCTCAGAAATCACTTTGGGTTTTTCCAAAAAACGGTTTAGGTTTTTAGCATTTATATTTTTCTCAGCAGACAAAAGCACTTTTTTTTTATTTATAAATCCCTCAATATGATCTTTATGCTTTTTAAAAATGGGGACCTGCTTATAGGGAAACTTTTTTATAATTGGAAACAGATTTTTTTTAGGGTATTTGTCTATATCAATTCCTTCTATATTGTCTCGGGTTATCAAAAATGACTTTACTGAATTGTTCGCATAATGAAGCACGGTTTCTATAAGAGAGCTTTCCACTTTTTTTAGTGAACCATCTTTATAGGCCCTTCCCACATAACCCAACAGCTCTTTTTTATCAATAAGAAGGTTTTGTTTAATTTTTTTTCTTTCCGAGGTTGATAGCAGTTCATCTGAAAAAAATTTCACTAGCTTAAATAAAGGATACAAAATAAACCGAGTCATATAAAGAAAAGGGGTTGCCACATAGGCTAAAAACATATTGTAACGAATGGCCAAAAGTTTAGGAACTAGCTCAGCAAAAACTAAAACAAGAAAAGTATATAAAATGATGAAAACTACATCTAAGAAAACTAACCAAGCATTGGAATCAAGGCCATACTTAGAAAAGATAAAATCAACTAATTGGAAAAACAGTACATTAGCACTATAAGTAGCTAAGACATTAGAAAAAATGTTACCGATTAAAATTACCGCTAAAAAGTAATTTATCTTATCTAAAATTGATAAAAGCCATTTATTTAGAAGAGTTTTTTTTTTCTCTAATTTACTTACTTGAATTTTGTCAATGGATAATAAAGCAGCTTCTGAGCCGGAAAAAAAAGCTGATAGAAAAAAAGAAATGATTAAATAAGCTAATATCAAATAATGAAAAACAAAGAAAATAAACTAAAAGAATAGGGAATAGTTCTCTTTCAGCTCACTCACTTCTCACTTACTAATATGAATCCATGGGTGGACAAGTGCAGTAAAAATTCCTATCCCCATGCACGTTATCAATCCTAGCCACACTGGGCCAAAATTTCTGCTTTCTTACATAAGGCAGAGGGAAAAAAGCAACATCGGTTGAATAAGGCATTTCCTTACCTTGAGCGATGTAATCAATGGAATGAGGAGCATTTTTAAGGGGGTTATTTTCTTTGGGCAACTTCCCTTGAATAATATGCTCTATTTCTTTTCGAATACTAATCATAGCATCACAAAACCTATCTAACTCCGCTTTATCCTCGCTCTCGGTAGGCTCTATCATCAAAGTATTGACCACAGGCCAAGACATGGTCGGTGCATGGAAACCGTAATCCATCAGCCTTTTAGCAATATCTTCCGCTTGAATATTCGCCTCCTTTAAAAAAGGCCTAACATCAATTATTAACTCATGGGCCACCAAGCCATTCCTAGCTTTAAAAAGGACCGTGTAGTGGTCTTCCAACCTAGCCCTTATGTAATTGGAATTGAGAATAGCATATTCAGTTGCTTTCTTTACCCCACTTTCTCCGAGCAGCTTTATATAGCCCAGAGAAATCAAAAGGATACTGGCACTTCCCCAAGGAGCGGCTGAGACCGTATTCTCTTCCCTCCCTTCAATGCTATGAATGGGATGCCCCGGCAAAAAAGAGACTAAGTGTTTTTTAACCACGATTGGCCCCATACCAGGCCCTCCGCCACCATGAGGTATGGCAAAGGTTTTGTGAAGGTTGATATGACAAACGTCAGCCCCAATTTCCCCAGCTTTAACGTGACCGACCTGGGCATTTAAATTAGCCCCATCCATATAAACCTGCCCCCCGTTGTCGTGAATCACTTGACAAATTTCTTTTATATTTTGCTCAAAAACACCATGCGTGGAGGGATAGGTAATCATTAAGCCGGCCAACTCTTTTGAATTTTCTTCTGCTTTTTGCTTTAAGTATTCTAAATCAATATCACCGTTTTCTAGGCAATGAATAACAACTACCTTTAAGCCAGCCAAAACCGCACTTGCTGGATTGGTGCCATGAGCAGAAGATGGAATGAGTACAATATCCCTTTGATGCTCGCCTTTATGCTCAAAGTATTTTTTTATTGCTAATAAACCTGCGTACTCGCCTTGAGCCCCTGAATTGGGTTGCAGGGAGCATTTATCCATACCGGTTATTGTCTCCAGGCTTCTTTCCAACTCTTTAAAAACCTCTTGATAACCAACCACTTGCTCCAAAGGAGAAAAAGGATGCAGGCTGGAAAAAGCAGCCCAGGAGACTGGCATCATTTGAGCAGCCGCATTGAGCTTCATGGTGCAGGAACCCAGAGGTATCATAGAAGTATTAAGGGATAAATCTTTTTTCTCTAAGTAGTTCAAATAACGCAGCATCTGAGTTTCTGACTTGATGGAGTTAAAAATGGGGTGGGTTAGGTAATCACTTTCTCGTTTTAAACCCTTGGCAATAGAAACCTCATTTTCAATATCATCCTCTGATAGCCCAGCTTCTAAGTCTCCGATAACTAAGTGATTCTCTTGATTGGCCTTACGAAAAATATTCACCAAGAGTAATACGTCTGCTAAAGTACAAGTTTCATCTAAAGATATTCCCAACTTATCTCCAGAGGAGAAACTACGAAAATTTATCTCAGCTTCCCGGGATAGCTGGTGCAGGAGTTTTATTTTATCAGGGCTGGCTTTTATGGTTAAGGTGTCAAAGAAAAATTTATTCTCTACTGCAAAACCTATTTTCTTTAGTTCATTATTGAGGATTGTGGTTAATTGATTAATTTTAAGAGCAATTTTTGTTAAACCCTCCCTACCATGGTAGACCACGAACATGGCCGCTATATTAGCTAATAAGGCCTGAGCCGTACAAATATTAGAATTAGCTTTCTCTCGCCTGATGTGCTGCTCCCTGGTCTGAAGTGACATCCTAAAAGCGGTTTTACCAAATTTATCCTTGGCAACCCCTATGATTCGGCCCGGGACAAACCTTTTGTATTCATCCTTGGTCGTAAGATAAGCCGCATGGGGGCCACCAAAACCCATGGGTACCCCTAACCTTTGGGTTGAACCAACCGCAATATCTGCTCCCAATTCACCGGGAGGAGTGATTAGAGTTAAGGAAAGTATATCAGCCACGGTAATGACTAGAATATTATTTTCTCGGCACCGCTCAATCAATTCTCTATGATCCGTAATCTCTCCATTAGCGGATGGGTACTGCACTATGATAGCCCCATAGTCTTCATCTTTAGGATCAAATTTCTCTGGGTTATCTATAGCACCAACCACCAACTCTATGCCTACCCCTTTAGCCCTGGTCTTCAAAATGGAGATGCTTTGGGGGAATAAATCTTCTGCCACAAAAACCTTTGACTTCTTACCCTTACCTATCCTGTAAGCCATGAACATAGCTTCAGCAATGGCGGTACCTTCATCTAAAAGCGAGGCATTAGCTACTGGCAAGGCAGTTAGGTCGGATACCACGGTTTGAAAGTTAAGCAGTGATTCTAAACGACCCTGAGAAATTTCAGCTTGGTATGGGGTATACTGAGTGTACCAGCCTGGGTTTTCCAACAAACACCTAAGGATGACTGGGGGCAAGAATGTATTATAATAACCCAACCCAATGTAGGACTTAAAGGCTTTGTTTTTTTCTGCTAAGTTGGCGATATAGTCAAGGAAATCTGTTTGACTGAGTGCCTCACCTATATCCATTGGGGTGTTAGTCTTTATGGAATCTGGTATGACCTCATCCATAAAGCTCTCCATGCTCTCATAGCCCACCTGGGCTAACATTTCTTTGGAACTAGCTGGATCTATAGTTCCGATATGACGTTCAACGAAAGGGTCTAGGTCTGTGTTAAAGAGTTTCATTGCAAAAATAGCCTTACCTTATTCTTATCTTATTTATAGTTATAGAATTATAACTTATATAAAAGTTCTTTTATGAAGTACCGCCGTAAAGAATTTGTTCCTTAGATTAATTAAAATTTTTTCATTTTTGTAAGCCTTAGGAACATAGCATAAACCAATATTCTTTTTCAAACTAGGAGAAAAACAGCCACTGGTAACCAGCCCTATTGCCTCTTCTTCCATTGAGTATACGACATGCCCAGTCTTAGCCAAGGCTTTTTCTTCTAAGATAAACCCAGATATTTTCTTCTTAGCTAATGAGGTGTTACTCTTATAATTCTCTAAGGCTTCTTTACCGATAAAATCTTTATTGAAGCTAACCGTCCACCCTAGGCCTGCCTCTAAAGCATTATACTTATCATTAATTTCATTGCCATAAAGTGAATAGCCTTTCTCAGTCCTAAGCGTGTCCCTGGCTCCTAATCCACAAGGCTTTATTTTCAAATCCTGAACCATGATTTTAAAAAACTTTTCTACCACACCATTGGGGACCAGCACTTCAACTCCCACCTCACCAGTATAACCCGTATTAGCAACGATTATCTCTTCTCCCTCGTATTCCAAGGACTTAAAGGTAAATGGGGTAAAATCATCATAGCCCCCTAAGAGTTCTGCAATGTATTTTTTCGACTCTTTACCTTGAATAGCCAAAAGAGAATAATCATTAGAAATATTTTTTAGCTGAGCATTAAACTTTTTCTCGCTTAAATTTTTATTTATCCAAGCAAAATCTTTATCGATATTTGAAGCGTTAACGATTAAAAGGAATCTTTCCGGTGCCTGATAATAAACGATGATGTCATCAACAAAAGTTCCGTTAGCATAGAGCAGGGGCGAGTAGATGGCTGAGCCTTCTTTAATTTTCCCCAAGTCATTGCTGATGAGATAGTTTATAGCTGCATAGCTATCCGGTCCTTCCAAAATAAAATTTCCCATGTGAGAGACATCAAAAACCCCAACATCATCCCTGACCGATAAGTGTTCTTTTATAATGGAATCATAACTCAAAGGCATCTCCCAGCCAAAAAAATCTATGATCTTGGCTCCTAAGGCTTTATGCTGGTTTAATAGTTTTATCTGCATGTGGTATCTTTAAAATAGGTTTTCGTAAATTAAATTTCTAATTTTTGATTAAATAAATAAATTTCTTCTGAATGGGTTCTGATGAGAAAGCTGTAATACTCCTCAGTAACCCGCTCTTTGAAATCTTCTTCTATCTGACTTTCGTATTGCCTTCTAACAAAACCACTCACCTCTGCTTCATTTTCTTCTTCTTCGTAATTAACTGACACAAAGAAAAATTCCCCACTATCAGCTAATGGGGAGACTTGATCCTTGGGGAATAGGAACATATTCCTAATCACATCTCTCTGCCTTATGATGGGAAGGTCATTTTCTTCCCCCTTGATTTCTGAACTATTATAACTATAAAAGCCAGTGTTAATGCTTTGAAAGCCTAGGTCCTCCAAAATAGAACTGATCTGCTGGTCACTTACTACGCCACCTTTCTGGTTTAAAGCCGCAATGGTAAGATCAAATTCTTCTCTGAATTGCTGAGCAAAACCCTCTGAATTCTCTAATAGAAAATCTCCCCTTACCGTTTGCTCATTATTTTTAAACTGCTCAACTATTTCTTGTTCGCTAAGCAATGTCTGACCATTCCCGACATTATTCCCAGCATCAGGATTACCTTGGTTGGTCAAACCTAAAGCTGTACTTAAATTAGCCGTATTTAAATTATCTGCTGAACTGGAAGCGACGCTATTACCTGTTTGACCACCATTTTGACCACCATTATTAGCCGAGGAATTGGTGGATAAATCTACTGAGGCTAATCCCTGGTAGCGAGAAATGTTGGCCTTGTAGTAATTTAGCAAACTATCCTCGTCAAGGAAGCGATCGTTAACCGCATCTTTAGTAATGATACCAATGACAGCTTTTTTTTGAATCCTTCCTAGCTCAGCGTTGATACCATAATCAACGCTGCTGATGGGAGAGTAACCCACCAAATCTTCCAAGTAAATCTTTTTCAAGGCATTAGCCCTAGCCGCCTTTTCAATCCTCTTAAGGACTTGAACATCTGTAGTACTCTTAATAAAGTCCTCATACTCTTCTCGCTCTCCATCAAAATATAGCTCAATGATACTTTCAATGACCTGCTCATCGGAGACGACAATCTTATTCTTTTTATTTTCTTGTTCTATTAGGTAATCAACCACAGTCTCAATAAAGGCTTCTCTAATCACGATTTGGTTTAAGGTCTCCTGGTCAATTGACTGGTTCTCCAAGGCCCTTTGATAACGCGTTAAAACTATTTCATAGTTCCTAGTAAAATCACTATCCCTACTATTTTTAATTATATAGTTGCCTACCCTACCCACTTCTTGGGCCTCAGCCGTTAAAGGTTCGGTGCTTCCCCCTAAATAAATCACGAAAGAAGCTGACAATAGGATAATAAAAGTAAATAAAATGGCTTTACGTAAAAACTTCCCTACTTTTTTCATTGAACTAAAAATTTAAAATATTTTTTATTCAGTAAATTATTCTTTAGCAGATACAGCTTTTTCTTCTAGCTTATCTGCCGGAGCCTTTTCTTTGCTGGCCTCATTTTTTTTCGATTGACTAGCATCAGATTTCACTTCAGACTTTGCTTCAGATTTAGCAGCAACACTCTCTTTGACTTTCTCATCGCTAGCTGCCACAACCTCGCTCCTAGGTACTTCTTTCTCAGGTACCTGTTTCTCGGTTACTCCTTTCTTTTCCACTTCTTTTTTGGCGGCCGCGCCCTTTTTTAACTTACCCACTCGCTTTTTAGGGCTGTCTTTAACCTTTAAGGCCAGCTTGCCTTTTCTTTTCCTAAGATAGTAAAGTTTAGCTCGCCTAGGTCTACCCACTTTGATTATCTCAATATCATCTATTGCCGGAGCATGCACCATCAGAGTTTTTTCCACTCCAACTCCATTAGAAATTTTCCTTACTTTTATAGAAATATTTAATCCCTTGCCTTGCTTGGCTATAACCACACCTTGAAAAGACTGGATCCTTTCTTTATCGCCTTCCTTGATTTTTATTTTCACATTGACCGTATCTCCTACACCGGGAACGGTCAGACTCTCTTTTACAAACTGTGCTTCTACTTTTCTTAAAATACTTTCCATTTCAACTATAACTATTTAACGCCCTTCATTTTAAATAAATACTTTTTAAATTCTACTTCCTCTGCTTCACTAAATTTTTTCCTCTTAAATAGGTCTGGCCTTTTCATAAGAGTATTTAAAATTTGATTATTCTTCCTCCAGTTACTAATTTTAGCATGATTTCCACTCAAAAGCACCTCAGGTAAATTTTTATCCCCTGGCCTAGTGAATTGATCGTTTTCTAATAACCCATGCTCAAAGCTTTCGCTCTCCAAAGATAGCTCATTGCCCAAGAAGCCAGGCAGCAACCTAGAAACCACCTCCATAAGGGTAATGGCCGCCGTTTCACCTTGAAATAATATATAATCACCAACTGTGATCTCAAGGTCAATATTTTTTTCTATGAAACGCTGGTCTACACCTTCATAATGGCCACAAAGAACGGTTAAGAGCTTTTCTTGGGCTAATTTTTTTGCTAAAACCTGAGTGAGCCTTTCTCCTCGAGGAGATAAATAAATTTTCTTTTGATGCCTCCTGCTTAAGAAAGCTTTTTCTAAAACATCTTTTTTGAGTAGCATACCAGAGCCTCCGCCATAGGGAGAGTCATCCACCTGCTTATGTTTTCCTAAGCCATATTTTCTAAAATTTATTATCGAATAATTGACCAAACCATTTTGTACGGCACGCCCCATTATCCCTAACCTAAAAAAAAAGTGAAAATAATCAGGAAAGAGTGTAAAAATTTGATAATGCATCAATTATCAAAGTACTTCCGGCTGTAAATAGGCCTTTTTAGCGGCAAAGTCAACCGAGGAAAACAAATCTTTCTGGCAAGGCAAGAGTAAATTATCATTACTTTTTTTAAGGCTCAGGTCAGAGTTTAAATCTTTATCATCAACTATTTCAAAAAAAAAAATTTGATTTCCCATTAAAAAGTTGCTGATAAATCCCACGAACTCATGCTTGGCGTCATAAACCGACAGGCCTAAATAGTCTTCAATTAGTTCACCTTGCGGAGCATTGATCATATTCCGAGGCAAAGCTAAATAATTACCCCGCAAATCCTCTACCTCGGCAATAGAATTTACACCTTGTAGCTTGACTATAAAAAACCTACCCCCTACCCTTATTCTCTCAACTTGAAACTCCTTTCCTGCGATGAAGAAAACTGAGTACTCTGAAAAATCAGACTGAGAACCAGAAAAAGTTACGGCTTTAAAATCACCTCTAACACCGTGGGGCCTTGAAATCTTTGCTAACTTTATCACAAAAATCTCAGGAAGTAGTTGACAACGACTAACTACTTATCTTTAGAACTATTACCTTCGCGTTCAAAACGATCTAACACATTGATGGCACACCTTTTATCACTATTCCTGGAAACAACAGATAACAAAGTACGGATAGCATCAATAGATCTTCCTCTTCTACCAATGATTTTCCCATAATCGTTTATATCTGCTTTTACCTTGTAGACGATACTCTTTTCACCTTCCTGCTCTTCAATTGAAATAGCTTCAGGCTTATCCACCAAAAGGTTTAACACATAACCTATGAATTCTTTCTGCTTACTCAAAATATTTAACCTTAATTTGACCTTATTTGGTTACTTTAAATCAAAAGTTCTATAAAACCTAGCTACTGAAAGCTGGTTGAATTAGGAAAATTGTCCTAGCCATCACTAGGGGTAGGAGCCTTAGACTTGTCTTCATCAGCAGCACTTGCTGGTTTACCTTCTGCCACTGACTTATTTACTGACTCATCGTTAGTAGACGGCTCTACTGGCTTAGCCTCAGCCTTGACTTCAGCAGTTGAACCTCCAGGGCCACCAGGAGTACCACTTGGGCTATCCTGCTTTCCTGCTTCTACCTGCTTCGTTTCTTCTCCCGCTCCCTCTTGTCCCTCTTGTTTTACTTCTTGCTCTACCTGGTCTGCTTGGGCTTTTTTATCTTCTTGCTTCTTTTTAAACTCAATCTTTTTATTTTTTAACTCCCGCCTCTTCAACATCTCAGAAATGGGGTGCATCCTACTCTTGCGAGTTTTCTTTTTTTTCTTTGATTCGTCTTTGCTCTGCTCACCATCTGATTTAGTCTCTGGCTTGAAAAACTCACCCCATATTTTTTCACGCTTCAATAAATCCAAAGCGGTCTTGCTTGGCTTAGCGCCAAAGCCAAGCCACTTGGTTACCGCTGCTTTATCGATAACTAATTCCTGCTGTTGCCCACGTGCTATAGGGTTAAAGTAACCCAACTTTTCTAAATACTCTGCGTCCCTGGCCTTCCTACTATCGACAGCAACAATCCTATAAAAAGGCCTCTTATTGCTACCCATTCTGTTTAATCTAATTTTTACCGACAATATATCTTTTCCTTAAATAATTTTACTAATTTTAACTTACTTAATTTAAGTTAATTTACTATTTTAATTCTGTTTACTACTTCAGTTTCGGCTAACGTCTTTTCCTACGTTACAGCCCAATAATTGTACTATCTTTTTGACATTTTTTCAGCAATTTTTCTAAAATCATCTTCGTTCATTCCCACTTTTCCCATGAGTTTTTTCATTTTACTTGAATTACTAAAATTTTTCATCATTTTTTTCATTTCAAAAAATTTCTTTAAAACCTTGTTAACAACTAATAGATTAGTCCCAGAGCCTTGAGCCACACGAAGCTTCCTTGAATTAGAATTCATTAAAAAAGTATAGTTCTCTCTTTCAAATATGGTCATGGAAAGGATGACTGACTCGATATTTTTTAACTCACCCGTATCAATATCATCGGGGTTAATTTTATTTCCCAGCCCAGGCATCATAGAAACTAGAGATGACATAGACCCCATTTTTTTTATTTGATTGAGTTGTTTTAGGTAGTCAGATAAATCAAACTGGTTTTTCTTTAGTTTCTCAGATAGCTTAGCGGTCTCTTCTTCATCCAGGACTTTCTGGGCTTTTTCTACTAAGCCAACCACATCCCCCATGCCTAAAATCCTATCCGCTATCCGGTTAGGGTCATACTCATCTAAATCATCTACATTCTCACCTATACCAACAAACTTTATCGGTGAGCCGACTATTTCTTTAACCGAAAGGATAGCCCCACCTCTATTATCCGAATCATACTTAGTGAAAACCAAACCAGTTAAAGCAACACTTTCTTTAAAGCGAGAAGCAACCTGAACCGCTTGCTGCCCCATCATGCTATCGACCACGAAAAGGTTTTCTTGGGGTTGTATCAAATCATTAATTTTTTTTAATTCCTTTAAGGAATCATCATCTATTTGCGTCCTCCCCGCCGTATCAAAGAATATCAAGTTATGGACATTCTTAGCCGCATACTTGATAACCTTCTTGATAACCACCTCTGGCTTTTTCTCATCTCCTCTATCGTAGAAACTAACCCCAATTTTTTCACTAAGTATTTTTAATTGCTCATTAGCAGCAGGCCGGTTCATATCTAAAGAGACGGTTAGAATGTCTCTTTTGTCTTTATAGAGCTTGGCAATTTTAGCTAAGGAAGTAGTCTTTCCTGAGCCCTGTAAGCCTGAAAAAAGCACTTTGGATATTTTGGTTGGCTCACTGAGAAGCAGGTCGCTTTGCTTGCTCCCCCCCAGGGTATCGACCAAAAGATCGTGAACGATTTTAACCAGCATATCAGAGGCCTTAACATTCTTTATGATCTCATGCTCTACCGCCTTCTCTTTAAGGTTAGCTATAAATTTCTTTATAACCTTAAGGTTCACCTCTGCTTCAATCAAGGCCAGGCGAATGTCTCTTATGCCTTCTTCTACTTGGGTTTCGGTCAGCCTACCCTTTTTGGTTATCTTTTGAACTATGTGAGAAAAACTATCGGTTATATTTTTTAGCATTGGGATTAATTATTTCTAAATTATCTTTGGACACCAGCACCTTAAATTATATATTAACATTGCCCAAGTATATCTAAAATATACCTCTAATATCTTAGCATATAAATTATCATTGCTATAAGCAAATCTAAAACCAACCTTTTAACGAAAGTAGGAACTGTCTCCGCTTAATCCCCTTACCCCATTAAACTAAAAAGCTCTCTGAACTAACCAACCTACCATTGATGTAATTTCTGAAAAAAAATTAAAAACGCACCTTGTCCCTGGAAAACTCTATGGCGTCCATTATTATATCTTTAGTGATTTTAGGTTCTGAATAATACAGCATTAGAGTATAAATCAGGCGAAAGATCGAGCTAGTTTTTCTAAGCGATAAAAAGTTGCTGGCCTTTGCTTTGAATAACAGCTCTTTTAGCAAGGGGTTTTCATCAAAAATTTCATCATAATCTTTTTTATAGAAAGGGTTTTCTATCTGGCTTTTGTTCTGGATTGCTTTCTCGACATTAAGTCTCATCTGCTTGGAGTCAAGTTCACTATCAGTCTTCATTTCCTTTTGGTCCAGCTTATTGATGAAGAGGATTATATCAAAGCGGTCTAAAATAGGCCCCGAGAGCTTGGAATAGAATCGGCTCATCATGGCTGGGTTACACTCACACATTTTAAGGTCGTCTCCAAAGTAACCACAAGGGCAAGGGTTAGAGCTAGCCAAAAGAACGAAATCACTGGGGAAGGTAACCTGGTCTTCTACCCGATTTATATTAATTTCCTTCCTTTCCAGAGGCGTCCTTAGGCTTTGCAGGGCTGCTTTATCGAACTCAGAAAATTCATCCATAAACAAAAACCCTTTATGGGCCAAGGTGATTTCACCGGGTTCTGGGGACCTTCCACCACCGATCAGAGAAGCGCTATGAATAGTGTTATGAACTTCTCTAAAAGGCGGGTATTTCATAAAAGTATTATTCGATGATTTTTTAGCATTATGAATCCTAGTTACCAAGTATGCATCATCCTTTTCTAAAGCAGGCAGAATAGTAGGAACCCTCTCCATGAGCATGGTCTTACCACAGCCCGGAGGACCAATCAAAAGTACATTGAGGCGATTAATAACCGAAAGCTGAAGGGCTATTTTGGCGATCCTATTACCCAAAACTTGCCTAAAGTCTTTATCCATTTCAAAGTCACTGTTCTCTTTCTCTCTGGTCTTTAAGTGTTTTAAGCATTCTGGATTGATGGAAACTGAGTTTTTTCCTTGCTCTAAGACATCGATCGCATCAGTAAAAGTATTAACCGGGTACAACATTTCCGATAAACAGTGATTAGGCTTATCATTAGGTTTATCTTCTGGGCTTGCTTTATCATCTATTAAAGAAAACATGTTAATCAAGTTTTTTGTGGGCAAGAGGTAGGAGCATTTCTTTTTTTCCATGAGGCTCTGCAGCAGGGAAATAAAAACCCCTTCCACTTCTCGCACATCTCCATTAAGAGAAAGCTCTCCAGCTATGATAAATTTTTCAATATCCTGATCCACTAAAATTTGCTTGGAAGCCATGAGAATGCCTAAAGCTATCGGCAAGTCGTAAATAGGCCCTCGTTTTTTTATTTTGGCTGGGGCTAGGT
Source organism: Trididemnum clinides (assembly GCA_963675345.1). Taxonomy (NCBI): domain Eukaryota; kingdom Metazoa; phylum Chordata; class Ascidiacea; order Aplousobranchia; family Didemnidae; genus Trididemnum; species Trididemnum clinides. The sequence goes on from CAVLYW010000166.1 coordinate 130,933, forward strand.
TAATGGTTATATTTCCGGGGGGTACTTTATAGCCATTCTCGATTATAGCTTTGAAAATACGCTCTTTTGATTCTTTTATCGCCGTGTCTGGCAGCCCAATGATTTCAAATTTAGCCAAACCAACCGCAACACTAACCTCAATGATCACATCCACGGCTTCAATGCCTTTAATTCCATAAGAATGAATTTTAACTATCATCATCTCTCTCCTTCATTTCTTCTTTTATACAAGGAGGTTGAAATAAATTATGAATTTTAATGAGCAACCAAAAACTAACTAAGCAAAATAACTAAGTAAAGCTAAAACGTTTAACCAGGAGGATAAAGCAACTCTAAGAAAATTACCTTTAATAAAAAAAAATAGCGTCTTCTTTTTCTTGCTCCATTTTTGATGATTTTTACTTTTCTATAAAAAACTAAATCTATTCTTTTCTTTACTTCTGATAGATCTTTAGAATGAATAATTTTCTTTTTCGTTTTTTTATCTGAATCATCTTTGAGCAGCTTTTTCTTGAGTAGCAAAAGCGACTTGATGCGGAAATAATCCATTACCGGATAGCGATGGGAGAGTTGGTCACCATGCCCAGCGTAACGGATGAGCAGCTTTTCCCCAACTAATCCAACCGGCTCAAACAAAGTAAGCCTTAGCCATAGATCATAGTCTTCACCGGCTAATAATGTTTCATTAAATTTTTCTTCATTGAGTAGACTACTCTTGATCACCACACTAGAAGGAGTTATCATACACCTTTCCAGGCTCTCAAAAAAAAAATCTCCCTCTCTTTTCATCAAGCTTTTTGGAGGGTTAACCCTCTTACCATTCCTAATCCAGGTTTCCTCACTCTGCAGGATCTTGTACTGAGGATTTTTTTCGATGAACTCATATTGCTTTAACAGCTTATCTTGCTTCCACTCATCATCACTATCCAAGAAAGCAATCCATTCTCCCTCAGCTCTCTCAATGCCTAAATTTCGAGCCTTAGAAACCCCTTGATTTTTTTCCAACCTCATGGAAAAGAGGGGATATTTTTGTTGCTCAAATAATTCCTTGAGCTCATCAGTGATCTGTAACTTTTCTTCGCTTCCGTCATCTATAAGCCAACATTCCAGAAAAGGCCTTTTTTTTAAAGGGCTTTTTAAAGACTCCTTCACTGGGCTTGCTTGGGAAACTGCTTCTCCAAACTCCTGTCTAAAACCCTGGGGTTTGATTTGCTTTAAGACACTACTGACCGCCCGCAGCAACATAACTGGTCGGTTGTGAACTGGGATAATAACCGAAAAAAATGGTTTGATAATCTTGCTATTTCCAGTAATGATTGTTTAGAACCACTCTTAGAATCATTTTTGAAAAAAATTAGATAAAGAAATTTAATAAAATTCCTTTATCACTTCTTGTTGTAAAGGAAACTAAATTTGATCACCTTCTCAATCTGCTCTCTAATCGAGCTCAAGATAAAATAGCGGTTCATCTTTAACTCTTGGTTAGAGTGGTTTATAAGCACCTGATCGAAAAAGCTACCCAGCGGATTTTTATACTCAACTAAGCTAATTAGCTTTTGGTATAAAGAGGTTGAAGTTGAAGTCGAAACCAGCCCTGAAGTATTCGTAGGATTCTTGGGGTTTAGTAAACCATCTAACTTTACCTTAGTTTGCCAAAGTATTTTCTCAACATCTTCAAATAAATTTTCTTTAAGTTCATATTTATTTTTTTCAATTTCATTCACCACGGCTGGACTTTTTTCTAATATATTGTCTATTCGCTTGAATAAATTTGCTATGTCTTCGTAATCAGGATTTTTCATAAATTTACCTAAATCAACTAAACCTAATTTTAAAAGATAAGGGTTCATGCCCAGCGAACCTTGGATGGCCTTTAAATGTTGCTCTTTGTACTCTCCATATTTTTCGCCATGCCCGTTCGCTTGAAAGTAGCTTTGAAAATAGCTTTTAACTCGAGCTTCAAAAAAGTCTTTCAGGCTCAATTCCCAATTTTCCATTTCTTTTTCATCGTGAAAGAACTTTTTATAAAGGGACTTTGCCTCTTCCAGGTAAAGCAGCAAATCAAAATTTTTATTCTTTTCTACGAGCATTCTTACCACGGCATAGCCTTGCCTTTTTAAGGCATAGCGATCTTGGCTAGCCGTGGGACTAAACCCAACCAAGAAAAGGGATAAAACATTATCCAACTTATCGCTTAAAGAAACTAAAATGCCCAGGTCATTACTAGGCAGCGCATGATTCTGACCAACGGGATAATAATGCTCTTTTAGAGATAGGGCTAATTCTAAGTTCCTTTTTTCAGCTTTAGCATAGTAAAAACCTATGACTCCCTGCAACTCCGGGAATTCTGCCACCAAGCCAGAAGTTAGATCTGCTTTAGCTAACTGGGTCGCTTCAGTGATAGTTGCTTCGTCTAACCCAAAATTTAGCTTTTCATTTAGGCTCTGAGCTAAGGCCAACATGCGGTGGTACTTATCCTGATAAGTACCTAACTGCTCCTGAAAAACAACCTTAGCTAATCTGTTTTTCATTTCCTCTAAACCTAATTTTAAATCACTTGCATAAAGGAATTTCCCATCGTTGAGCCTAGCCCTAACCACTTTTTCATTACCTAACTTAACTTCTTCATGGGCAGGGATATTGCTCGTGATAATGAACTGGTTGGTGAGGGAGCCATTTTTTTCAGTGGGGAAATATTTTTGATGCTCAACCAACTCATTTATAATGAGTTCCCTAGGCAAGCTCAAAAAACTCTTATCAAACTCTCCTAAGAGCAGATGCGGGTATTCAGTCAAGTTATTCACAATGGATATAACCTTATCTTTTTCTAAAACCTCTAAATTTTCTTTTTCACTTAAAAGAGCAATTTCTTGTGTAATGTGTTTTTTCCTGGCTTCAGCATCAGCCCAGACGTATCCCTCTTTCAAGAGCTTCTCTTGGTACTCACTGGCTTCAGCAATAAAAATTTTTTCTTTCTTTAATTGGCTATGGCCGAAAGTAAAGTTACCACTCGCTACTCCCCATAGCTCAAAGTCGATCACCTCATCTGCTAACATAGCTAAAAAGGAATGCACTGGCCTAACAAAAGGGCCCTCATGCACTCCCCAGTACATCATCTTAGAAAATGAAATCCTACCTACTAAGTGAGTTAATTGCTCTTTTAAAAGTTGGGCTACCTTCACCTCTGGGATTTGCTTAAAGCAAACTAAAATATCACCTTCTCCCTTTTTTTTGGAGCTGCTTGTATTGTCTGGAGAATGCCGATAAACTCCAAAATTTTTCTCTCCAACCTGGTACTTTTTTATAGAAGGTAGGTCTAAAACTGGCACCTGGTTTTTCTTAGCCCAGCCCTGGTAGACCTTAGTGGGGGCGTCATTAGAAAAACTAATCTTAACTGGCGGTCCCGGGATGAGCATTTCCTGACCGGGTATCGTCTTTTCCAGCTGCAGGCTTATGGCCAACCTTCTGGGAGTAGAAAAAACCTTAATCTGCTCATGACTAATTTTTGCTTGCCCAAAGAAGTTGACAAGGAAGTTGAGAAAAATATCTTTAATTGATTTTACCCCTAAAGGAATTTCTTCGTGAGGCACCTCCTCCAAATATATCTCTAAAACGAAAGTAGCTTTATTACTCATTTACGATAAATAGGGTAAACCCTCATTTTTACCTTGATTTTTTTAACAAGGGATAACCTAACTCTTTTCTTTGCTGCACGTAAAGCTCGGCCACCTGGCAAGAAAGTTTTTGAATTCGGGCAATGAAATATTCTCTCTCAGTAATAGAAATAGACCCCCTAGCGTCTAAAAGATTAAAAACGTGGGAGCATTTCATCACCATTTCATAGGCCGGCAACACAGTTTTTTTTTCAATGAGGTATCCGGCTTCCTCTTCTAAAAAAGTAAAATATTCCCTATATTTTTCCGGACGGATTAACTCAAAGTTATATTTAGAAAATTCCCTTTCTTGCTCGGCGAAGACCTCAGCGTAAGACAAATCATCATTATACCTAATCTCTGGTATGGTGTCTATGCCCTGCAGGTACATAGCTAAACGTTCCAAACCATAGGTTATCTCACCGGCTATTGGTTCCAGGTTTATGCCCCCAACTTGCTGGAAATAAGTGAACTGAGTAACCTCCATGCCATTGATCCAAACTTCCCAGCCTAGGCCCCAAGCCCCCAGTGTGGGCGATTTCCAATCATCGTGCACGAAACGTAGGTCATTCTTCTCTAAATCAAAGCCCAACTCCCGCAGACTGCCTAAATATAAATCTTGTAGGTTGGTAGGTGCCGGCTTGAGCAGTACCTGATATTGAAAATACTTCTGCAGGCGATTGGGGTTTTCCCCATACCTGCCATCCGTTGGCCGGCGGCAAGGCTCCAAATAGGCTGCTTTATAGGGCTCTGGCCCCAAAGACCGAAGAAAAGTGGCTGGGTGAAAGGTGCCAGCTCCCTTCTCTAAGTCATAGGTTTCTTGTAGCACGCAGCCCTCCCTAGCCCAGTAGTCATTTAACTTAGCGACTATTTCTTGAAAAGAGAGCATATTGATGAACTACCTAAAAAATCCAGTACCATTAAAATTAATCTGCCAAGCTACTGATTCCTCCCTACTCCTCCGTATTGTCCACTAAATTACACTGGTAGTCAATAGCCTGGGGACTGACTTCTTCACGGGTACGACTACTAGCAGAAAACTCCATGGGTACCCCTCTTCTAACGTTGGTATAGTTACCAGCATTGGTGAGATCACTGGGAGTACCAGCAAAATCAGGATCACCTGGTCCAGGAATGGTAAAAATAAGGGCAGAGTACCAGGGAGAGAAGATGGTCGGAAATAAGTTATTAGGACTATTCACTATGGTGTAGTTATCAGCAACGGTACGAATGGAGGTGAAGCTATTGTCAACACCGCTGCTATTAAAGGGGTTCTCTTGAAGTAATACCCTCACACCTCCAGCTCCATTTAGACCAACTGAAGCTAGGTTGATATCACGGGTATCGGTCATATTGGTGGTGGTAATGACATTGGTACCAGTAATTACCCCCATGGCGTTAGTAATGGTCTGCTCATTTCTAGTGATAGTAGTCCTGGTAGGATAATACACCCCATCTCCAGGCCTAAACCTGGCAAACCAGCTAAAGACAAAATTAGAACCTGTAGCACCAGTCGCTATAGAACCATACTTTATCTCACACCCACCTCCCGGGGCTGGCCGCTGATTTAACCCAGCAAAGAAATAAATGTCATTAGTAAAACCTGACCTAACCGTACCTACCACACTTTCAGTGCTAAGGATCAGGTTAGCCCTGGCCGAGCCATTTTTAGCGCTTACCACTACGTTTATGTCAACACCAGAGGCAGTGGCAATATCTATGTTGGATACCCTTAGCATGCTGTATTGAAAAAGATCACCTGACGTGGTGTCCACACTGACACCATAGTCATTATTAGCAACCTCAAAGTTCAAGAGCCGCCCGTCAGCCGGGGACTTGACGAAACCAGACAAAAGTAAGTTTTCATTTGGCTCTCCACTAGCATTGGTTCCCAAGTACAAAAGTGGTACTCGGCTCTGATATAACTCTATGCTATCTACTCTACCTGCCTCAAAACCCGTCGTATCGGTGGTGCTACACGACCAAATGATGAGCCCCAAGCCCAGCAGGGCAAGGTTAAATATTTTTTTTAAGCTATTTTTGTTATTTTTTATAGTTTTCATTTTTCATCCTTTTTTTTATTATTTTAGTTGTTTCATATTCTCTGCTTATACTCTCCACCGGTTAATTATAAAATCCCATTAACCACTAACTAAGCAAGCACAACAGAGGGTACAAGCCCAAATATTACAGCCCCATTTGAGCAAACTTTTCTTCTCGGTGGGTAATGATTTTACTTTTACTGAGCTTGGTTAGCTCGGATAAATTCCTAAGTAAAAACTGTTTTAGGTTATCCAAAGCTACACTTCGCTGGCGATGAACCCCACCCAAAGGCTCCTTGATTATTTCGTCAATCACTCCATTAGTCAGAGCGGTTTTAGCATCGTTCTTTAAGGCCTGGGCTGCCAGTTCCTTCTTGGTATGGTCCCGCCATAAGATTGAAGCACAAGATTCAGGAGAAATCACCGAGTAAATGGAATGCTCCAACATGGCCACCTTGTTGCCAATAGCCAAGCCTAGGGCTCCGCCACTGCCACCTTCTCCGGTTACGATAGCTATGATGGGTACGGTTAAGGTGAACATCTCCTGCAGGTTGCGAGCGATGGCTTCTGACTGGCCCCGCTCTTCAGCTCCAATTCCCGGGTAAGCCCCTGGGGTGTCGATGAAAGTGATGATGGGTAGGTTGAACTTATCGGCCAACTTGAAAAGGCGGAGGGCCTTCCTGTAGCCTTCGGGGTTGCCCATGCCGAAGTTATGCTCTATCATGGTTTCCAGTTTACCCTTTTCATGGCCAATGGCCATCACTGATTGCCCCTCAAACTTGGCTATACCGCCAATGATCGCTCTATCATCACCAAAATAACGATCGCCATGGAGCTCAATAAAACTGGAAAAGAGGCTCTCACTATAATCCAAAAAATGGAGCCGTTCGGGATGCCTGGAAATTAGGGTCTTTTCCCAAAAGCTCACACCTTCGTATATTTTTTTAACCTTTTCATGGTATTGCGTTTTTTTACTTTCTAGAGCCTTGCTTTTCTTGTCTAACTTATCAATAATAAATTTCCTCAAAGAACCCAGCTCTTTCTCTTCAAAGGGGAGTAACTGTGTGGTGTAAAACGAATTATCGTAAAATGAATTATCCATAATTTTTCTAATTAAAGAATAATTATATTCTATAATTACGATTAAAAGGACGAAATTACCAGGAAGTAAATTACAGATGATACAAATAGCCTTCAAGAAAATTTAAATTAAAAGAAATTTAAGTTGATAGCATACCTTCAAATCACAGTCATTGGCACCCTAATACTTTTATCCCTATTAAGCCTGAGCATCATCATCGAAAGGTTTATCGTCATCAGGAAAATTCAACCAGATAAAAAAGTAAAACAAAAAATGAGGGATAGCTTAGAAAAAGGAAACTTAGAAGAAGTCAAGCTCATCAGCAAGCTGCATCAGACCAAGCCTTTCCTTTCATTGGTCTATCAATTATTAGAAAGTAAGGAAAATGAAAAAAATAGTGATAGAAATAATGGTAAAAAAAACTTGGAGCAAAGGACCGAACGTGAACTACAAACCATCTTTGATAAGATGGAGAAGAGGCTTTCTGGGCTAAATACCATCACCTTGATCAGTCCTCTGTTGGGCCTTTTGGGTACAGTTTTGGGTATGATCGACTCTTTTTTTAGCCTTTCTAGGGTTTCATTCATTGCTGAACAAAGCTCGAAAATTACTTTAAGCCTGGCAGGGGGCATTTCCAGTGCTCTTATCACCACTGCCCTGGGACTTATCGTTACCATTCCCAGCATCATTTTTTATAATTTCTTTGTTAAAAAGATTTCTACTTCGATCAATGAAATGAGTCGAGACTTAGAAGAGATAATAGAAAATCTTTAGTTCAATAGAAAACCCATATTTTAAATACACTTATGGCAACTCAATTTTATGTCAACCCAAATATCTTATTTTTCTAAAGAAAAAACCAAATGCCCAGCCTGCGATAGTTCTTTTGCTAAGGAGAATTTTTTCACGGGGCGAGGGCGGCTTAATGCCAAAGAAGTTGATAATGATTTGAGAAGGATTTATGAGCCAAGTAAGAAGTTTGGTGCAATTTACCCGCTCATCTATAACATCATGGTTTGTCCCCAATGTTGGTTTGCTGCCTTAGCTGAGGATTTTCTTAATAAGAAGCCAGTTTTTGACTTTGAGAAGGTCAAACATAACTTAGAGGCCAGAAAAAAAGAGGTTAACAAGATAGTAACCAACCTAAGTTTTACTAAGAAAAGAGACTTATACTCTGGTTTAGCTAGCTATTTTTTAGCTATTTCTTGTTACCATGATTACCTCATAGAATCCCAAAGGGCTATCAAGCAGGCCTTGTTTAGTCTGCGAGCTGGTTGGGTGATTGACGATATTTTAAAAACCCCAGAAATACAGGATACCGACAAGTTTTCTAGGCTGAAAGAATATTTTCGATTTTTTTCTTTACAAAAAATTGAAAACTATTTCACTAAGGTTCATTTTGCCAAAAAGAAAAAATTCATTGAGATAAGCTATCACGGGCCTGACTTAGACCATGACTATGGCTATGATGGACTGGTTTATATTTATGCCTACCTAGGCTATGAATTCATTGAGTTAGAAAGTAACTTAGACGATAAACTTAAAAAGTTGGAAGAAATAAAGGTTATGTTAGGAAAGATTTTTGGCTTTGGTAAGGCATCGAAAAGTAAACCTTCCCCACTCTTAGATAAGTCAAAGGTCTTTTACGAAATGCTGAAAGAAAAAACCAAATCTCTGGAAGAAGAAAAAAATAGCCTTAAACCTTTGAACCTGGCCTTCCCTAATTTCCCCTAGCCTTATTTTGAACTTAGTTTTTTTCTTTCCTACCGGGGGAGCAGATACAACGGCTGGCAGAAACAGAAATTAGAACAAAAGTCAAAACAAAAATCAGTTAGCAGTAGTAAAAGCATACAAACCGTTCAAGGTATAATTGAAAAAACTTTAGTCTCATTTTTTGCTCAAGAAATAAATATTGTAGCTTCGGGGAGAACTGATAAAGGGGTTCATGCTGATGAACAAGTCTTTAGCTTTAACTTGAAGGTAGCCTACAAAGATCATATCAATCTTCACTCCCTAAAGAAGAGGTTTAACAACTTTTTACCCGAGGACATTAAAATAACGAGGATATTAAAAGGTGAGGCAAATTTCAACCCGCGCTACCAAGCCAAGGTTCGCTGTTATCGATACTCTCTACTTAATTTCAATGCTTACTCCAAGCAGGCCCAAGAGATCGGACAACACTATATGCTCCCTTTTGAGGTGGATTTGGAAAAGCTACACAGGTATTTTGTAAAGTTAGAAGGAGAGCATGATTTCTCAACTTTCTGCTCTAAAAAACCAGACTTACCCAACAAGGTGCGAAAAATATTTAAAATTGACATTATCCCTAGAGAACCATTTATCTACATCGACATTTACGGAAATGCTTTTTTAAAAAGTATGGTTCGCTCCATCATCGGCAACGTACTCCAGGCCTACCAAAAGGGGCTGCCCTATGAAACCATTACCGAGTGGTTAGAGAAAAAAGACCCCAATTGCGCTAAAAAAAGAGTGCCCCCACAAGGGCTCACTTTGAGGAAAGTTTTCTACCTGCCAATTTTTGAATAAACTTACTGCTTAGAAACCAACCCACTAAACGAAAGGAACCAGTAACCACGAAAAGCTCATCTTCAGAATAAACAGCCTCAATTTCCCTAAACTGCTTTAACTCATTCCACCTTCCTTTAAGAAAAGATCTTATTTTCACCTTAAAATTTTCTCGACTTGCTTGAGGAATGTAAAATAGTTCTGGATCGGTGAAATATAGCTCCCATTCTACCGGGAACGACTTTAATAGAGGAACAAAAGGCTTATCTGGAAAGAAGTAAAACAAGACCTTTACCTTTTTATATTTCTTCAACTCTAAATCGCTTTTAATGGTTCTAACTAAATTCCTTATAGATAAAGGGCTGTGAGCTCCGTCTAAAATAAAGTTATCTATTTTTTGATAGCGACCTAAAAAAACTTTTTTTTTTCTACTAGATAAAATAATTTTTTTTATTAATTTTTTAGAGAATTTAAATTTGAGCTGATCTAAAATTTCTAAGACTAAAGAGAAATTTTTTTTCCAAGCCTCGTTGCCTTTAAGAAAGGCAAGGGATGAAGCAGATAATGAATTAGATAAGGAATCAGCCAAGGCCTCGTCAATGAGTGGATTATCATTTTTTACGGCATAGAAGTTAGAGGCTTCTTTTTGGGCTTTTTGGGTTATGACCTCATTGACCCCACTTGATTGATGAATAAAAAAAACCGGCTTAGCTCTTTTGATGATTTCTACTTTTTCTAAAGCAATTTTTTTAAAGTATTACCCAATTTATCAGTATGCTCTTTGTCTATTTGAGTTATCACGCTAGCGATAATATTTTTCGGTTTTAGAACATTGGTCGAATCCCACCTACCCCCCAGGCCAGTTTCCACCACAGCAAGAGAAACTTTTTTTAACCTAAAATAAGTGAAAGCTATAGCCGTAAAAGCATCAAAAAGGGTTGGTTTTAGCTGGGAAGTTTTTATAGCAGCGAGAACCTCACTAGCCACTAATTCTAATTCCTTGAAGGATATTTTTCTTCCATTACAATAGAACCTTTCTCGCAAGTCAATGACGTGGGGAGAAAAAGTAGCCCCAACACTTACACCACTTTGAAAGAGGATTTCGGATAAATAGTAGGCCACGCTGCCCTTTCCTTTAGAGCCAGCGATATGAATTGATTTAAAATAATCCTGGGGGTTGCCTAACTTGCCAAGTAGAGCTTTTATGGTATTTAGGTTGTAATTTTCATTGTTATAAGCAGCTTTCCTCCTGGTTTCAAAGTTACTAAATTGATAGAGTTGGAAAATAGATGATTTTTCCAGTGATTTTTTTTTTAGCTGGTACATGAAAAAATGAGACGTTGAACTTAAATTTTAAACTAAATTTTTCGATTTTTCTTATTAATGAATAAGAATTTTAAAGAAAATAATTATGGTATAATTTATCCTAGTTATTGTTCAGCAAGGGGTGGTCTTTTTTAGAAAAAGGTTATTCCAAAAAATAGGTTTTCCAAGAAGTTAGGTTATCCATAATTATCCATAAGCATTTTTTACCTATGAGAACATAGCTTAGCCTATTATTATTTTACTTATTAAATACTGCTTCTTTTAATTGTTCATAAAAACTCTAATCATCAAAGGATTTAAAGGCTTTAAGGAAAAAACCACCATTTCCTTTCAAAAAGGCATAGGGGCCATAGTTGGGCCCAACGGGTGTGGGAAAAGTAATGTGATCGATGCCTTTAAGTGGGTCTGGGGGGAGCAAAAACTTTCTGACTTACGGTCTGAAAAGTTTGAGGATTTGATTTTTAATGGCTCTAAAAACGAAGCCCCTAGTAACTTCTGCGAAGTTGAAGTCATTTTTGATAACCAAAAAAAAATCTTTTCTTTAGACTTTGATGAAGTGTCTATTCAAAGGAGGGTTTACCGATCTGGTGAAAGCGAAAATTTTATCAATAAACAAAAATGTCGCTTAAAAGATATTTATGAACTACTGAGCAATACGGGAATAGGAAAGTCTAACTACTCGGTGATCGAGCAGGGTAAAATAGAGCGACTTTTTGCTAATAAGTTAGAGGAGCGGCGCCGGCTCTTTGAAGAAAATGCTGGGTTAGGGGAATATCAAATTAAAAAGAAAGATTATGAATTTAAAATAAAAAAGACCAAAGAAAACCTAACCAGGTTAAACGATATTTTAAAAGTAAAAAATAAACAATTAGAACAACTTTCCCATCAAGCTAAAAAAAGCAAAAAATACTTTGACCTAGAAGAAAACTATAAATCAAAGCAAATTCAAATTTTCTTACATGAGCTTTATCTAATTGAGCAAAGGATAAAAGAAAATAACCTAGATAACGATAGACTAAAGGACGAAGAAAAAAACTTAATAGAAAAGCAAAAGCAAAAAAAAGGTGTTTTATCTGAGCTACAAAACCTTTTAGCTGAGCAAGAAAACGAGGAAAGCGAACACAGAAAAAAAATTATTAGCTTAGAGCAAAGGGTAAGTGCCTGGCAATATGAAATCAACTACCTGGAAAATAGTTTAAAAGAATTAAATAATGACTTCTTTAACCAAGAAAAGCATAGCGAGAAGTACCAAGAAGAAAAGAAGTCAATCATGCTGGAAATTGAAGGCAATAAAAAAGTAGTTTTAGAAGCAGAAAAAAACCTTTCAATTACAAAAAAGAAAATTGCCGAACTGAAAGAAAAACAAAAAAAAATAGATAAGAGTAATAATGAAAAAAAATTAACTATCGATAAGCTAAGCAAAAAACACCAGACAAATGATTTAAAGAAACAAAAAATCCTAGAAAAAGAAAAAGAAGTCAACCTGCGACTTCTAAATGAAATCAATGAAATAAAAAATAAACTAGAGCAAAAAAATTATCTTAAAAAAGCTGAAATAATCCATGGTTACCTTGAAGAAATAACCTTAGGCTTAAAAGAAAAAAATATTGACGCGGTCAAAAAAAGTTTCGAAGCATTCAAATCTAATTTAAGCGATTATTTTTCTAATCAAAATTTAATTGATAACTTTTTCTTTTCTTCCACTGGAACTTATGCCAAAAAAAGCCATCTAGTTAGTGAGCTGAAATCTTTAAATAAAGAATTAGAAGCATTAGAAAAAGAGATAAATACTTTAAAAGAAGAGTTAGAAAAAAACAAAGCTAACTCATTTAAAATCATTAAAGAAATTAATGCTTGGGAAATTGAACTCATCAAAAGAGAAGAAAACTTTAAAAAGATTAATTATAAAAGTGAACTAAAAAAAGAGCATCTCAATAACTTAGAAAAACTGCATAACACTATGTTAGAAAGTAAGGCTAAGATCTTAGATAAAAAGAAAGTATTCGTTCAAGAAAAGAAGACCAAAACCAATGACATTAACACCACTAAAAAAGATATAGCAAAATTAAAAAATTTAGAAAGAAAGATTCAGCAAAAACTAAGCTCAGAAAAAAATAGGAAAGATAAGGCCCAGCAAGCCATCATTAATTTTGAAAGGGACATTGAATTATCGAAAATAAAAATCCAGAAAAATTTATTGGAAAAAGACATAGCCCAAAAAGAAAAAAACAACTTAAAAGAAAAAATAGCTGAGCAAAATGATGTCGACTTGGAAAAACTTACTCCTAAGTTTTTAAAAAACTTTTCTCAAATCAAAGAAAAGATGGCCCATATTCGAGAAGAGATTCGAGGCGTAGGTCGGATTAATTTACTCGCTATAACCGAGTATGAAGAACTAAAAAATGAAGTCTCTAGCCAGATCAAAGAGAAAGAGGATATTGAAAAATCCATGGAAAATTTACATACCATTTCTCTGAAACTTCAAGCTGAAACCGTGAGAATATTCATCAAGACCTTAGAAAAAACTAGCAAAAATTTTGATCTGATCATCAAGAAACTTTTTAATGGAGGCAAGGGAAGGATAGAGCTAGCAGACAAGAAAAACCCTTTGCTGAGCGATGTTAACATACTGGTAGAGCCAGGAGGTAAGAAGGCCCAGAAAATTTCTTTATTTTCTGGAGGAGAGAAAAGCCTAATTTCTTTGGCGGTGATGTTTTCTTTATTCCTCAACAACCCCTCACCAGTGTGTCTTTTGGACGAAGTTGACGCCGCTTTGGACTACAACAACATCAATCGACTACTAAGTATTTTCAATGAGATGAAAAATAGATCTCAACTAATCCTCATTTCTCATAACCCCAAAACCATGGACATCATAGACTATATGTACGGGATAAGCATGCAGAATGGCGTATCTAAAGCCCTATCCTTGAAGGTGAACCAATCTAAAAATAAGTAAATCTAAGAGGTGAGTAAATTAATAGAAAAATATACTCGTTTTTTTCGCCTCAGCTTAAAGAGATTAGTTAAAGAAAAGAACATCACCCCTCACTCCATAGCCATGGGGTTTGCCGTAGGAATTTTCGCTGCCTTTACTCCCTTCGTTGGTTTTCAAATAATATTATCTTTGACGATATGCATCATTTTAAAATACAATAAATTAGCTGGTTTCATCGGAGTTTTTGCTAGTAATCCTATTACCTTTTTTCCTATTTATTTTTTCACTTACCACGTGGGCTTAGTTTTATTTGGTAACTTTTTTGAAAATGCCATGGAACTAAACAACATAGAAAATTCTATTAGAGAAGTTACTAGCTTTGAACAAATACTTGACTTTGGCTTTAGTACCATAGCTGTTTTTTTGCTTGGATGTATTTTGGTTGGCATTGTCGCTGCAGTGGTATCTTACTTCATTGCTAAGGCAGTGATTTTATATTACCGCAACAAAAGAATGAACGATAATTTTAAAAAGTGAAGCGCAGAGGTGAATTTGATTTTATTTCAAAAAAAATTATTTTTATAAATGATTTGTGTAACACTAATCAATAACTAAATAATAAATTAATAGGGAGTTTATTTTGACATTTATTTACATTATTCTTGGGCTTACTTTGATCATCTTCGTGCATGAGTTGGGGCATTTCTTAGCCGCTCGCTGGGCTGGAGTTAAAGTCATTACTTTTTCCATAGGCATTGGACCCAAACTGCTTCGGGTCTTTAAAGATGAGCAAGGAACGGAATATATCATATCGGCCATTCCTTTAGGAGGATATGTAAGGATGAAGGGCCAGGAGGATATTCCAACCCAAGAAAAACAAGATAAAGTAATAGAAGAAGATCATTACTTAGCCAAACCCCCGGGAAAGAGAATGGTGATTATTTTAGCTGGGGTTGTGATGAACTTCATTTTGGCCTACTTTTTAATCTTGGTCGCCTATCAGATAGGTATTCCCTTTTTGAATAACCAAGTTGGTAATGTCGTTCCTAATTCACCGGCAGAAAAAGTAGGGATTAAATATGGGGATGAAATCATACAAGTTGGCAACACTAAGATAGTTTCTTTTGAAGACATCGTTTCTGAAGTTGCTCTTTCTGCTCCAAGCGAGCCTCTGCCAATCAAAGTACTTAGAGATAACCAAGAAAAAGAATTTCTCATTCCCCCTAAAGAAAATGGAAGAAACCAAAGTAACCCTAACAATCCTCAAGCACCACCATTTAGACAAATAGGCATTTCCCCACTGCAGATACCTAGCGCAGCTAATTTAGAAAAAACCAGCGAAGTCTATCAAAAAGGCCTAAGGGAGAAAAGCATAATAAAAACCGTAGCCTTAGAAAATGGGGAAACAAGAAAAACCATTAATGGGATTGCCACCCTGATTAGGAATAATCCAGGTGAGAATGTTTCGCTAACCTTCCTCAATGAGCAGGGTAATACTAAAACTATCTATAACATTCCCATAGAGACAAGAGAGAGAAAAGAAATGGGCTTTTCTTTCCTGGCCAAGCTAAAAGTGATTGATGGTTATCCAGCTAGTAAAGCTGGCCTTAAAGATGGCGACATCATACTGGAAATTGAGAACAAAAGAATAAATGGTTGGAGAGGAATTATCAATGCTTTCTCACAGAGCCCTGCCCTTAATTTAGCTCTTTCGCAGAGCCCTGCTCTTAGTTTAAAAGACCATGCCAATCTTGCAAACCCTGGTTCAGGAGACAAACTTTCTGTTCCCATATTAGTCAAGCGGGGAGAAGAAGAAATTTTATTTGATGTGAACCCCATCTACGATGCAGGTAATGAAAGGTTTTTCATCGGCATATCTCCTTTAAGCGAAAATAATGCCCAAGAAATAGGTTATGTCTCATCTTCCATGGAAAATCAAGTACCGGGAATTAGGGTAGGAGATAAACTGGTTAGTCTAAATAAAAATAATGATTCCTTTGATGTTAGGTTGATTAGAAATGGTAATGAAGTGAACTTTAGTTATAATGATAAAAATTTTGCCAACCAAAAGGAGGGGTACCTTTTTGATCTAAAGGATAGAGGTAAAATAGTTCAGTATGGTTTTGGTGAATCTTTGGTGCAGGCTATACCACTGGCTTACCAAGACTTTAAGCATAGCTTGGTCTTCTTAAAACGTCTCTTCACTCAAGACGTTCCTTTAGAAGTTCTGGGGGGGCCAATAGCTATCTTTGAAACTTCATATACCATTCACCAAGTGAAAGGCTGGGCCTATTTCATTTTACTATTCGCTAAAATTAGTATTTCCATCGCTATCTTAAACTTGCTACCCATTCCTGCCCTAGATGGAGGCCATGCTGTCTTCACTTTATACGAAATCATTAGGAAAAAACCAGTCCCAGAAAATATTCAAAGGAATCTACACCTACTGGGATTCCTACTCTTGGTCTTCCTGATGGTCTATGTGAATTATAATGATATAGTTAGAATAATAAACCGCTAAATAACTAACCCAACCTTCAGTTTAAGAAAAACTATTTATATAGTTTATATTTAATTGGTACTATACAATCAGCTTACTTAAAAGAATTTTTCTAACCTTTTGAGCCAAGCATTATTTGAGAAAAGGCTATCTGGGCTATCCAGCAAATTAAATTTTATGAGGTAGTTTAAATATAAATAGGCTACAGCAAAGAAAATTATATCAATAATAAAAATAGCCCTAATAGCTCCCTCCAAAAAATAGGGCATGGTGGTGTACAAAGCATAAAAAAAATAGCAAGAAAAATAAAAGCATACCTGCCACAGAGCACTCATTATAAAAACTCTTTTAAACGCCAACCTTTTTCTAAAGAAAGGGGAAAATAAAAAACCTATTAGAGGTAAAGTTATTAAATGCATTGTTACTTATATGCTGGCACTTACTCTCACCTACTCTCACTTCCAGCAGATAAGCCTTTAAAATTATTTTTATAAAAGTTGTAAAAGTATTTACCTAGAATATCAAACTCTAGGTTAACCATATCATTTTTTTTGACTTCCCTTAGATTGGTATTTTGCCAGGTAAAGGGTATTATCATAACCGTAAATTCTGTTTCGCTAAGCTGGTAGATGGTTAAGGAAATACCATTTAAAGTTACGGAACCTTTGGGAATAAGTAAATTCCTATCAGCAGCCTCAACTGGAAAAGAGAGCAAAGTATTGCCATCCTTTACCCGCAAGTCTGAGACCTTCACTGCTTTGTCAACATGCCCCGTTACGTAGTGGCCATCAAAAAAACTATCTGCTCTTAAAGCTAGCTCCAAATTAACCAAATCACCAACTTTGAGACTATCTAAATTAGTGATCGATAGAGTAGCCGCCGAAGCAAAGAAAGAGAAGTCCTGCTCTTCCACCTTGGTTGCGGTTGAACAAACACCACTCACTGAAATAGAGCTGCCTAATTTAATCTCTCTCTTAATCTCTCTCGCTAATTTGACCTCTCCCTCAGTCTCCCCTTCAACCTCTTTTACTATACTGGTTGTTATACTAAATTCTTTGCCCTGTATCTCATTCCCCCTCTGACTTGAAGAGCCTTGGCCGACAAGGGTTATCTCTTTAACTATTCCTACTTCTTCAACAATACCAGTGAACATACTTTTATTTTTAATTCTCATCCAAAATAAATTTAAGCCCTTTTAAAGTGAGGTCAGAAACGACCTCTACTTGACCCTTAAAGCCTGAGGCGATAAAGTTACCCAACCCCCCGGTAATGATAACCGTAACCTTAGATTTTTCCCTGAAGTACCTTTCTTTTATACCATCAATGATACCCTCGAGGCCAAAAGCATTGGCATAAAATATACCGTTCTGCATGCATTCTTTAGTAGAGTTGCCCAGCAATTTTCCCGGGAATTTAAGCTCCACTTTAGGCAAGGTACTAGTTTTTTCAACTAAGGCTTCCATGCTAATCGCTAACCCCGGAATTATCATTCCCCCTAAATATTTTTTTTCTTCATCCATCACATCAAGGGTGGTGGCTGTTCCTAAATCAACGACAATGATGGGCAGACTAAAAAGTTTTGTGGCAGCCAATAAATTGATAAGCCTATCAATGCCTAACGATGAAGGATCCCGGTAATCAATCATTAGTTTTCGAAAAAAGCCGTTAATGACCTGCTTTATTTTCAAGCCAAAGTATAGCTTCATCATCTTGGTGATATTATGATTGAGGTTAGGAACTACCGAGCAGAAAACACTTTTTTTAATCTTGCTCTTATCAACCTCATTTTGGTTTAGTAACTGAATCACATTAAAAGCCAGCTCATCAGTAGTGGTTGTTTTAGGGGTAACCAAGCGAAATTTGGTCTTTAGCTTGGCACTATTTTTCTTAGCTTCAAAAACTCCAAAGACAATATTGGTATTACCTATATCTATGACTAAATGCAAAATTTAACTACCTAATTTAACTACTTTCAAACTACTCTAAATTAAAAAACCTAATCAAAAAAGAACTAAAAAATCGACAACTAATCTACACCGCTACTACTTTTCTACTCTATTTTTTTCCATCTGGTGGTATTCAAGCGAAAGAAGGTTTTTGCTAAATTCTACAATGATTTCCGTACCCTTTTTGTAATTTGAATTAATGATAACTTCACCACCATGCGACTTAGCTATGCGGGAAATTATTGACAAGCCTAACCCAGTCCCCATCTTTTTAGTGGTATAAAATGGTTTAAATATTTGAATTAAATTTTTCTTAGAGATACCAATCCCATTATCTTCCACGATTAGAAGTAGGCTTTCTTTTCTATCTTCAGTAGACACCTTGATAAAGCCTTCATAATTGCCTCGATACTCTAAAATAGCTGACTGGCTATTTTTAATTAGGTTAATCAACATTTGCTTAATTTGGTCTTTATCAAAAGGAAGAAAGTCATTTTGGGCAGAAAGGTTTTTCTCTAAATTAATTTTTTTTTCTTTAATTTCTACTGCTAATAAGTTTAAGCACTCTTCTATTATTTTATTGAGATGTTCTTTTTTCTTAATGGACGTTTGAGGACGAAAAGAGTAAAGGAAGTCATTGATAATAGAATCTAGGCGACTTATTTCATTTTTTATTATGCTTAAATTTTCCTCTAACTCCTCTTTATTAGAGATAGGAGTTTTTTTCACAAAGCGACTTATGAGTTGGAGATGTAAATCCAAACTACTAAGTGGGTTCTTTATTTCATGGGCAATTCCCGCGGTTAGGGTGTTGAGAGAATTGATAGATTCCTTTTGATTTTCTTCTAAGGTTTTATTTTTCCAATTGGTAAGGTCTGCTATATAAATCCCTAGTTCGGAAGAATAGTTTTTTGCATTAACTTCTTTATTAGCTCCCTTATTATGTGACTGAATATGTGACTGAAAATTAGTGTCTTTAGAATGGAAGCCCCAGATTCCTAAGTCCCTGGTCATGTAGTCAGAAAAATTAAATTCCTTAAAAAAATTTTTACCTTCCTTTATGGCTAGCTTTATTTCCGGCAGTAAGACTTTGGCTAACTTTACAGATAAAAGACAATCTGGCAATTTTTTGCTGTGATAGGATTTTGACTTTTTAAAGAACCTTTCTCCATACTTATTCAAATAACGAATTTTCATCTTGGCATCAATGATTATGATAGCCAAAGGTAATGAATTATTGATGACGTCTAAACGTTTTTTTTCTTCTAAGTAAGAAAGAAATATTTTTTTAATTTGAGAAAGAGATATTTTTTCAAAATTTTTAATGATCTTGTTTTCATATTCATTGTACGAATAATGCATGCGAAGCCTTACCTGTTTTTCTAATTTATTTTTAATCTAAAAGATATATCTAATATATAAGTTTTCACTCTTTTACCTTTAGTTTAAGATATTAATATAAAATTTAACCGATACTCATAAAATAAATTTAACTTTTCTGTGTGATAAAAATATACTATAATTTACTGTAACTCCTCTAAGTTAGAAAAAGATGATTATATTTTGAAATGTTATTAACTTATAAAAAAGCTATTTTTTTTGTTATTTCACTTATGGTTTTATTGATAAGCTATTCTTGTAGTTCCCAGAACTTTTCTAACTTTTCAGAGCAAGGCTATTTATATACGACCTTAGAACAATACCGTTCTGATAATTTTGACCCCCCTGATATTCTATCAACTAACGAAGTAGCTATACTACCTTATTTCCTTACTACATCTCCCGCAACTACTTTTAACAAAACTAATATAAAGTATTTTCTTATAAGTTCTGATGAAAATGTAAGCACTTACGCAGACAATGATACGATAGTCACTTTAGATCTATCCAGGAGTCTTTTTTTCCCCATTGCTATTGGCGATGATGATCCGGCTGTTGTTCCAGTCTTAAACTTACTAAAAGTTTCAAGCGGCTCAACTAGTTTAACTGGTAGTAGTCAAGTTCCTTGATTAATTTATAGTCCAACTACACATTACCCTATAGTTTTAACAAAATACAAGGATTTTTGGAAAAAAAGAACTCTAAACGTTACTTAAAAAGTAGATTAGGGGATTTTTTTTCAAATAAAGAAAAGCAACTTACTCCTAAGAAGCCTAAATTACCCCCAGTAAAAATATTAAGCAAATGGGTGATAGGCTTTGGGGCATTGCTAATAATCGCCTGGTCAATCTACTTTCTATCTTTTTTTTATAAAGAGAAGTATAATAAAAAGATTTCTATAACTTCTTTAAATTTAGTTTGGACTTGGGAAAATTCTTTTGGAATAATTTCAACTCCCGTCCTTAGCAAGATTGAAGGTGAGAAAGATTATGGGGTGGTCTTAGCTGACCTTTCAGGAAATTTAGTCGCCATTAAAATGTATAACCCTAATCAAGTCTTCAGTTTTGAACTAAACGATAGGATCATTTCACCACTTAGTAAAGTCAACTTGACAGAGACAGATGAAAAAAATATTTTAATCATTAAAGAATCTGGCGGCTATGTGGTCTTGGATAAAAGGGGAAATTTTATCTATGAGTCACGGGATGGGCTCATAGACGAGCCTATTCAAAATAAACCACTTTTTATAGAAGATACCGCTAAAATAAGTAGGAAAGAGGCCAATCTTTTTTTGCTTAGTAAATTTGGTAAGGCATGGGGAATAAACTCAACCTATGGCCAGGCAATATGGGAAAATCATAGCTTGCCTCTAAAAGGAAATACAATTTTAGCTTCACCTATTTTCATTGATGAAAAAATATTTGCTATTTCAGAACAAGGTAAGGCAGTTTTACTCAATCCAAAAAATGGCTTCTTAATTTGGAACTTAGACCTTAAATCTGGAGCTAAGGCTTCTCCTCTTGTGTTTCCTGCTTTTTATTTAGAAAATCAATCTAATCACGGTCATCAAGAAAATATTTTCATTTTAGGAATAAAAGGAGATTTTTATTTAGTTAGTGAGCAAGGACAGGTTCTCACCAAGGGCAACGTAAAGGATAATTTTGTTAGCACGCCCAATTTAATTGAGCTAAGAACCCAAATAGGAAATAAAAAAATATCGAAGAAAAAAAGTATTGTAGCGGCTAGCACTACAGGAAATGTTTATTTATTCTTGCTAAATAAAGAAAACCAGTTTGAAGTAGAAAAAATTTTTCCTAAAGAAATTTTTTCTAAAGAACTCGGAGCCAACTCTCAAAACCAAGGACAAATTAATGAGTATGGTGATGAATTTATCAGTAGCCCGGTCGTGGCAGATTTTAATTTAGATGAAATTGAAGATGTGCTTTTGGTAAGTCGAAATGGGAGAGTCATTTTAATTGATGGAGAGACCTTAGACTTTATGACAGAGCCATTTTATTTATTTAAGCAAAATAACTCTCCACGAAGTTTAGCAAATCAAACTTTAGTTAGCGCCAGCCCTTTAATGGCTGATCTAAATGGAGATGGAAATTTAGAAATAGTTATTGCTAGTGAAGATGGAAAAATTTTTTTTCTTAGCATTTTAACTAATCCAGAAAATGCTTTCGAAAAAAATGTTATACTACAAGGAGAGTTTTTAAAAAATTCTCTTAACAGAAATAACTCCTAGATCAATTTTTAAACTTTTAGAAATACTTTACTCATGATAAATTACCAAGAAAACTCTAAGGAAAGCGTTCACCAGGAAAACCTTGATCAAAAAAGCATTAGCTGGCAAGAGCAAAAAATTCTTATAACCGGAGGGTTAGGCTTTATAGGCAGTGCTTTAATTTATACCTTGAACAAATTGGGGCTCAATAAAATTATTATTTGTGATAATTTTAGAAAAAAAGAAAAATGGAAAAATGTTAGAAATTTAAACTTTTTAGAAGTAATTGCTCCCAGTAAAATTTTTGATTTTTTAGAAAAAACTAATGCATCAAACCCCAGAGAAACAGAAAAAGTTGCCACTATTTTCCACTTAGGGGCTTGCTCTGATACTAGGGAAGCAGACATGGACTTTCTTTACGAAAATAATTTTCTTTTTTCTAAAAAACTTTACGAGTATTCTTTAAGGCATAAAACTCATTTCATCTACGCTTCATCAGCAGCTACTTATGGAGCTAAGGAAAAAGATTTTTTTGAAACTACCCCCTTAAACGAGCTAACCCCCATCAATAAATATGGTTACTCTAAACAGCTTTTTGATAAATGGGTTCAGTTAAATTTACCAGATTGGATTGATTCCATTAAAACCACTGCTCATATTTTAGCTGGGATAAAATTTTTTAATGTCTTTGGACCCAACGAATACCATAAAGACAGTATGGCTTCTGTGGTCTACCATGGATTTAACCAAATAAAAAAAAATGGAAGGATAAAATTGTTCAAATCATATAGAGATAGCTTTGCTGATGGAGAACAAAAAAGAGATTTTATTTACGTAAAAGATGCCTGTGCTGCTTTAATTGCCTTGACTAATAATATCAACTTAAATCAAAGGCGTCTTCTAAAACAAGGGAAGTTCCTCTATAACCTAGGTTCCACCCAGGCCCGATCTTTTAATCAACTAGTAAAACCAATTTTTGAGGCCCTAAAGATAAAACCAGATATTGAGTACATAGAAATGCCCGAAGACCTGCGAAATAGGTACCAGTACTTTACCAAAGCAGAAATGGACTGGGGCTTTCCTTTACCCTTTACCTCAAAAGAAAACTACCTTGAAGCAACAGTTTCTGATTATGTTCTAAATCACTTGAATGCGCAGGAACCCTACTTATCCCTTTAGATGCCTCTTGTTTATCTTGTTTAACTACTTCTCATTTAGAAATTATTAATACTGAAGTCGTTCTTTTCCCACCAATATTTCTTTTTTTCACCAGGCTCAGAGTGGGGTAAAATTTCCTTATAAACTTCCTTACCACTAAGCTTAACGCTGTTGGTAGGAGTTTCTCTAATCAAAATTTCATCGGTGTAAAGCTCTGGATTTTCCTTTTCTAAAAATGAGTCTAATTTAAACATCAAAGCTGCCGCCATTATTTCAGTGCTAGGGTCACCGGGCAACACCACTATTCTCTTTAGCTTCTCTGGTTCATTTTCTTTAAAATAATTCAATAGTGGGTCCTTTTCAGATAATTGAAAAGCATGGTCTAAATGTTCGTCCAAGTAGTGATGCCAAGTTTTTTTTACTTTTTCAAAGGGGGCTATCATATTATCTCGATAGTTCAGTTTATCTTTTTTATGAGATTTGATTTCTACTCTAATTATCTCGTTGTGGCCGTGGGGAATAGCACACTTGGGGGATAGCCCAGAATAAAGACGATGACCCATAATTAGTTTTCTTTCAAAAATAAGGGAAAAACCCATGCTTATATGACTACTCTATTTCATACTATCTAGCAAAATACCTGTACCCACAACAAATTGCTCACTATCTAAGTTACCAATATTTTTTCTTCTTGTTCCAAGGAAAAATCAACCCTGGGTAAATTAGGGTGAGGTTTAGCTTCGAGCTTATCTAAAGCCAATTCTTTTTTATAGCTTTTTTCTTTTATTAAACCCAGTTTAACCATAGCTAAACAGGCTAAAAGTATTTCACCTTTTAGCTCAAGGGCTGCTTTATAAATACCCGGCTTAATTTCTGGAGCATAATCTGGGTGAGTTAGCTCTACTAGCAAACTTTCTTTTACTGCCCCTACTTTTTCCTTACCCTCTTCTAACTTGAATACTTGATAAACTACTTCACCTCGATCATTATTCCTAAGGTCCTTAGAGTGAGAAAAAGCCACCTTAATTTTTATGGCCTCAGTCTTCACAATGAAAGGGCTGGCCGGGAAAAAACTTCCCTCTTCCACCAAAACGATCCCATCCTTAACTTCTAATTTATACTGTAACTTACTCATAGTTATTCACTTATTTAGTGTATCATAAAGTTTCAAGGCAGAGGTATCTTTTTTTCCATGTCCAGCAGCATCAAGTTTTTTATAGCGACTTAATACTTCTTCAGCCATGGGGACAAGGCCCTTATTTTTCTTAGCCTGCTCAGTGGCATAAGTCAGGTCTTTTATCATCCACTTGATTTGAAACCCAAAATCATACTTATCTTGCCACATGGTACTAGCCCGATTATCCATTTGCCAAGACTGAGCTGCCCCACTTTTTATAGCTTCAAACACCTTTTTAAAATCTAACTTTCCTTTTTTAGCAAAGTTAATTCCTTCGCTCAAGCCCTGCAGCAATCCAGCAATACAAATTTGGTTTACCATTTTAGCCATCTGCCCAGACCCGCTTTCACCTATCCAGACCACCTTACCTCCATTCTTGCTATAAGCATCCATATAGGGCAAAGCTCTCTTAAACACTGCTTTATTCCCCCCTACCATAATGCTCAATTTCCCATTTTGAGCTCCTATTTCACCTCCCGAGATAGGAGCATCTAAAAAATTAACTTTTTTTCTTTTGAGTCTATTAGAAATCTTTTTAGCCGTTGCCGGTGAAATAGTGCTATGATCAATTACAATGGTGTTTTCTCTCAAAAAACCAGCTAAACCTTTTTCGATAAAAGGAACCTTAGTTTCACTATCATCTTTTTTACCAAAAAAAACTTCTTCAACATCTTCATTCCTACCCAAGCAGGTAATTACCACATCAAAGGGCAAAGCCTTTTTTCCTCTTTCTTTTTTTTTATTGGAGTTATTTTTTTTAACTTCAATCAATGTCTCTCCAAACCCTTGCCAGGGTATATTCTCACCTGTAAATTCCTTACTCCACTTGATGGCTTTTTTGTTAGTCCTGTTAGCTACAAATAATTTATCACCTGACCGAGATAAATACTTAGCTAAATGACCCGCCATGGGATAACCCATAGTACCTAAACCAATGAATAAAATATTTTTTCCTTGCTTCATGTAAATATTAAAAAATAATCAAGTTATTTTATTTAGAAAATATTCTATCATAGCTATTCATATAACCTAAAATTTAGTAAGGGTTTAACTATAAAACCTGAAAATATTTACTCTGGGATATTCTCTAACAAGGCTTCAGCCAATGCAGCAACTGACCTCGCTATAACTTTTTTCTCTTTAAAGAAGACATATTTTTTAAAACTACCTAACTCTTCTTTTAAATTCACAACCACTACCTCATAATTCTGCTTTAAGGTTTTACCAATTTGATCAATTTCTTTTTGACTGAGGTTAGTTTCAAGTTTAAAAATAACAAACCTTACTTTAGGGAATTTTTCTTTCAACTTCGCTATCACTTTGGGGTTAGGTTGAAGAGCTAAATTTAAATTTTTTTTTGAGTTCACCTTGCCAGATAATTTATTCACAGGAGAAAAGTCACTCACTGCCGCTAAAAAAATTGCTCCCTTTAGCCTACCCTCTTCTCTTTTAATTATTTGATTAGCTTTGGTTTCGTACTCGAAAAAGTCTGTGTAATACTCCACTTCTGATAAAAAATTAGGAACAACTTCTTTTAAATTACTGGAAGCTAATAAAGACACATCACAGCCTCGGTAATAAAATTCCTTAGCTAAACTTACCCCAGTTTTACCAGTGGCGTTATTACTTATTGTTCTAATTTCATCAATGAAACTAGGTACGGCACCTGTAGTAATAAAAATTTTATTACTACCACCCTTGCCCCTACTGCCACCATGATCGTTAAACCCGAGGGCTCCACTCACACTATTTATATTATTTAAAACTTGAGCGGTGATAAACTCTGGATCAGGAATTTTATGCTTACCTTCTTCGGCTAAGCCAGTGAATATTTTTACGCCCCAAGAAATTAGCTTCTCCATACTGCTTTTTAGAATTGGATTTCCCCCCAAACTACTATGCATAGCAGGAAAAACCAAGGCTGGAATTCCCCCCGAACTAACCCTGCTTAAAAGGCTTTGAAACAAAGTCGTTAGCGGATCATCAGCTAATCCAGCTGCTATTTTATTTAAAAGATTGAGAGTCGCAGGAGCAATCACCAAAGCATCAACCGCATGGATATGCTCAGCTGCACTAGAAAGTTGGGAGTGAACTGGCTTAGCACTAGCCCACTCTAAAGCAGTTTTACCCACGAACTGAAAGCTCGAGATGGTGGAAAAAACCATTACTTGAGCTCCATGGCGACGCAGTTCTCTAATCGCTTTAACGCTCTCGACCGCGGCTATACTACCACTAACCCCATAGGCAATGGTTTTACCCAGGAGAAGCTCAGATTTTTTTTCGACTTCTAAATCATGGTTTATGCTTGGCATGTTGAATAGAAATTTATATTAAAAACCTAAACATAAAATTATTTAATATTAAGGTTTAACCGGGGACGCAGTCTACTCTTATAGACCGCTAGGGAGTCTTTTTTTATTCTACCTTTGCGTAATAACTTTTGCTCTTCTAAAGGGAGTTTAATGATTGATCTGCATTTTTCACTGCAGCAGTTATCCATTTTATTTCTGCAAACTTCACACTGAATAAAAAGTAAGTGACAGTCATCATTAGCACAATTAGTATGCTCATCACAAGGTTCCCCGCATTGGTGGCACTTGGCTATCACTTCGTTGGAAGCCTTTTCCCCTAAACGCTCATCGAAAACGAAATTTTTACCTTTAAAAAAATTATCTAGGTTTTTCTCCTGAGCTGTTTTTACATAATCAATGATACCACCTTTGATTTGGTTAACGTCCTTGTAACCTTTAGCAAGCAAATAGGCGCTGGCTTTTTCACAGCGAATTCCACCAGTGCAGTACAAAATAATTTTTTTATCTTTAGCCCGTTCTATTTTTTCTAAGGCTGAAACCATCTGCGGAATTATCTCACGAAAGGTATCCTCATCAAAGGTTAAAGCATTCTCAAAATGTCCTACTTCTGCCTCGTAATGATTACGTACATCTACGAGTAAAGCATCGCTATTTTTTATGGCCTGGTTGACCTCAAGAGCACTGAGAGACTTACCTCTTTTTTTTGAGGCAAAATTTTCTTTTAGTCCATCAGCAACAATTTTATCCCTAACCTTTATTTTTAGTTTGTAAAAAGAAAATTTTTTTTCTTCTAAAGCTATCCTATATTCAATATTTTTAGCAAAATCATAGCCCTGGATAATGGCTTTAAATTCATTAACCTTTTCCTGCAGAACGGAAACCTGAGCATTAATTCCCTCACTAGCGATGTATATCCTTCCCAAAACCGAGATCTCATTTAGCTCAGAGTAAAGTTTATTGCGTAGCTGTAGTAAATTATCCAAAGGGTGATAACGATAAAAGCTGATGGTTTTACGGCATGCTTTCTCTAGGCTTATTTTTTCTTTTAGAATTTTTTTATCTATGCGATTGACTAAAGGGGAGATAAATTTAGAAGAGATAAATTTATTATTCATTTAAACTAAAGGGAATGCCTGGAAATTTTACTTTGTTTTTGTTTTAAAATCATTTTTATTTCTTCTTGTAAATCTGCTATTGGATAGACTTTGTGAGACCCTAATTCACGGCTAAAATGGATGATGAATCCATTATCAATGCTTAGGTCAGTGTTTTCAGATAAAATTTTAGCATAGAGGCCCATCTGCAGAGAATACTTAGTGAGCTCACATTCGTCTAAGTGAGAGAGGGGTGGCTTCATTTTTTTGGAGTAGAGGCTTTCTGTACGAATTGATTTATTGGTTTTCCAATCCATAATAAAAAAATTTTTACTCCGCTTATGCTGCACCACACAATCAATGGTACCTGCTATTTTAAACTCTCGGCTAAAGACCATTAGCTCCGTGGTCAGAACTTCATATTTTAAACTATTACTCTTATCCCAAAACTGATGAAAGAGTTTTATCTCTTTTTGTATGGGGGTTATCACCTCAATCTTTCTTCCACTGTTTAAAAAAGTTTCCACATAAAGATGAAATTCCGTTCCCCTTACAGTGGAAAAATCTCTTCTAATATTCCATTTTTCTAGGACTTCATTTTGAGAAATTTTTTCCCGACTAGAAACTTTTTTAGCTATTTCATTTTTTTCGAAAGGGAAAGTATAGTCTGATAAGAAGCTACTCACCGATTGGTATTCTTCTCCATCCACAAAATAGCGGTGGCTTTCTTTTTCAAACTCAATGCCAGAAAAAGTCTTTTCTAAATAATTCTTTATCTCTAAGATACTTTTA
The DNA here is from genome assembly GCA_963675345.1 of Trididemnum clinides. Lineage (NCBI taxonomy): Eukaryota > Metazoa > Chordata > Ascidiacea > Aplousobranchia > Didemnidae > Trididemnum > Trididemnum clinides. Next base: position 159,085 of record CAVLYW010000166.1, read on the forward strand.
TCCCGCATTAAATTACCTAACCACTTAGCTTATATTTATTCTTTAGCTTAACCTTAAAACGGTTCTTACTTTCTCCACCTCTAACTCTAAATGCTTAGCTATCTCCTTCTCGCCCCAACCTATGTCATAGAGCTTTTTAATGGAGCTGACCACATCATCACTTAGCTCAAGTTCTGCTTCCTGAGCTACCGTTACTTCTTTTTTCTCTGCTTCATCGTTAAGCTGAAATAAGTTGGGAGCTAAATCTTCTGAAGTTTTTTCTACTTGGTTTGATTGGTTTCGCTTTAACTTTTTAACCCCTTGGTCCAACTGCTCTGTGAAGCTTTTTTTTAAATCAAGCATCTCTTTTTTTTGTAGGAGTAATTCTTTTTTAAGTGCCTGAACACTTTCAATCCTCTTAGTAAGGTCCAAAACAGCAATATCCAACTGATCGTATTTCTCAGAGAATTCATTTATTTTTTTATAGTTGCTTTCTAAAGTGAGCGACTTCTCTTCCAACTCAATCAAATTTTCTTTGATCTTTTTCTGCAGGGATTCATTATTCTTTACCTGTAGAGAAAATGAACCAGTTTCTTTTTTAAGCTCTAAACTTTGCTTCTTGATCTCTTTAAAACTATCCTGTAAAATTTTACTATCTTTTTTAAATTTTTTTATACCAGACAATTCATTTTGAATGGAGATTAAATTATCTTTTTCAGACTTTATCTCTTTCAAATAACTTTTTATTTCTTTTTCTGAACGCTCTATTTGAAAAACATTTTTATTCATCACATCCAACTTGGATAAAATATCCGTAACTTGAAAATTCACTTTTTTTAGTTCTGATTTTTTATCTTCCAATACTTCTTCTAAATCATTGATTTCAAAAATTGATTTTTTAACTATCTTGGCTTGCTCTTTCACTTCGCTAAGGGCATTAATACTTTCTTTTATATTTTCCACTTGAAGCCCATAGCTTTCTAAATTTTTCTGAGCCTCTTTTTCAAAATTTTTTATTTCATCAATAACTTTAGCATTTTCTAAAAAATTACTCACTTGACTGCTCAGCATTCCTATGCTCTTATCAATTTCCTCCATCTTTTTATTTACATCTTGGTAAATATTTATTTCATTTTCTTTAATTTTTTTTTTGAAAGATTCAATTAGCGTATCTACTTCCTTTTCTTTGTTCTTTAAAAAATCTTTCTGCTCAACCTGATTATTTTGAATAAGACTAACCCCTTCATTTATCCTTTTCATGAATTGGTTTAAATCTTTATCATTTAAATTTTTTTTATTTAGCAGTTGATTAGGGATAATTTTTTTTTGGTGAGCCAGAGATTTTTTTTCTAAGGCATCAACTTTATTTAAAAACTCTGCAGAGTTGCTCTCAATTTTTTTTAATATTTCTTTCTTTAAATTGTTCTCAAAACTATTTAGTCTTGAATTAATTTTTTTTATTTCTTGGTGGTAAATAACTTTTTTTTTATTTTCTGCTATCAATTGTTTGATAGTTTTTAGCTGATTATTATTAACCTTTTTCAGCCTCTCGACTTCTAATAAACTTTCTCTAATTTTTTTATTTTCACTAATTAATTTCTTATCACTAATTTTTAAATTACTCAGTAAACTCTCATTTTTTATGAACAAATCTTCTAGTTTATCCACATTAATTTTTCTAATCTTGCTACTACTTTTGATTATGCTGATTCTATCTTTGTCAATGGTTCGTAATAACTTATTTATCTCTTGCTGATAACTTTTCTCTAACTTTTTAAAATAGTTATCCTTTTCTTCTAGTAATTTTTTTTCTATTTCATTAGTTATATTTTTTTCCAGCTCCGAGTAGTTGCTCTGCATAGCCTTCTCTAACTGCTCTCGACGATCTCTATAACTCGCTTCTTCTAACTTCTTCTTCTCCTCGATGAACTCTCCAAACAGGTTGATCCGCTCCATAAGGTTCCCCTTAGCTTCCTCTACATACTCTCCTAACTTACCATACTCCTCTTCCTTCATCCGATACCCTTCTTCTAACACTTCCACTTCCTGCCTTATCTTCCCTACCTTCTCTAATATCTTTTCTACTTCTTTTGACTCCTCTTCTAGCTTGCTTTCTAAGCGATTCTCTAACTTCTCTACTAACGCCTTACCGCTAGCTTCCCCTCGCTGTCCTATCTCTCGTACTTCCCTTAACCCTGCTTCATACTCTTCCCTATACTTCTCTACTTCACTATTAAACTTCTCATACACTCCTTCCATTCCCTTACTCTTCTCCGCTACCTCTCCCAACACCTCAGCCTTCACCTCCTGCCCTGCTTCCCTTAAACCACTCACCACCTCTTCTTCATATCGCTTCACTTCTCTGCCTAGCTCCTCTCTAAGCCCAGACAACACTCCGCTTCGCATCCCTCCTAACATTCCTTCTAACTCTGCCTTCAACGTCCTATCCTTCACCTCCCCATACTCCTTCTCTAACTGCTCCCGACGATCTCTATAACTCGCTTCTTCTAACTTCTTCTTCTCCTCTATGAACTCTCCAAACAGGTTGATCCGCTCCATAAGGTTCCCCTTCGCTTCCTCTACATACTCTCCTAACTTACCATACTCTTCTTCCTTCATCCGATACCCTTCTTCTAACACTTCCACTTCCTGCCTTATCTTCCCTACCTTCTCTAATATCTTTTCTACTTCTTTTGACTCCTCTTCTAGCTTGCTTTCTAATCGCTTCTCTAACTTCTCTACTAACGCCTTACCACTAGCTTCCCCTCGCTGTCCTATCTCTCGTACTTCCCTTAACCCTGCTTCATACTCTTCCCTGTACTTCTCTACTTCACTATTAAACTTCTCATACACTCCTTCCATTCCCTTACTCTTCTCCGCTACCTCTCCCAACACCTCAGCCTTCACCTCCTGCCCCGCTTCTCTTAAACCACTCACCACTTCTTCTTCATATCGCTTCACTTCTCTGCCTAGCTCCTCTCTAAGCCCAGACAACACTCCGCTTCGCATACCTCCTAACATTCCTTCCAACTCCGCCTTCAACGTCCTATCCTTCACCTCCCCATACTCCTTCTCTAACTGCTCCCGACGATCTCTATAACTCGTTTCTTCTAACTTCTTCTTCTCTTCAATGAACTCTCCAAACAGGTTGATCCGCTCCATCAGGTTCCCCTTCGCTTCCTCTACATACTCTCCTAACTTACCATACTCCTCTTCCTTCATCCGATACCCTTCTTCTAACACTTCCACTTCCTGCCTTATCTTTCCTACCTTCTCTAATATCCTTTCTACTTCCTTTGACTCCTCTTCTAGCTTGCTTTCTAAGCGATTCTCTAACTTCTCTACTAACGCCTTACCACTAGCTTCTCCCCGCTGTCCTATCTCTCGTACTTCCCTTAACCCTGCTTCATACTCTTCCCTGTACTTCTCTACTTCACTATTAAACTTCTCATACACTCCTTCCATTCCCTTATTCTTCTCCGCTACCTCTCCCAACACCTCAGCCTTCACCTCCTGCCCTGCTTCCCTTAAACCACTCACCACCTCTTCTTCATATCGCTTCACTTCTCTGCCTAGCTCCTCTCTAAGCCCAGACAACACTCCGCTTCGCATCCCTCCTAACATTCCTTCTAACTCTGCCTTCAACGTCCTATCCTTCACCTCCGCATACTCCTTCTCTAACTGCTCCCGACGATCTCTATAACTCGTTTCTTCTAGCTTCTTCTTCTCCTCTATGAACTCTCCAAACAGGTTAATCCGCTCCATCAGGTTCCCCTTAGCTTCCTCTACATACTCTCCTAACTTACCATACTCCTCTTCCTTCATCCGGTACCCTTCTTCTAACACTTCCACTTCCTGCCTTATCTTTCCTACCTTCTCTAATATCCTTTCTACTTCCTTTGACTCCTCTTCTAGCTTGCTTTCTAAGCGCTTCTCTAACTTCTCTACTAATGCCTTACCACTAGCTTCTCCCCGCTGTCCTATCTCTCGTACTTCCCTTAACCCTGCTTCATACTCTTCCCTGTACTTCTCTACTTCACTATTAAACTTCTCATACACTCCTTCCATTCCCTTATTCTTCTCCGCTACCTCTCCCAACACCTCAGCCTTCACCTCCTGCCCTGCTTCCCTTAAACCACTCACCACCTCTTCTTCATATCGCTTCACTTCTCTGCCTAGCTCCTCTCTAAGCCCAGACAACACTCCGCTTCGCATCCCTCCTAACATTCCTTCTAACTCTGCCTTCAACGTCCTATCCTTCACCTCCACATACTCCTTCTCTAACTGCTCCCGACGATCTCTATAACTCGTTTCTTCTAGCTTCTTCTTCTCTTCAATGAACTCTCCAAACAGGTTAATCCGCTCCATCAGGTTCCCCTTAGCTTCCTCTACATACTCTCCTAACTTACCATACTCCTCTTCCTTCATCCGATACCCTTCTTCTAACACTTCCACTTCCTGCCTTATCTTTCCTACCTTCTCTAATATCCTTTCTACTTCCTTTGACTCCTCTTCTAGCTTGCTTTCTAAGCGCTTCTCTAACTTCTCTACTAATGCCTTACCACTAGCTTCCCCTCGCTGTCCTATCTCTCGTACTTCCCTTAACCCTGCTTCATACTCTTCCCTATACTTCTCTACTTCACTATTAAACTTCTCATACACTCCTTCCATTCCCTTACTCTTCTCCGCTACCTCTCCCAACACCTCAGCCTTCACCTCCTGCCCTGCTTCCCTTAAACCACTCACCACCTCTTCTTCATATCGCTTCACTTCTCTGCCTAGCTCCTCTCTAAGCCCAGACAACACTCCGCTTCGCATCCCTCCTAACATTCCTTCTAACTCTGCCTTCAACGTCCTATCCTTCACCTCCGCATACTCCTTCTCTAACTGCTCCCGACGATCTCTATAACTCGTTTCTTCTAGCTTCTTCTTCTCTTCAATGAACTCTCCAAACAGGTTAATCCGCTCCATCAGGTTCCCCTTAGCTTCCTCTACATACTCTCCTAACTTACCATACTCCTCTTCCTTCATCCGATACCCTTCTTCTAACACTTCCACTTCCTGCCTTATCTTTCCTACCTTCTCTAATATCCTTTCTACTTCCTTTGACTCCTCTTCTAGCCTTTCTTTAAATTCATTTTTAATATTAGTCTGAGCAGTCGTTAAATCAGTTACTTCCTGGCCCAGTTCTTTTTTATATTCTTCTAAACTGCTACTCAAAACCTCAAACCTTTCATCAAGGTCATTGATAACGGTTTCTTCTTTGGACTTAATCTTTTTTTCCCATCCTTCTATTTCCTGGTTTAAATGTTCATACTTATCTTTTAGGTTTTCTATAATGCTCTCTTGATATTCATTCACCTTAGACTTAAAGCTACTCAAGATATTTTCTCCTATGGAATCCACCTCTTGGTTTAAAGCATTTTTCCTTTTCTCTAAGCCCAACTCTATGTCTTTTTGTTTGAGCAAGATCTCGTTCTGTTTTTCTTCTTTTATGGATAAGTTGGACTCGAAAGTAACTAACTTCTCTTGCGCACTCTCCTGCATCATTTTCATCTCATCTTTTAACGTTTCCCTCTCTTCTTCCAGAAACTCATCAAAAGCATCCTTAGCATCAGAAAGCATTTTATGGTATTTCTCTTCGATTAAACCTCTTAGTTCTTGCTCATAGTCTTTAGTTCGGGAAAACTTTTCATTGAGTAGGCCTTCTATGTTCTTTAACTCTTCCTTTAAATTTTTTTCTTTTTCACCTAAATGCTTGGTTAAATTAGTAAAAGCTAAATTCGCCTTCTCGTCGAAGTTGTCTTTTATATGAGCAATGCTCTCCTCCATGATTTTCTCTACGCTTGCTTTTTGCTCCTCGCCCTTAGAGCTAAGCTCCTCGCCTTTAGAGCTAAGTAACTTCATTTCTAAATTTAAGGCGTTCATCTTTTCTTCATTAGCTTGGATGCCGATCTCTATCGAAGCGTAACTTTCAATGATTTTTTCTTTTTCGGTGATCTGCTTATTCAAAAGCTGATTTTGCTCTTTAAGGATTTCTAATTTTTTATCAAAATCTTTAAACGCTTTATCGAAGGACAATTTACTATTGTTAAGCTCCTTGAAATCACTGTCGAGTTGCTTTCGCAAATTTTCATAATACTTCAGATTAAGGTCAAAATTAATGGATATATCTTCGAAGTCTTCTAACTTACCTGTAAGCCAGTCAATAATTTCTACTCGCTTTTTTTCTACGAAACGAGAAAATTTTTCTAAGCCAACTTTGGAAGTGTAGTAGTTTAAAAACAAAGCGGTGATGATGACCTGCACCACAACTAATAGGACTAAGACTAAAATTATTTCTAAACTCATAAAGAAATTAAATTCAATATTTTACAATACATTTACAACTCTACTCTTAGCTTATTTAAGAAAAAGAATAAATAAAATGGTTTATAACTAAACTTTTAAGTATTAGCTTAAATTAAAACCTGTTTGATTAGCTGTTTAACTAAAGACCAACTCTGAAGGTCAAATCTGAAGGCAAACTAAGCACGCGGCTGAACATAGGGACGAACTAAAATATCTTCCTCAGCTAAGCTAGCCTTGATGTCTTCGACCCGGTAATTTTTCTCTAACCTGGGGGAATAAAGCATTGAGCTAATGATGGCTGCTGAAGCCTCGGTTTTTTGAAATATTTCTTTTATATGGCTTACTGCCCCAGCCCCACCAGAGGCAACCACTGGCACCCCCACTTCACTAGCTATTTTTTTGGTGATGGCAAGGTCATAACCTTGATGGGTCCCGTCATTGTCTATGCTATTCACCACTATTTCACCAGCCCCAAGTTCTTCCCCTCTTTTAGCCCACTCTAGAGCATCAAGGCCAGTAGCAACCCTACCCCCATCTAATTTAATCTCATAACCACTAGGGAAATCTGGATGATGGTTTTTTTTTACCTGCATGCTTAAAACCATACATTGTCGGCCAAAGGCTTTAGCTCCTTGGCGAAGTAGTTCAGGGTTTCTCACTGCCATAGAATCTATGCTTATTTTTTCTGCTCCTGCCCTTAGTACGGCATGCATTTCTGGCAAACTTTTAATACCACCTCCAACCGTAAAAGGAACAAATACTTCTTTAGCAACGTCTCTTACCACCTCAATCTGAATCATCCTCTTTTCAACACTGGCTTTAATGTCATAAAAAATAATCTCATCGATCTGCTCTAAGTAAAATTTCTTAGCTAAGGCCACTGCATCGGCAATGTCGATATTATCTTCAAATTGCCTAGCCTTAGTAACTCGACTGCCTACAATATCAAAACAAGCGATGAGTCTATTGGTGAGCATATTGGTTGAAACCTATTGATAAAACCGTGTTGGTTGATATTATTTGGAGTATTACTAGCCGAGCATTGCTAAATCAATCTAAGTCTATTTTAAGACTACTTCAAGTTTATCATAAGAGAAAAAGTTAGGTAAATTTTTTGGGCGTAATTATATTTCTATTTTTTTATAGTGGGACGAGTAACTTATTGTAGTATAACTAATACGATGAAAATGTATAGCGAACTAGCCAAATGGTGGCCCCTACTTTCTCCGGTTTTTGAATATGAAGAAGAGGCTAGCCTCTTTTTGAATATCATTAATAAATATAAAAAAAGCCATGCAAAAACCATCACCACTGCTTTGGAATTAGGCTCTGGGGGAGGGAGCAACGCTTTCTATTTGAAAAAACATTTCCCTCTGACCTTATGCGATATGTCAAAGGCAATGTTGCAGGTCAGTCAGAAAATAAACCCAGAGTTAACCCATGTTTGGGCAGACATGCGACAAGTGGACCTAGAAAAAAAGTTTGACTTTATTTTTATTCACGATGCCATCATGCACATCAATAATAAAAAAGACTTGGCCTTAGTTTTTCAGACCATTAAAAAGCATTTGAACCCCAATGGCCTGGTAATGCTCGTGCCAGATTTTATCAAGGAAACCTTTTCTCCCGGGGTAGACGATGGTGGCACTGACCATCCCGATAACCCCCAGCAGGGGATTCGCTTTTTTGAATGGTTCTACGACAACGATCCTGATGATGATCAAATCGAAGCTGACTACACTTACCTAGTAAAAGAAAAGGGCCAGGTGAGTTGCTTTCACGACCACATGGTCTGTGGCCTCTTTTCAAAAGACGAGTGGCATAGACAATTCAAGTCCATCGGGCTTGAACTCCATATCGAAGAAGTTCCCCATTCCCAGTTGGAGCCAAAATCACTCTTTGCCTTAGTTGGGGTTTAGTCGGGGTTTAGTTGAAGATTAGTTCGAGCTTAATTAAGGGTTTCTAGTAAGATTTCACTGCTAATCTATCTCATCCCTATCTCATCCCTATCTCATCTAACCACTGCATAACTTGGTAGCTATAGTAAGAAATAATCAATTTTGCCCCAGCCCTTTTCATTGAAGTGAGGGCCTCTAAGACAGTATTCCTCTCATCCAAGGCACCTGCTTGGGCGGCAAATTTGAGCATGGCGTATTCCCCAGAGACCTGATAGGCGACGATGGGAATTAATACTCTTGGTGATTGATAGAGCAAGCTAATTAAATCCAAATAAGACAAAGCCGGCTTCACCATGAGTAGATCTGCCCCTTCTTCAATGTCGATCATTGCTTCTTTTAAGCCCTCTTTCTGATTAGCATAATTTAATTGATAAGTAGTCCTATCTCCAAACTGAGGGGTAGACTCAGCAGCATCCCTAAAAGGGCCATAAAAAGATGAAGCGAATTTTACGGCGTAGCTCAGGATGGGGATCTGCTTAAAATCATTTTCATCTAACTCATTTCTAATTGCCAGGACCATATTATCCATCATGGCCGATGGAGCCACCATATCAACCCCGCACTGAGCGTGTAGCAGAGCCTGTTTAGCTAAGTTAGCAATGGTTCCCGCGTTGTCAACCTGTTTATCTTTTAGTAGGCCACAATGACCGTGATCGGTATATTCGCAAAAGCATACATCACTCATCACCAAGGATTCAGGGAAACGTTTTTTTATCTCTCTGATACTTTTAGCAATGATCCCATCTTCACTAAGGGCATCACTCCCCACCCCATCCTTTTTCTCTGGGATCCCAAAAAGCATGAACTTGTCTAAGCCTCTCTCTAAATAGACCTCTATCTGCTTAAAAGCATTATCCAAAGAAAGCTGGTATATCCCCGGCATGCTTTTGATTTCTTTTTTTATTCCTTGGCCCCAGTGAATGAAGATGGGTTGAATTAATTCCGTTTTTTTTAAATCAGTTTCAGATAAGGCTTTTCTTAATATTGGGTTATTTCGTAGTCGTCTTGGTTGAAGCATTTTGGATATAATTTATGAGGTAATTATACAATCAATGAACCTTAAATTTACCTTTTATAATATCGAGTTCATACAAAGCTAAAACGAAAGTTTATCAGAAAGTTTATCAAAAGGCTAAAACTCTAAAAGGCTAAAACTCTAAAAGGCTAAAACTCTAAAAGGCTAAAACTCTAAAAGGCTAAATTATGCTAAAATTAAAAAGCAGCTTTGGAATAAGGTCAGCTGAAAGTCAGTTGAAAGTAAGGTTAGATTAACGTTATCCATTATGAAAAGAATAATTAAAAAAGCAGAAGCCTGGTTGGACCCAGTTTATGACGCTAAAACCCGCAGTAAGGTCAAAAAACTATTAAAAGATAAGAACCAAAATTTAATTGATGCCTTTTCTCAAAACTTAAACTTCGGTACTGGTGGAGCTAGAGAAAAAATGGACGTGGGTAGCAACCGGATCAATATTTACACTCTGACCTTGCTCTCACAGGCGGTAGCGAACTACCTTAAAAAAACTAAGGCAGGTTCTGAGTCTATGAGTGAGCCTATCAAAATAGCCATTGCCTATGACACCAGGAACAATAGTAAATTCTTTGCTGAGAAAGTCGGGCAAGTATTCGCTAAAAATAATATCCAAGTCTATTTATTCACAGAACCTAAACCAACTCCCCTGCTTTCTTTCGCCGTAAGAGAGCTTCACTGTAACTTAGGGATAATCATAACCGCTTCTCATAACCCTAAAGAATATAATGGCTTTAAAGTCTATAATCACTTTGGTGGGCAAATCATAGAACCAACTAATGTAGAAATCATTGACGAAATGAAGCAATTGGGTGATTATAAAAAGGTTCACTTAGAACTAAAAAATAAAGCGGTTGGGGATAGGATCGTATTTTTAGATGAAGCAATAGAAAAGAAATATATAGAGAGCCTGGCAAAGTCGTTAAAAAGTAAATCTAAAGGTAAATCTAACAAAAGAAGTAACTCTCGAGATAATTCTCTTTCGAGCCTCAAGGTTACTTATTCAGCCCTGCACGGCAATGGAATTTTTCTACTCCCTCAAGTAGCCAAACACTTTAACTTAACTCACCTGAACCTGGTAGAAGAGCAGGCCATTCCTGATGGCAATTTTCCCACAGTGGCCAGCCCTAACCCAGAGGACAGAGAAGCCCTGGAGTTGGGGTTAAAAACTATAAAAAAAAATGGCGATAAACTCTTACTACTCACCGACCCCGACAGCGACCGTTTAGGTTTAGTGGTTAGAGGGGATGATGCTAATGTTGATGATGATTTGTTCATTCCTAATTTATTCATTCCTAATGGCAATGAAATTGGCATCCTGTTAACCTATTACCTCATCATCAAAAACCAATTAGACCACCCTGAAAAACAAGAAAAAAGCCAATCGCAGTACTACGTTCTTTCTACCTTGGTGAGCTCTCCGCTTTTGTCCATCATAGCCAAAAAAAATAAACTTAAACATTACGCTACCCTAACGGGCTTTAAGTATTTAGGGGCCATTATGGAAAAATTGGCCGAGGAAAAACTAGCCGAAGAAAAATTGACTGGGAGAAAATTGACTGAGGGTAAAACAGCTAAACCAAACAAACCCAAATTCCTTTTTGCCATGGAAGAAAGCTATGGCTACCTTTTCTTAGACTCATTAAGGGATAAAGATGCTATAAGCTCGGCCATCCTTTTCTGCGAAATGTATCAGTATTTTTCTAAACAAAAAATTAGCCTAGAGGAGGTTTTAAAAAACATTCACCTGGAATATGGGCTAGTCGAAACCGGTATCTTTACTCTAACCCAAGAAGGTGAAAAAGGTAAAAAAGTTATTAACCAAATAATGGATAGTTTAAGGAAAAATCCTCCCACCGTAATAGCAGGAGAAAAACTCGTGAACCTAAAGGACTACCAAGAGCAGACCAACTATAATTTTAAGACTAAAAAAAAGAGTAGCTCTGGCTTTGCTAATCTCCTGGATAACCGCCTTGGTAAACTTCTCGACAAACTTCCCAAAGCTAATTTTTTACAACTTTTTTTTAGTCGCAATACTAGGATAAGCGTACGTCCTTCAGGCACTGAACCCAAGATAAAATTTTATGTAGCAGTTCAAGAAAAAGTTAACCCAAAAAATTATTCGAAGACTAAACGAGCTGCTTTAGAAAAAATACAAAGCATAAAGGAATTTTTTCTCAACACCTATACTTAAAACCTAAGTTTAAACTTATGTTTAAACTTATCTTAAACCTCAGCCTTGAACCCAACTATAAAAAACTCTAAGGAACCTATAAGTAGCCCTAAAATTATAAGCAGACCTAAAATTTTAGCCCTAATTGGCATGTGTGGGTCAGGAAAATCCTCAGCAGCCCAACACCTGAAAGATATGGGGTTTCCTGGAGTTTATTTCGGGCAAGCAACCATGGATCATTTAAAGGAAAAAAAATTAGAAATAAACCCCAAAAATGAAAAGATGGCCAGGGAAACCTTGAGAAGAAAATTAGGCCCTGCTGCCTTTGCTCACTTAGCCTTACCCAAAATTGATCGCCTAATCCAGGAAAATAAAACTGACCTCATCTACATTGATGGGCTTTACAGCTTTGAAGAGTATGAGTTTTTGATTAGCAAAAGAATTGATTTAGTTACGGTAGAAATCTACCTCGATAAAAGCCTTCGCTATGCTCGTTTAGGTAAAAGAAAAATTAGACCTCTTAGCAAAATGGAAGCCGAAGAGAGAGATCTTTTAGAAATTAAAAACCTTAACAAGGCCCCACCCCTAGCCCTTTCTGATTTTAAAATCTGCAATAATACCTCAGAAAATGATCTAAAAAAAAACCTTGAAAGAATAATCAAAGAACTTAAAAAAGTTGGATAAACTTTGGTGCTTGGTTAGTCGATTTTAACGATCAATCTTCTACATTATTAGGTTTGACCGTAGTTGGTCATCTATGGTACGATAGAATGGTACAATAGAATAATAAGGAAAGGATAACCAAAACCCTATGAACCAACAAGAAGCCTTTGACCAATTGATAAGCGATGCCCACGACGGTAGCTTAGCCGTCTTTTGTGGGGCGGGTATCTCTCTTCATTCTGGCATACCCATTGTCTATCCTTTTTTGGAGGAACTTTATACGAACTTAGGGCTGAAGGGAGAAGAAAAAGAAGCCCTACTAAAGCACCGACAACCCTTCGAAAAAATTATGCAACTGTTTTTAGAAAATTTTGGGGAAGCAACAGAAACGCTCTTATGGGATGCCTTTGATAATAAGCTAAATAGCCTCCGCCCTGCCCCAAGCCACCACTGGTTAGCGGATTTGGCCAAGCAAGGCAAGGTGCAACTCATCTGTACCACCAATTTTGACACCCTCATAGAACAAGCCTTAGACGAAGCGGGCGTACCCTATGAGGTCTATGCCAGAGATAAGCCTAACTCAGACAAGCCCGACCCCAACCTCAACCCAGACGCCCCACAGCTAAAACCCTTTGCGGAGGTCTCTGTGGATAAGGGCAAGGTAGCCCTGGTAAAAATCCACGGCACCATTGACGAGCGAAAGGAGATGGTCATCACCATAGAGAGCATAGCCCGAGAAGAACAACTGACCGAGCGGGAAAATTTTATCCGCAAGATGTTTGAGGCTAAGGCGATGCCCCATACAGACATTTTGATAGTCGGCTATAGCTGCTCCGATGCCTTTGATATTGTCCCCGCTTGGAAGGCTATGGGTAGGAGCGGTAGGAGCGAATGCCAAACCCTGCACTACCTCAACTATACGAAAAAGTCCCCCCAAACCAGCCCCCAAGAGATAAAAACCATTACCGACCTTAACCAGCAAAAGCAACAAAACCTAACGCAACAAAACCAAGAAGGCAACAACCCCTTTAGAGATTGGCAAGGTAGCCATTGGTATTTGCAAGGCAATTTTGATGAATGGATAGGGGCAGACTTGTCTCTGTTACAAGCCTCAGAGGGAGCCTTAAAGAGAACTCTAAAGCGATGGAAAGAAAGGGTAAAGAATTACACGGACGCAATAAAAACAAGCATGGCAGGTGGGCCAGAGTTTCTCATTGCCAGGCTTTTCCATGATGCTCAAGGCTTAGGGGAGCATAATGACATAGCACGCAAATACTATAGTTTAGCAGAAGGAAAGTTCCGCCAATCAAAGAATAGGGCGATGGTCGCCTCTTCCCTAAATAACCAAGCGGCGATTTTACAGAGAAAGGGTAAATTAGAAGAAGCCATGGCCCTAAACAAAGAAGAAGAAAAAATCAACAAAGAATTGGGCAATCAAGCGGGATTAGCCTCTTCCCTTGGTAACCGAGCCCTGATTTTAAAAGATTGGGGTAAATTAGAAGAAGCCATGACCCTACACAAAGAAGAAGAAAAAATCAAAAGAGAATTGGGTAATCAAGCGGGATTAGCCTCTTCCCTTGGTAACCAAGCCCTGATTTTAAAAGATTGGGGACAATTAGAAGAAGCCATGACCCTACACAAAGAAGAAGAAAAAATCAAAAGAGAATTGGGTAATCAAGCGGGATTAGCTAACTCCCTAAATAATCAAGCCCTGATTTTAAGAGATTGGGGTAAATTAGAAGAAGCCATGGTCCTACACAAAGAAGTAGATGAAATCTTTAAAGAATTGGGCAATCAAGCGGGCTTAGCCTCTTCCCTTGGTAATCAAGCCCTTATTTTACAGAGAAAGGGTAAATTAGAAGAAGCCATGGCCCTACACAAAGAAGAAGATGAAATCTTTAAAGAATTGGGTTATCAAGCGGGTTTAGCTAACTCCCTTGGTAACCAAGCCCTGATTTTAAAGAATTGGGGACGATTAGAAGAAGCCATGACTCTATACAAAGAAGTAGAAAAAGTCTTTAAAGAATTGGGTAATCAAGCGGGATTAGCTAACTCCCTAAATAACCAAGCCCTGATTTTAAGAGATTGGGGACAATTAGAAGAAGCCATGGCCCTACACAAAGAAGTAGATGAAATCTTTAAAGAATTGGGCAATCAAGCGGGATTAGCCTTTTCCCTTGGTAATCAAGCCCTTATTTTACAGAGAAAGGGTAAATTAGAAGAAGCCATGGCCCTACACAAAGAAGAAGAAAAAATCAACAAAGAATTGGGTTATCAAGCGGGCTTAGCCTCTTCCCTTGGTAATCAAGCCCTTATTTTAAAAGATTGGGGACGCTTAGAAGAAGCCATGACTCTATACAAAGAAGTAGATGAAATCTTTAAAGAATTGGGTTATCAAGCGGGATTAGCTAACTCCCTTGGTAACCAAGCTACGATTTTAAAAGATTGGGGACGCTTAGAAGAAGCCATGACTCTATACAAAGAAGTAGAAAAAATCAACAAAGCATTGGGGTATCAAGACGGACTGATGATCTCTTGGTTTAATCAAGCAATGCTAATTGTCAAAATGGAAGGAAGCCAAAAGGGCGGAAGCCGTGAAGAGGCTTTAAACTTATTGTACAAGGCAGAGGCAGTAGCCAAACAATTGGAATCGCCTCATCTTGAAACTATTCAAGAAGCTATTCAAGGCCTTAGGAAGGCGTAGGGGAATTTAATGTATAAGTTACAATTAAGAATGAAATCTCTACATTTTAAAAAGACAAAGAAGTGGGTGAGCTTTTTACCGTTTATTTTTACCGTTGAAGCCCTTACAGGATATTAAGCGAGTTTAAAAAAGCCTCTTGTAGTTTTTGGGGGTGTTGCTCATTTATGTAAAAGCCGTTTGCATGGTAAATAGTAAGAGCAAAAGGAATACAATATTTTTCATCATCTGTTATTTTCGTTTTTAGTGATATGGTCTATCTGCGATTTATTTTCGGGTAGATAGTTGGTGGCAATGTCCCAGATAATGGTGTAATCAATGCCAAAATATTCATGTGATACTTTGTTTCTCAACAAGTACATTTCTTGCCAAGGTACATCAGGGTATTTTTCCTTGACACTATCGGGCAAGTTTTTAGCTGCTTCGCCAATGATTTCAAAATTACGAATGACGGCATCAACGGTTTTATAGTCTTTTTTGAACTGGTCAAAAGAATATTCACCGATATACTCCGCAATGCGTTGCATCGATGTTTGAATATCTTCCAAGAATAATAGGTATGACCGCCTTTCTTTTTTCATCGTTTAGACATATTGTACTTGATTTAAAATTTGTTCTCTGAGTTGTTCTTTAAGGGCGGGTTTGGTTACCAAATCTATTTTTCTTCCAAAATTTTTTTCCAAATACATTTCCAAAGTAAAAAACCGCCAACCGATAGGTTTGTCCAACTCCACTAAAATATCAATATCACTGTTTTGATGAAAAGATCCATCAGCAAACGAACCAAATATCCCGATTTCTTTTACCGAAAATTCTTTTTGTAAATAGGGTTTTAGTTCGTTGAGTTTGTTAAGTATCGTTATTGGTGTCATGATTTTTTAGTTTTGAGAGAGGGTGCCAAGTTTCCAAGCGTTGTTTTCAGTTATGTTATCTTTTGCCAGAAAATCCTCTAAGGAGATATCTTTTTCTTTGGCTCTTAGTTGTGCTAATCCCTCCGTAAAACTTAATTGTTTTGTCATAACTCAATTATATACTCCTTTTTTCCTAGTTTCAGAAATCGCTCCAGCAATCTTTTAGGAATCACTTATTCACCTTCACCCATTCCCTTTTTTCTAAACCAAGGTACCAAAGCGCTAGTAGTTTTTTGGTAATTCCTATAACTCTCACCTTTTTTCTTCAAAGCCAATTCTTCATTGATGGGAATACCAGTTACAAACAAAATGAGATAAACCATGAGGCCCGGACTGAGCAACATTAAAATAACATAAAAAATGCTTTTTTCCCGGAGCAGCCCTAAAGCTAAAAAGAAGAAACTCAGCCAAATTAGACATTCAAAAAAATAGTTAGGGTGACGAGAATATTTCCATAAACCAACCTGGCAAATTTCAGATGGGCTTTTTCTAATTCGCTTAAACTTCTTTAACTGCCCATCAGCGATAACTTCACCGAGTAAGCTAAACCCGAACAAAGCTAAGCCTAAATAAAAGAAACCTCCGACCTGATCTAGACCATGCACCTCTTGGGAACCGATTAAGGCAAAGGGTAAAAATAGAACGAACACTAAAACTGCTTCAAAAGGGAAAAGTAAGAATTTCAGCCTAGGCCACTTTTCGCCATTCCTTTCTTTTAGTAGTGAATACCTTTCATCCACCACTTTTTTTCTGATCTTATCCATAAGAAATTTGCTTAGTCGGAGTGACCAAAGGAGTAGCAAAGCAAAAGCCCAAGCCACACTTGAAGGAATATTCCCTACTTCATTCCCCGCCCATAAACCCAACCAACCACCTAAAAAAATGAATAAAGTAAGGAAGGTAAAGCAAGAGGCCCAGGCCAAATCTAACATGACCATGTTCTTAACTTTTAAATTGATACCGTAAAAAAGCATCATCCAAAATAAACTGAGAAGAAAAATAACTAAAAAACCCATTTTTTCTAAAACCTCTAAAACTTTTATTAGTAAATTAAATTATCAATTATAATTTATCCAATTATAATTGATAAACCAAACTATCAGCTATAAAAGAATTAAAGAATTTATAAAAATTAAAATTATGAAAACTGCTTTGATAACCGGAATCACCGGCCAGGATGGGAGCTTTTTGTCAGAGCTTCTTTTAGAAAAAGGCTACATGGTGCATGGCTTAATTCGTCGTAGCGCTGAAATAAATACTTTTCGTATAGAACATTTATATAATAAAAAAAACTTTAAACTGCATTATGGAGATTTGACCGATGCGATTAGCATGGAGAAAATCATTAATGAAATTGACCCCGACGAAGTCTACAATCTAGGAGCCCAAAGCCATGTGAAAATTTCTTTTGAAATCCCGGAAATTACCGCTAACATAGACGCTCTATCAACCCTTAAATTATTAGAAATAATAAAAAAGAAGAAGAAAAGGATTAAACTGTATCAGGCCTCTTCATCAGAGCTTTATGGTAAAGTGAGGGAGCCCATTCAAAACGAGAACACCCCCTTTTATCCCAGGAGCCCCTATGCTGTGGCTAAGCTATATGGTTTTTGGATCATAAAAAACTACCGGGAAGCCTATGACCTTTTTGCCTGTAATGGAATTTTGTTTAACCACGAAAGTGAAAGAAGAGGCTTTAATTTCGTAACCAGAAAAATAACCTTGGGCCTATCTAGGATAAAATTAGGCTACCAGGAAAACATTGAAATGGGCAACTTGAACGCTAAAAGGGACTGGGGCTATGCCAAGGAGTACGTGGAAGCCATGCATTTAATGCTGCAGCAAGAAACCCCCAAAGACTATGTCATAGCCACAGGGGAAACCCACACCATACGCAAGTTCATTGAACTGGCTGGCTCGGAGTTGAACATGGAAATAATTTGGCAGGGAGAGGGCCTTGACGAAGTTGGTATTGACAAAAAAACTGGTAATACCGTTATTAAAATTAACCCCAAGTACTTCAGACCAACCGAGGTTGACTTACTCATTGGCGACCCTAGTTTAGCAGAAAAAGAATTGGGATGGAAGGCCAAGACTAAAATTGAAGGGCTGGTTAAAATAATGGTTCAAGCAGACTATGATCTCATAAAAAATAATCAAGGTAGATTTTTTTATTGAATTCATAAAAGTTAGCTGATTTAACCGCAAGGTTTTAGGATTACGAAGGCTATAACAAGGGCTATAATAAGGTTTATAAATTTGGAAAAAAAAGATGCAATTTTAATTTTGGGTGGCCGAGGGCTTTTAGGCGGGGCCGTGAAAAAACTTCTGTTACATCGATCTTACGAAGCCCTCTTATATCCCACTTCAGCAGAGCTGGATTTGCTTGATTTAGAAGCAGTTAAAAAATACTTACTCGAGTATAAGCCCAAGTATATTTTTATGTTAGCCGGGTTTGTGGGGGGAATTCTCAAAAACGCCCAAAGACAGGCCGATGCCCTTTATAAAAATACTACTATGATACTAAACCTCTTAGAGGCCACTAAAATATCTGAGATAGAAACCAAAATACTTTACACCGCTTCGACCTGCGTTTATCCTCGAGAAAACCCTCAGCCCATTGAGGAGCATAGGTTATTAGCTGGGAAATTGGAGGCGACCAACATTGGTTATGCCTTAGCTAAAATTACTGGTATAATCGCTGGTCAAAAATACCGAGAACAATATGGCATCAAAACCATATCCTGCATGCCCACCAACCTTTACGGAATTGGTGATAACTACGATCCTTTAGGGTCTCATTTTTTGGCCTCGCTAATTAGGAAATTCCTTTTGGCTAAGGAAAACCAAACCCAGTCCATAACCTTTTGGGGCAGTGGTGAGCCTAGGAGAGAAGCACTGTTAAACATTGACTGTGCTGATGCCCTCATTAATTTGATGATAAGCTACGACGAAGTTGACATCGTCAACATTGGCGTGGGAAAGGATAAAAGCATCAAGGAGTACGTGGAGATAATGAGAGAGCTAACTGGCTTTACTGGAGACATCCTCTGGGATAAATCCAAGCCCGACGGGACCTTTGAAAAAAGAACTGACGTTAAAAAGTTAATTTCAATTTATCCCGGGTTCAAGCCTAAATCATTTGCAGAAGGAGTGAAATCCATTTTAGCCGACGCCGAAGAAGTAAAAAAAATTTTGTCATTCAAGCAGTGAAAATAGTATAATAATTCATAAGTAAATTTATTAAAAGAAAGACAAATAAGAGATAAGAGTAATAAAACCATGGAAGAAATTAAAAAACACGACCCAGAAATTTTTGAATTAATCGAAAAAGAGACCTCAAGGCAAGAAAATAATTTAGAGCTTATAGCTTCAGAGAATATAACTTCAAGGGCAGTGATGGAAGCCCAGGGCAGCTTGCTTACCAACAAATATGCTGAAGGCTACCCCAGTAAAAGGTACTACGGGGGTTGTGAATACATTGACGAAGTTGAGGCCCTGGCCATAGAGCGAGCTAAGGAACTCTTCAAGGCTGAGTACGCTAACGTCCAACCCCACTCAGGTAGTGGGGCCAATATGGCGGTGTATTTTGCTGAGCTAAAACCCGGAGATAAAATCTTAGGCATGAACTTATCCGAAGGTGGTCACCTAACCCATGGCTCACCAGTGAGCTTTTCTGGCAAACTTTTTGCTGCATCTTTTTACGGGATTGACAAAAGCACTGGGTTACTAGACTATGACGAAGTACTCAAAGTTGCTAAAGAAGTACAACCCAAGATGATCGTGGCTGGGGCTAGTGCTTACCCTAGGGTCATTGATTTCCATAAGTTTAAGCAGATAGCCGACCAAGTAGGGGCTAAGCTCTTAGTGGATATGGCCCACATCGCTGGTTTAGTCGCTGCTGGCTTGCATCCATCACCGGTGGGCATTGCTGACTATGTTACTACCACAACTCATAAGACCCTAAGAGGCCCCAGAGGTGGGCTCATTTTGAGTAACAAAGAAAATGCCAAGAAGATTAATTCCATGATTTTCCCCGGCACCCAAGGAGGACCGTTAGAGCATATCATCGCGGCTAAAGCAATTTCTTTTAAATTAGCTAGGGAAGAAAATTTTGTAGATTACCAAAAAAGAGTTATCGAAAATGCTCAGGCTTTGGCTAAGGCTTTAATGGAACATGGTTTTGATTTGGTAAGCAATGGTACTGATAATCACCTCATGCTAGTCAATCTCATCAATAAAAAGGTTACGGGTAAGGTTTTAGAAAAAGCCTTAGACGAAGCGGGCATAACCCTAAATAAAAATGCGGTACCCAACGACCCCGCCTCACCCTTCGTTACTAGCGGGGTAAGGATAGGCACTCCAGCGGTTACCAGTAGGGGCATGGGAAATGAGGAAATGAAGCTAATAGCTAACTGGATTAGTCAAGTTACCGATGATGTGGAAAACTCTGAATTAAAAAAGCGAGTTAAAAACGAAGTGAATGATCTTACCAAAAACTTCTCTATTTATTTTTAGTTTATCATTCTTAGCCTAGCTTTATTTTTGGCCTACCTTTACCTTTAAGCTGCTGCTACATAAACTTTAATTTTTATCTAAGCCCTACTACTTTCCATGCTTTTAGAAGTATTGAAAAAATATAAAGCAGGTGAGCTAAGTGAAAAGAAAGCTTTGGCAGCGATAAAAAACCTGAACCATTACGATAAATTTACTGCCAGATTTACTGCCTTAGGGAAGGATTTTCTTTTTGATACTAAGCGTAAGAAAAAAACTGGCCTTCCTGAAGTCGTGTTCGGCAAAGATAAAACAGCCTCTCAATTAGAGAGAATCATTTTAGCCCAAAGTAGGAGCCCGATCTTGGTTACTAAAATAGACGCAGAAAAAGTTGACCACGTAAAAAAGGCTTGGCAAGAGAAAAAAAAAATACCTTTCCCTTTTAAATATTTCCCAGCAGGCAAGCTCCTTTTCACTCCTGCAGAAAAATTAGTAGGGAAAAAAATTTTAGTTTTGTCAGCGGGAACTAGTGATTTCCCCATCGTAGAAGAAATATTAGGTAGTTTAAACTTTTTTGGTTTCAAAGCCACTAATCATAACGACGTCGGGGTAGCTAGCCTAGAGAGAATTTTACACTTAGAAAAAGAAATCAAACAGGCTAAAATTATCATTGTGGTTGCTGGCATGGAAGCCGCTTTATCAGCCGTAGTTTCCGGGTTAACCAAGGGCTTAGTCATAGCAGTTCCCACTAGTACTGGCTATGCTGGGCATTTTGCAGGCCTCACCGCTTTACTCGGTATGTTAGGTGGATGCTCTCCCGGGGTTGGGGTGGTTAACATCGATAATGGCTTTGGAGCCGCTGTTTTGGCTAAGAAAATTATTGATTGTTATTCCTAATATTTCTATCTTAGCGTATTTCTAACAAACTCCTAACCATCAATATTTCTAAACTTCCCCATTAATCAGTTCAATAATCGAATTATAATAGCCAATCTAAATTTTTCTTTTAACTTAGGTGAAAAATATATTAAAAAATTTAGACGGAAAATAGTAGAATTTAACTTTAAATATTTAAACAAAAAAATTGGAGGAAAAATGAAAAATTCTAAAATAAAAAATAAATTCCAGGATAAATCTTGGGGTAAGGCATGGTTGGTGTTATTTGCTTCATGCTTTTTACTATCCTTTGTTTATTCCCATGGGCATGGAGGTAAGGGACATCATAAAGGCAAACATCATCACCAGTTCAATCAAGAAATCTTTTCTGAGTTGGATGCTAATGGAGATGAAAAACTATCTTTTGAGGAATTTTCTGCTACTAGAGCAAAACAATTTGCTGCCATGGATAAAAATAAAGACAACAATGTTTCTTTGGATGAATTTGTCAATTATAGGGTAGAGCTTAGTCAAAAAATTTCTGAGTTAAAGCAAAAAACTTTATCTGAGAAAAGGGTTGAAAGGATTAAAAGCAGGGCCGAAAAAATGTTTGAACGCCTAGATGATAATAACGATGGAAGTTTATCTGAGGAAGAAATACTGGCTAAGTCAAAAAAGTTTTTTTCTCGCTTAGATAAAGATCAAAATGAATTCATTAGCTTAGAAGAAGCGGAAAAGATGCATAAAAAAATGGGAAAAAGAGGCCAACGTCACCATGGACACGATGATGACCATGAAGATGATAACTAATTTTTTAATAAAAAATTACTAAATGAATGTTAATTTAAGATAATTTATGGTTTTTAATCTTAAACGTTCTAAAGACATAATGAGCCGTATTGCCAAAGGTGAAGCTGATGCTTTACGGATCGTTATGTCTTCTTTGCTTGACCGAGTCGTTTCTCTTTCTTATAGGGTTTTGTATTCAAAAGACGACGCCGAAGACGTAGCTCAGGAAGTTTTTATTAAACTATACGAGCAAGCTCCTAAGTGGAAAGCCTTAGCGAGTTTGGATACTTGGGTGTTTCGCGTTACTTTAAACATATCTTTAAAAGTAAAAAAAAATAAGAGGACCGTTAACGTTACTGACATAGACAAGGGAGTCCATCTGCAGCAGAATAATGTCAAAGATGCTGCTTCATTTTCTCTGGAAAAAAAAGAAGAGCAAAAAGTAGAAGAAGCCTTAAAGTCGCTAAGCGAAAGAAATAGGATCGCCATAACCTTGTTTTATTTTGATGATTTAAAAATAAAGGAAGCAGCCCAAGTAATGGAAATCAGTGAAGACGCTTACGAATCTCTTTTAAGAAGGAGTAGGGTTAAGCTGAGGTCTATTCTCTATGAAGAAAACCTACTAGATAACAATAGAAAAAAATTCTCTAATCAAATAAAGCGAATAGATGAATTCCCTTTACAGCTCAAACTAGTGAAAAAAAGAGCTTAGGGTTATAAAAAAGTTATGAAAAAGAAATCAATAAATAATTTATTTAACTTGGTTGATATACTCAACACCTTTGGGGGGCGAGTAAAAAAATGGCCTCTAAAGTATAAGGCTTTTTTTGGACTTCACTTATTTAATGAAAAGAGTAGAGAATTAATTCATTCTTACCAAAAAACAGATGAAGCCCTAAAGTTTTTACCCTGCTTGGATAACCAAGAAGTGGAAGAAAAGATCATGACTAAATTTAAAAAGTTTAATCAGAAAAATGAGTTGTCGAACAAAAGAAAATGGGCACAAGAAATTAAGTTACTTTTTGCAGAATTATTTCCTTTTAAGAGCAGTCCCTTATCTCATTTAACCTACTCTTGGGGATTGGTGGCTATACTCTTATCAGTTTATTTTAGCCTTAATTTTTTTGTTAATAATCTGGACCTGCCAAGCTACTTAAGTAGCTCGCTTGCTAATGAGGGCATTGATTTAGTTTTAAATGAAAATAATAATGTGATAGAGACAGATATAAGTACTGTAATTACGGATGATGAATTAATCAATATCTTTAACGGCAAATTTATTGAATTTTAAATTTAAAAAAAAGGAAAAAAATGAACAAAAAAACTAAAATTATTTTTATAATTTCACTGAGCCTTAATTTAATACTAATATTATCCATTGTGGGGATAGGATTTAAAGCCTGGCATCATAAAAACCATCATGGGTACTCCTACGATGAGGGTTATTTTGAAGATCACCACCACGAAGGAGGACATCACCATAAAGGACGTGATAGGATGCATCATAAGCCTGGGCTAGGGCTTCGCTTTAAAGTTTTTTCTACCTTAAAAGATAATGAAAATTTAAAAGCAAACTTTAAAGAGATCAAAGAGATAAGGAAAGAGATGCTTAGCTTGGCCCAGGGCGATGACCCCATACCTATGGAAAAGATTGAACCAATTTTGGCCAGGATGGAAAGCCTACTTCAAGACTCAGTGGTGATAACCCATGAAGAATTACTTAAACTACTTGAAGGTATGAGCGACCAGGAAAGGAAAAAAACCATTAATTTATTTCTAAGGAGATAGTTTTTAAAAGATAATTTTTAAAAAGGGCAATCCCAGAGAAGGTAAGGCACTTCTACTCATTTTATAAAACTGGCAGTTGATAGACTGATAGTTTTTATGCTTGGTGGAGGCCTACATGAGGAATGAAATATTTAATTGAAAAGAATAAGACTGTTTTTAAAAAGTCAGTTTTTGAACTACGCGAAGTAGATTTAGAGATTGATACTTTCGCTAACGGTAGGGAAAAGATTCATCGCTTTGAGCTTAATGTGCCCGAAGTGATCGCTGCCTTAGTCTACGTTGAGGATACTGATGAAATTGTTTTAGTAGAACAGTTTAGGTACTCTTCTATTAAAAAATGCTCGGGTTGGGTTATGGAAATAGTGGCTGGGTTAATAGAAAATAATGAAGCCCCTGAAACTAGCCTGAAGCGAGAAGTTTTGGAAGAGTCCGGCTACCAGGTTAGAGAGTACAAAAAAATACTTAACTTCTTTCCCAACGTAGGGTTTAGCAACCAGTATGGTCATTTTTATTTTGTTACCTGTAAAAAAGCAGACAAAGTAGAAAGTGGTGGTGGACTAAAAGCAGAAAAAGAAGACATCAAAGTACATAGCTTGGCTACTGAGTTGGTTAGAGAAAAAGTTATAAATAATGAATTTAATGATAGCAAGACCATCATAGCCCTACAATGGTTTTTTCTCAATCACAAAACTTTGAAATAAGTTTTTTAACTTCAAAACCTAGTAGTTATTAAATAACTTTTCCATATTTCTTCAGGTAATTTTCTTGGTTTTCCTAATATTTTTTCTAATTTTTAGCGGGTAAACCAAGATAAAATATAGGATCACTGCTAAGACGAAATTAAATAAAAATTCAACCCCAATAATTTTTTTAAAAAAAAATCCTAAATTTTCATTAGGATTAAATATTAAAAGAATACCTGCCTCTACAAAAAATTTTATTAGATTAGTTACCAAAACAAAGAAAGCTAGATTAATAAAGTTTAAGACAAATTTAGAATAAAAAAGAAACATAAAAAGAAAAGCAAGGTAATAAGAAAAAAAATAATAACCTAAAGGCAAGAAGCTCTCAACTTCTAAAATAAAAACGGATAATAGAATTAGAAAAAATATTTTAATTGGAGTAAAAAAAAAAAAACTAAAGAGTAATAAAGTAAAGGGAAGGTCCAGCTTGCCTTTTAAAAAAAAAGCCTGAACCAGGAGTGGTGAGGTTTGTAAAACGCAAGCTAGAAAAATAAACCCTAGGAAAACTAAAAAGAAGAAATGCTTCAAAAAATGTTTGATTTATAAACCTATGGTTTGGTGAGGATAAGAACATATTCCAGCTTAAAAAAATCAACGTAAGGCTTAACAATGATTTTTTGGAATAAGCCATAATTCTTTTTTTCTACCGCGATTGATTCCCCAACTAATATACCTTTAGGATATTTATTTCCCAGCCCACTAGTAAAAACTTTTCTTCCTACTAAATTTATTTGATTTATATCAACTAAATCGATCACTAAATCTCTAGAAAAATAGCCCATGCCCTGGAGTATACCCTTCGCTATTGCTCTTGGCTTATTTGGTTTAGCATCTTCTATAGTGTTACTTCTTAAGGTTACTTCCCCAATTTGCACCGTAACTTGGGTTTCTTTATTTAGTATAGTCTGAACAATACTTGTCTCATCTAATGCCCTCCTAACAAAGCCAACCAAAAACCTGCTATCTCCCGTAAAACCAACCACGACCGCATCATTTTCTATTGCGTTTTTTTTACCCTTATCAATGACTAAAGATAGAAAGCCATTTTGTGGTTCATAGGAAATAATCCGAGATAGAGCATAACTTGAGTCCAAATTGGTTTTTATGGACAAAAGCTCTTTTAGTTCTTGATTTTCCTTACTTAGAGATGCAAGGTCATTGATCCTATTTTTTAAAATAAAGTTTTCTTCTCTGAGTTCGGCTATGGTTTCATCTTTTTTGGTTAAATTAATATTCTCACCATTGGAAAAGAAATAAAAAAATGGATTAATTCTTTCGTGGATGGCGGACAAAAAAGATAGCTCGCTTAGCTTAAAGAACTTAGAAACCTTGTTGTCTAAAAAGTAATTAGCAACAAAGAGCAGAGAAAAGCAGAAAAAGAAGAGAAATAAATATACCTTCTTCTTTTTAAAAAAAGGCATCTACTTTAAAACTTTTTTATTCTTAATTTTCTTTAATTCTTCTAAGTAAATGCCAGTACCTTTTACAACACATAAAGTAGGCTCATTAGCAATGATGACCGGGACTCCAATTTGGGTACTGATATAATTTTTTATACCTTTGAGCAAGGCCCCCCCTCCAGATAATACAATACCATTTTCTATAATATCCGCGGCTAACTCTGCTGGAGTTTTGTCTAAAGCCGTTTTAACTGCGTTTAGGATTTTTTCTAACGACTCAGAGATGGCTTGCTTTATTTCAGCTTTGTTAGCCGAGAGGGTCCGAGGCAGACCGGTAATACAATCTCGACCTTTGATATAATAAGTCTCATTACTTTTTAAATTCCATAGATCTACAAATTCAGTTTTTAAATTTTCAGCAGTCCTAACTCCAATTTCTAAGTTATGCTTCTTTTTCATAAAGTTCATAATATCCAGGTCAATTTGATTACCCCCTACCCGAATACTATTTTCTACCACAATACTCCCAAGGGATATGATCGCTATCTCAGTAGTACCCCCGCCAATATCAACTATCATATTACCGATTGGCTCAGACACGGGCAGCCCAGCTCCTATCGCCGCAGCCACCGGCTCTTCTATTAAAAAAATATCCCTTGCTCCAGCTTGCTCACAAGATTCCTGCACCGCTCTTCTCTCTACCTCAGTGGTCCCAGTAGGTACTCCAATGATGACCCGGGGTTTAATGAGGGACCTTTTCCTAATTATTTTGCCAATGAAATAACGAATCATTTTCTCAACTATCTCAAAGTCGGCAATGACCCCGTCTCGCATAGGATTGATAGCAACGATGGAGCCGGGAGTCCGCCCCAACATTTTTTTAGCTTCTTTGCCTACTGATATTATCTCGTTATTACTTTTACTAAGTGCTACCACACTCGGTTCATTTAAAACTATTCCCTTATTTTGAATATAAATTAGGGTATTAACCGTACCTAAATCTATACCAATATCTTTAGAAAAAACTGAGAAAAAGTTCATATTTATTTCTTACTTAACTTTAATTTAGAGTGGAATTCATCAAACCGATCAATAAAAATCTTATGTTCTTTGTATTTTATATGAATAAGGTTATCATAAAATGTAATTTTCTTTTCTAAATTGAATTCATAGAGAGTTTTAAGTAACAACTCCGCAACCAACCCAGTATATTTATTATAATCTTCATTAATAATAAAATTCTCCAAAAGCCTTTGCGCCTCCAGTTCCTCGGAGGTTAAAAGTAGTAATTCAATGTAATTTACTTTTAGCTCTAAGTTGGAAGGATTTTTTTTTAAAAGCTCATCTAAATAAAATGTAGCTGCTTCATAAAACCCTAACTTAAAATTTACTCGATAAAGTATTAGATAAATGTCTTGATTATAAGGTTTATTTTTTAAATACTTTTCTAAATAAAACTTACTTTGCTCATAATAATCTTCCCCTTTAGAAAAATAGGTTTTACCCAAGACGAGGTTCAAATTATCATCATCTTCTGAATAAACCGACTTACTAAAAAAAATCAAACGAATCAACTCATTCGACTTCTCTGGGTGACTAGGGATTTCCTTGCTCAGTAAAACAATCTTTTTTTTGATTATGTCTTCACTAGACTCATACTCAACGACATATTTTTCTATTTCTTCAGAAGCCCTCTCGTCTTGATTATTAGAAATTAAGAAATCAATTTTTTTTAGAGCTTCTCGCTTTTTAAAAGAATAAAACTGCTCGAACAAAAAATACCCCAATCCAAATAAAAGGATGAGGAACAAGAAAAAAAATTTATAATTAATAGACCTGCGATTAACTATTTTCTCCATATCCTAACCTTTAAAGTCTTATGAACTGTTACCTTTATTTGCTAAGTATTTTTTACCTAAATATTTTTACCTAGATATTTTCACTTTAGAGGCTGAATTATTTTAATCATTTTTTTAATCTGCTTTCTAATTCATTTTCTAATTCATCTTGCTCAGACTTTAAAAAATTGTACCAGTTTTCTCTATCCAAATGCTTGGCTGTGATAAAAATATCTTTATCCCCTCGTCCCGATATGTTAACGACCAGAACTTTATCTCTGCCCATCTTAGGAGCTATTTTCTTTAAGGCAGCAATGGCGTGAGCTGATTCTAAAGCCGGAAATATACCTTCATACTCAGCCAACAACTTAAAGCCCTGCAAAACTTCGCTGTCTTTAGACGAGAGAAAATCAACTCGGCCCACATCATAGAGATGGGCTAACTCTGGGGAAATGCCCGGGTAATCCAACCCAGCCGAAATGGAATGAGTCTTAGCTATTTGGCCTTCCGCATCCTGAAGGAAATAAGATTTATAACCCTGCAGCACACCTATCATATTTTTGCTGGACTTATTATTTTGGAAACGACTAGCATGCTCGCCCAAGGCACTACTTTTACCTCCGGCTTCTACACCAATGAGCTTAACTTCGGGGTACTTCAAAAAGGGGTAAAATATTCCCAAAGAATTTGAACCACCTCCAACGCAAGCAACGATGGCATCAGGTAGTTTCTTTTCTCTTTGAAAAAGCTGCTTTTTCACCTCCTTACCAATAATGGACTGGAAATCCCTAACCATGAGTGGGTATGGGAAGGGCCCCAAAGCAGAACCAATGATGTAATGAGCACTCTCTAAATTTTCTACCCAGTACTTTAGAGTGGCATTGATGGCATCTTTTAAGGTTTTAGTCCCCGATTCGACAGCTACCACATTTGCCTTCAAGAGCTTCATTTGATAAACGTTGGGGAATTGCCTTTTGACATCAGTGCTGCCCATGAATATCCTAGCTTTAAAGCCTAACTTTGCAGCTACCGTGGCCGTAGCCAAACCATGCTGTCCAGCTCCAGTTTCAGCTATGGCTTCATTTTTTTTCATATACTCCATCAAACTCATCTGACCAATCACATTGTTAATCTTATGGGCTCCGGTCAAAAGTAGGCTCTCGTTTTTAAGATAAATCTTTGCTCCTTTAAAGTATTTGGTTAGGTTTTTGGCGTAGTAAAGAGGAGTAGGCCTTCCAGCATATTCCCGGAGTAGCCCAGCCACCCTTTTTTTGAACTCAGGATCTTTTTTAGCATTTGAATAAATCTTCTCTACTTCGCTCAAGGCCGGAATGAGCATTTCCGGCAGATACCTTCCCCCATATTCTCCAAAAAAAGAATTCTTTAAATAGTTTGGATCAAACATTTATTTACAAAATTTAAATTGTGAATGATTTAAAATAATATTTTCCTGGTTGGTTATTGCTGTTTCGTTATTTTACTCATTGCTCTGCTAAATGGAACTTAGCCACCTGCACATTACCCCCAATGTCAAAAATTGGGCAGGCCTTAGCAATGGTCAAGGCTTCTTTCTGGTCACTAACTTCCACAATGCTATACCCACTGACCAGGGCCTTGCGTTGTTCTTTTAGTAGCTCTTTGTCCTTCAGTATGGTTACCGGGGTTTCAACTGGGCTGCCCATATCAACCCACTTACCCTCATAGGATTTAAACCAGTTTTCCCAAGCCTCAAGCACCTGAGACCTATTCTCTGCAGTAGGATTTTCTCCACCAACGTAAACGAATAAATATCTTTCCATCTTTGATTTATTTTTTAATTTATTTGATACCTTTTTTTAGAACTTTATTAAATAGATAAAATAATATTACTATTAAATATAATTTACAATTTATAAAAAAAGAAAGTATAATTATCTCAGTTATCCCTAGGTTTGGCTAAAATTCTTTATCATTCCCAGAAGTATTCATTTAGTAATAGGATTTTTTCTCTTAACTTTTAACTTTATAAATCTTT
Organism: Trididemnum clinides; assembly: GCA_963675345.1. Lineage (NCBI taxonomy): Eukaryota > Metazoa > Chordata > Ascidiacea > Aplousobranchia > Didemnidae > Trididemnum > Trididemnum clinides. The sequence goes on from CAVLYW010000166.1 coordinate 188,790, forward strand.
AAGGTTTGATAATAAATATAAGTAATCAAAGTGGCCATTCCATCAATATTAAAAATACAAAAGCTGTTCTAAAAGAAATAATTAAAATCATAAAACCATCTTATAAGCTAGCCCATAACCTAAAAGAAATAAACCTTATCTTCCTTAGTTCGTCTGAGATAGAAAAGCTAAACTATAAATTTTTGAAAAAAAATTACCCCACCGACGTTTTAACTTTCCCTGATATTGCCGGGGAAGTGATCAATGGAGATATTGCGATTTGTCCTGATGAAGTGATAAAAAATGCTAAGCACTACAAAAAAGAGACGGAGTACCTACTCCAGGAAACCATACTCCATGCCTGCCTGCACTTAGTTGGGTTGGAGCATGACTATGAAGCAGAATCACTAAAGGAACTCTATAGAGTCCAAGATGCATTACTGAGTAATCTAAGTGAACTCACTTTAGAGAAAAAAATTTTAAAAAACTATGAGCCTAATAAAAAAGTTGTTTAATAAAAAAGAGCTAAGTTTAGAAGAAAAAATCAAAAAAGTTCACAAGCTACTCTCTAAAATAGACCTATCCAATAATGAAGTCTCTATGATTGAAGGTGTGGTATCCATTGATGAGACCTCAGCTCGGGATATAATGATCCCCCGAGTAGATGTCATTTCCCTGAACCTGCACGCTAAAAAAAGAGAACTAACCGAATTGGCTTCCCAAAGCATTCATTCTCGGATCCCAGTCTACAACGAGAAAATTGATAACATCAAAGGTATCCTTCACCTAAGAGATTTACTCCGCTTACTTTTGGAGGAAGAAAAAAATATTGATTTAATCAAACACCTAACCACTCCTTTTTTCATCCCCGAATCTAGGAAAGTGGTTGATATTCTAAAAGACCTACAGCAGCAGCACCAACAAATGGCCATTGTCGTTGATGAGTACGGAGGATTCTCTGGTATCGTAACCATGGAAAATATTTTAGAGGAAATCATCGGAGATGTGCAAGACGAGAGTGATGATGAGAAAAAGGATATTATTCAAATTGAGGAAAATATTTTTTCGGTTGATGCTAGGACTGACTTAGAAACGATCAACGAAACTTTGGAATTAGACTTAGAAGACAATAAGGCCGATACCATAGCTGGCTATCTGATTAATTGCTTTGGTTATGTTCCCAAAAAAGGGGAAAGCATTTTTTATGCTAATATCAATTTTAAGATCAAACTAAAAAGAGGTAACAGTATCCTGAGGATTGAAATGGAGTTATCCCCAGAGTTAGCTTCCGGATTATCTTCTAAGGCAAAAGAAGACATTAAAGAAAGTTAAAATCAAGGAGTAATCAAAATGTTAAAACGATTTTTAGGAGCAGGTTTGGGCTGGGCCTTTGGTGGGCCTATCGGAGGTATATTAGGCTGGTGGATAGCGGGAAAATTTGGTGACTCCAACAAAGAAAGAGGTAGTTTTTTTGAACGCAACCAAAGTACCAAGAGTACTTCCTCTGACTTCATGGTTGCCACCCTCATCCTGGCCTCTGCGGTTATCAAGGCAGATAATAAAATCTTAAAAGCCGAAATCGAATTCGTAAAAAAGTTTTTATTAAAATATTTTCCAGTTTCCAGCGTAAATGAGATGATGATGTTTTTACGCGATATACAAACCAAGGACTACTCGCTTAGTGAAGTAGCCGGTCAAATCAACCAGAACATGAACTTGGAGGAAAAGTTGCATGTGCTCCATTTCCTCTTCTCCATTAGCAAAGCCGACAACGAGGTCCACCCCAACGAACTCAAAGTAATTAGAGAAATCGCTGGACTACTTTTTATCCCCAGCAACGTCTTTCAGTCCATCAAGTCCATGTATGAGAGAACTAGTGGTGGTGATAGCCTGGCCAACGCCTATGAAATCTTGGGCGTTAAACCAGACGACAGCAACGAAGTCATAAAGAAGAAATTCCGCGACCTTTCCCTAAAATACCACCCCGACCGGGTCATGCACCTCGGAGAAGAAATTAAAAAAAACGCTGAGGAGAAGTTCAAGGTGATCTCCGAGGCCTATGAAATCATTCGTAGAGAGAAGAAGTTTTAGTTTTTTAAATTTTTCCTGCCTTTAATTCTCCCTTTGAGGTGAATTAAATTTTTTCTTGATTCTTGGGTTTAGTTAGGTTTCCCTATCAAAGTGGTTTGGCTAATGAAGTTTTTAATAAAATAGGAGTTAGGCATAGAAATATTCATAAATGGTACTTGTCTAATTAATTTTAACAAAAAATTAGAATTAGCTGGAACTAACCATTAAAACGAAAACCAGAAAACCCTGTCGCATCGTAATTTATTGAAAAAATTTACGCTGCTACAAAACTAAAAATAGCTAAGCCAATTTTTTCAAAAATTATGCAGCAGTTTGTAAAATAACTTGCTATACAGCAAGTGAACTTTTTTGCTTCGTTTTTTGGGTCAAGCCAAAAAATGAACATAGACTAGCTATACCAAAAAAAGTTAACCTAAAAAACTAAAGCTGAAAAAAGAGTACTTTTCAATAAACTATCATCAGTTTGGTGTAACGAAGATTTGTTATACAGAAATTTAATTTTATAGGGGGAATTTACTCTCAAACCAAAGATGAACCAAAAGGAAAATATTCTTTTAAAGAAACTAATGATAGAATAATCCTATGAAGGAGAAATAATAAAAATGAAGTCAGAATTCACAGCTATTATTGAAGCAGCTCCCGAAGGCGGCTACTGGGCAGTTTGTCCCGAAGTGCCTGGAGCAAATGGACAAGGAGAGAGCATAGAAGAAGCAAAGGAAAGCCTACGAGAAGCTATCGAGTTAATTTTACAAGATCGGCGAGAAGATATGTTTCGAGGATTATCTAAAGAAGTTATTCAAGATAAAATCATTATCGGGTGAAACGTAGGGATTTAGAAAGGCGACTTAGAATGTCTGGGTGTTATTTAAAGAGAGAAGGAGGCTCTCATTCAATTTGGATTAATCCAAAAAATGGGGTGATGGAAACTATTCCACGGCATAGTGAAATTAAAGAGCTTTTAGCAAAAAAAATTATAAAAAATTTGAAAGCTGAGTAGCTTAGTATTTTCTATGAAAGGTACTTGTCTAGTCAACTTTAATAAAAAATTAGAATTAGCTGGGACTAACCAAGCAAAAACTAGAAAACCTTGTCGCATCGCAATTTCTTGAAAAAATTATGCAGCAGTTTGTGAAATAATTTGCTATACAGCAAGTGAACTTTTTTTGCTTCATTTTTTTGGTTCAATCCAAAAAATGAACTATAAAACAAAGCTATAAATGAAAGCAAATCAATCATTAGAAAACCTTACTATCATAATAGAATTATCCAAGTAAAATTATTCAACTATGTTTCATTTTTTCCTTAAATTTTTTAGCTTCCTATTACCCCTACTGCTCCTGCTTTACTCCAATAATAACTCTACTAAACCACTTTCCCCTAAGCCTATCTCTAACCTGGAAATCATGGCAGGTCAGGAAAAACTGCTAAGCCCTTCTTTTTGGCTTAAAGACGACTTAAAAGATAACGAGATAATTTTATCAGGTGCAGAAGTTGCTCTAATCAATAAGAGAACATTGCGGCAAGGTCATTTATTAAACCCTATCAATTTAGGTAAAACCCTAAATGCTCAACAAGTAAGAGGTTACCTGGAAGAGGACTTGAAGGTTCAAAGAAAGTACATAAAATACACCCTTGATGGGACTAGAAAAAGAGACCCTGAGTTTAATGATTACCTAAAAAATAAAATCGATTTGGCAGCGATACAAGGAGTGAAAAGAATTTTTGTTAAATATGCTGTTACTGTAAATAACGTTAACCTTAGATTTTTTCCTACCCAAGAAGTTTATGTAAGAAAAAAGCAAGACACTCATTTCGACATCATGATGAAAACTCACTTGAATTTGGATGAACCCGTGGCCATTCTCCATACCTCCAAAGACAAAGAGTGGTATTATGTAGAGAGCAAATATGCTAGAGGTTGGGCCCAGAGAAAAGATTTAGCCTTGCTGTCCTATGAAGCAATCAAAAAATATCAAGGAGAATCTAAGCCACTCACTACCATTTCGGTTAGTAGTAAGGTCTACTCTAAAGAAGACAAGGAAGTGATTCCTCCTCTAACCATTCCTATGGGGGTCAGTCTTAGGTTGGGCAAAGAGCAGGTGAATGGGCAGGTGGAAAAGGATAAAATAAAGGGTAAAATAAATGATGCTTTTTCATCTAAACTGACTATCCTACTCCCTACCAAAAAAGCAAAAGCAGAGGAAATGGAGCTAAGGGAGTTCCTTATCGACCGTAAAGATGTGCACTTGGGCAAGCTACCCCTCACTAAAAAAAACCTTATCCAGCAAAGCTTCAAATTCCTTGACGTAGCCTATGAATGGGGTGGAGGTGCGGTGAACGTGGACTGTTCCCTTTTTTTATTAAGGGTATTCAGCAGCATGGGAATCAACCTACCCCGCTCTTCTACAGGACAAAAGAAAGTTTTTAGCCAGAAAGGTTTTAATCAAGCTACGAATAATTTTACAGACAGTTTTATAGACGAACCAAAAAACTTTCTCCCACAAATATCTTTCTTAGCTAAGCCTACCCATATAATGCTTTTTTTAGGTAAATATGAGAGTAGGGATTATTTCATTCATAGTCTTTGGTCTTTTAATGATAAGAATAATCAAGAAATGTTAGTTCGATCAGTCATTGTAAGCAGTGATGCGTTAGGGAAGAATAGCAATAAAAAAAGTTTGAAAGAAAAAACTACTTTTAGAGGCAGTCTAGGTTTATAGCTTCATTTATAACTGTTATCCAAACTCATTTTTATGACCATTTAATTTAATGGTTAAGCTAAAAAAGTAATGTTACAATAACTGGTATTCAACAAGTCGGTATAATTTTATTTTAAATTTATTACTAACTCTGATTTTGAAACTATGCTCTTAGAAAAAGTAGAGGATTTACTTAAGACTACACTAAAGGAAGCCATCAAGAGGAAACATGAATACATCCTACTTGAGCATGTGCTTTATGAAATTTGTCAAAGTAAAAAAGGTATTGTTTTTTTCAAAACTCAGGATGCCCTTCTCGACCTTAAAAATAAGCTCAACGATTATTTACTCAATGAAATACCAGCTGATTTAGGAGAAAACCAAGAACCCCTTACTTCCATTATGGTGGAAAGGGTTATCAATAGGGCCATTAAATTCTCGATAGCGGCCAATAAAACAACTTTAGAAATTTCTGACATTTTAGAGGCAATGCTTGAAGAAAAAGATTCTTTTGCCAGGAATCTACTTTTTCAAGAAATTAAAAAACATCAAAACAATTCAGCAGAGCCAACTAACCTAGCTCTGGATAATGGCTTAGAGAATTTTAGTTTGGAGAATTTTATTGGGTACGCTAAAGAAAACGGAGCTAAAAGAGAATCGGAAGCTGAAGGGTATATAGAAAACCCTTTTGAAGAAAATCAGAGGCTTAACGGTGAAGTAAATGCTAATCCTTTACCTAATGTATTAATTGACCTGAGTGAACAAGCCCAATCTTCTGCGGAAGCAGACCTCTTTCTAGGTAGAGAAAAAGAAATAGAAAAAATATATTTAGTCCTGGCTAGAAAAAAAAAAAATAATGCCATTTTAGTAGGAGAGCCGGGAGTTGGCAAGACGTCTATCGTACAGGAAATGGCTCATAGCAGCAAACTAAAAAGCCTACCTCATTTTTTAAGAAAGAGTAAAATATTTGCTTTAGATTACAACGCCCTTTTAGTAGGGACTAAATTTAGAGGAGAATTAGAAGAACGCTTTCGAGTTATTTTTAATTTCTTTGAAAAGCATAGAGACTACATTCTTTTTTTAGATGACCTGCATTTTCTTATAAGTGGTAACTCTAATAACTCTCAAAACTTGGAAGTGCTTAATCTCATAAAATCTTTTCTAAGTAGCAAAAAAATTAAATGTATCGCTACCATAACCACTAATGAGTACACCAACATGCAGAGCAAAGAAATGAGCCTGTCCCGTCAGTTTGAACCGATCCCTATTTCAGAAACGAGTTTGGAAAAAACCCAAGAGATTCTTCTGCACATTAAACCTAAGTACGAAGATTACCATGGCGTTCATTTTCCTCAAGAAACCATAAAGCGAATAGCTGAGCTAGCTAAGGAATATTTTCCTGAAAAAAAACTACCCGATGGGGCCATTGATCTTTTAGATTATTCTGGAGCCAAAACTATGCTCTATCAGGATACGCTGTACCAGGGCCGGGCTGATAATGGTTTAGCGGGTGATAAGGTTCAGGGACGAATAGTAGTGAAGAGTCAAGACGTAGAAGCTAACGTTAGTTTGATGAAGGAAGTCAAGGTTAAGAAAATAAATCTTGAGCAAAAAGATTACTACCTGGAATTAGAAAAGAAGCTAGCAGCCAAAATCTTCGGGCAAAATGAGGCCATTAACATTTTGCTAGAAAACCTAAAACTCTCGCAGACTGGGCTTTTGGGGAAAAATAATACTTTAGGCTCTTTCCTTTTAGCCGGGCCAACTGGAGTCGGGAAAACTGAACTAACTAAAATTTTAGCAGAGGAAATGAGCCTTAACCTAATTCGCTTAGACATGTCAGAGTTTATGGAAGCCCACAGCGTAGCTAAGATCATTGGAGCCCCTCCCGGCTATATAGGGTTCAATGAAAGAAAAAATGAACTAAGCGAAAAGTTAAAGTCAAATCCATTCAGCCTAATACTTTTGGATGAAATCGAAAAAGCTCACCCAGATGTTATTAACATATTCCTCCAGGTAATGGACTATGGCAGGCTAACCGATAGCGCTGGGAACTCGGTCAATTGCCGTAATGCTCTTCTCATAATGACCTCTAATTTAGGGGCCAAGGAAATGGCAGCTAATCCCTTAGGGTTTGGGGAATTAAGCTCTGGGGAAAATGCTACTGGATCAAAAAGCCAGCAAGCCATAAATAACTTTTTTTCTCCGGAGTTTCGTAATCGGCTAACGGCCATCATTTCCTTTAACCCTCTGAATGAAGAGATAAGCAGAGAAATTGTTTTAAAGCTTTTGGCTGAGTTGAACGAACTATTAAAAGATAAATCCATAAGCATAGAATTTGAGGCTTCTGTTATAAAAAGATTAATTAGCTTAGGGTTTGATAAAAAAATGGGAGCGCGTCCCTTAAAAAAGATTATAGAAAAGGAAATAAAATCTAAGCTAATTGATGGTATCCTTAATAAGAAAATAATTGACCATAGCAAAGTGGTTTTTCATAGTGTAAGAGGAAAAATTCTTTATAAAATAAAAAAAAATAATTGAATTCAACTTTTTTTAAACGACATTTCTATATTCTTTTACTCATTCTATTTTCTTTCCTAATTTGGAATTATGCCGAGAAAGAAGTGAACTTCAATGGTGTGGCACCCAAAATTGAAAATGGCGTGTTAGACTTGAGGCAATTAAATTTTGAAGAAAAATTTAACTTTTTTTTGGATGGAGACACGAAGTTTTTTTGGCATGAGTTTTTAACTGGGAAGGATATTACCCTCAACCTTTCTACTAAGCAGAGCATTGACCTACCCATTGAAGAATCCTGGGTAGGCAAGTCAGAGGTTCTAGATGACTATAGCCCTTACGGGTATGGGACTTATTACTTCAAGGTATTACTACCAGATAATTTCGCCCCAAACAATTTCGCCCCAACCCTCACCTTTATTTTTCACCCCAAGTCATATTCAGCCTATGAGGTAGAAATAAATAATACATTAGTTGCTCAAAATGGGGTCATCGGGAAGGATAAGAATACCTCTAAATCTTTTTTTAGTAAACCAGCCTTTACCTATACACCCTCTACAACTAATCTGGGTCAATTGCAGCAGTCAAGCCAGGTTTTGAACGTGATAATAAGGACGTCAGAGTTTAACTTTTTTAGCTATAACAAAGGTTTTGAAATTGAGTTACTCTCCGGAGGGGGCCAGACCATTAGTGATCAATCTTTAAATACTATATTATTTAAACGCTCTTTAGAAGAAAGCGTCGTAGTAGGATTCTTTCTCTCTTTCTTTTTCTTCTTAGTTATATTTATTCTCTTCAACAAAATAAGAAAAGGTGAAAGGTATATTTTTTGGGTTTGTCTGCTCAGTATTCCTACTATTTTTAGGATTTTAATCGTGAATGATAGGCCAATAGCTAATTGGCTCGGTATTGAAAATTATAAATGGGTTATTAACATAGATGCTTTCACTGTTTTTTTTGCTGCTTCATTTACATTCATGATCATTTATAATCAATATAAAGATTATTTTAATAGGAAAGTTTATTATTTTTTTTTAACAGCTTTTACCTGCTCAATTATTGCAAGTATTTTCTTGGGTAGTGAAAGATACTCTTATTTAATTCCCTACTTTAGAATACTAGTAGTAGTAGTCATAATTTATTTTCAGTATATCTTTTTAAAAAAAATCAGAAAAACCCAGCAAAGCCGACATTATGCCTTTGCTTACTTAATAGCTTTTTCCTTGTTTTTAGTTACACACGATTCTTTTATCAAACTAAACATCATAAGACATCATTACGATATCGGGCATTATGCTACTTTCTTATTTGTCTTTTATCAAATCACAATTTTTCTTTATAACTACAAAAATGCCCTTAATCATTTGAATGAAGCATCTAATACATTTAGAAAATTTATTCCTAAACAATTCATCAAAACCATTAACAGTGGTCAAATAGATAACATAACCCTAGGTAAAAGTAAAAAGCTCTCCTGTGCAACTATTTTTATTAACTTTAAAATAAGCTATTTAACCGAAAAAGAGATCACAACTTCAGAAAAAATACATGATTTAAATAAATTACTCACTCTGGTTTTTGATAATATACGAAACTTTGGTGGGTTCATTGATAAGATCATTGGAGAGACCATAATGGCTATTTATATTTATGAGCCAGATAAAAAATTAACTCCACTGATCAGTGGAATGAAAAAAACTTTAATCGATATTCATAAGGCAAATGAAAATAACCAAAGATATAAAGCAAACCCTTATGTAGGAATTGATGTAGGCAATAACATTATCTCCACGGTTGGAGCTGACACTAGGATGGATAGCACGGTGATTGGTAATGGAGTTAATACTTCAGCCAGGCTGCAACAGTTAGCCAATAGCTTTAAAATCCCTTTTTTTATCTCTGAAGCAGTCAAAAATTATTCTAAAGAATTAGAAAAGGACTATCACTACATTGGCAAATTCAACTTAAAGGGGCAAACAAGATTTGTAAAGATTTATAAGGTTAATTTCCTTCCCACTTCTATAAATGAAATCCGTGAAAATGAGTACTTTAAAGAAGGGTTAAAACTTTTTGAAAGTGGTAACAAAAAAGGAGCCAAAGAATACTTTTTAAAAATTACTAAGGAATTAGAAAAGCAAGATAATATAGTAGATTTTTATCTTAAGCAATGCATCTGATAAGCGTAAAGGTTAATAGCGTAGAATAGTGAAATTCATAAAAAACAATATCCTCTTCATCTTAATCGTTTTGCTTTTTGCTTTGACTGTAGCTTTCTTCTTCCTAAGAGGGGAAACTAAGGCTAAGCATGCCCAAATAATTGATGGAAAAATAACAGTTTATCAAGATGAATTAAATAGCCCTTTTATATTAAAAGGTAAAGCCTTTTTTTACTGGAAAAAGTTTATTACTTACCAGGAATATTTGGAAAGCAAGAAGGAAGACCTTAGCTTAGCGGACGTCAATCAGTTTTGGGTCAATAATGCAAAATCAAATAAAGAAAAATTTGGCTACGCTAGCTATGTTTTTGAAGTTGAGCTAAAAGATTTTGACAAAGAAGAAAAACGTGAAATAGCCATGGAAATTCTGCCCTTTAGCAGTGGGGCTTTGGAAGTGGAAGTGAATGGGAAGCTAATTGCCCAGAAAGGAATTTTAGGAAAAACTAGGGATGAAAGCCAGTCTGCGTTAAAAAATACTGTGTTTAGCTTTGTTCCTGATTCAGCTAACTTGGTTTTTATATTTAGAGTTTCTGAGTTTAACATTACTACTAACGGGTATTTCCCTAAAGTTTTTTTTGGCGGCAGCAAAGAAGTGTTTAAAGAAAGGATGCTTAGGTTTATCATTGATTTAGCCGTGATCGGCTTTATTCTCTTTATGATCATTAATAATTTATTACTCTATTTTACCTTAAGAGAAAAATATATTCTCTCTTTTGTAGGATTATTCTTCTTTGTATTGGTAGCTAATTTAATCAGCGGAGAAAAGCTAATCTTCCTCTTATTCCCAAGTTATGGGTTTTCCGATGCTGTTCTTAAAGTAGGCGACTCATCAGTTATTTTTATATTCTTTTTCCTTAACCTAACATTTTACTTTTTAATAAAAGAATTTTACGACAGACGGCTAATAGTTTTTTTATCGATTTTCACGATCATTTCTACTTTGTTTTACCTACTCTTGCCTATATATCAAACATCTTTTCTCTTTAATGTTTATTCTGCAATTTTTTTAGTGATCTCTCTTTACTTGGTTTATATAACGATAAAACTGAAAGGCGACTTTATAGAAAAAAACTTACTATTATCCATAATTACCATTAATGTCCTAATAGGGGGCTGGGATAGCCTACTTTATTTGGATAGGAGCAACCTACCAGCATTCATAGAGCAGAGCCTACCCTTTCGTCCTTTTTTTATCTACTTTTTAACCTTCTTTTTTATTTCCCTCACTATTTTAGTCGCTAGAAGATATAAATATTTTCAGGAAAACCAGGAGAAAGTTATAGGCAACTTCAAGAAATTTGTGCCCCTTAGCTTAATTCAAAATAAGGAAATTAGTGCTTTAACTTTAAACCAATATCAAGAAAAAAATTATTTTCTCATCTTTTTTGATATAAAGAATTTTTCTAGTCTTACTGAAAAAACCGAAGCCAAAACCCTGGTAACTTATTTAAATAATTTTTATGACTTTATTTTTGAAATTATAAAAAAAAAAAATGGCAATATCACTAAATTTATTGGGGATGCAGCCGTTGTCTTTTTTCCTGACGATGATGATTCACTGCCTTTTTCCCAGAGAGCCAAGAACATGGTTGAATTGGTTTTTTCAATTTTTGAAAAGCTAAAAGAATTTAATCAAATATATGAAAGCTTTAATAGCATTTATAATAAAAATTACACGGGATTAAGCATTAGGTTAGCCTTACACTATGGCAAGGTAACTTTCTCGGTGTTGGGTTCACCCACCAGGACTGACTTGACAGCAATTGATGAAAATTATTTCCTCCTGTTCAAAATGGAAAGTATCGCTAAGAAATACCAAAAAGATTTTATTTTATCTGATCTACTCATAACCCCTGAAGTAAAAGAAAAATGGAAAGATAAGTTTAATAAATTTTCTAATGAGCAAATCAATTTAAAAGAAAATTTTCCCATCTGGTATTATAAGGGAGATTAGAATAGAATAATTATGAAAAGTTATACCTTAAAGCGAGAACAAATATTTCCTTGTGAATTAAATACAGTTTGGGAATTCATTATCTCTCCAAGGAATTTGAGCAAGATCACTCCGGATGAGATGGGGTTTATCATCACTACTAAAAACTTAGCGAATAAAATTTATCCTGGATTAATGATTAGTTATAAGATCAAACCCCTACTGCAAATCCCAGTTACTTGGGTGACGGAAATTACTCAGGTCGAAGAAAATAAATTTTTTGTTGATGAGCAACGTGAAGGTCCTTATAAGATGTGGCACCACGAACACCATTTAGAAAAAATTACTTTAAAGGATAAAAAGCAAGGAACTAAAATGACGGACTTGGTAACCTATATTCCTCCTTTTGGGCCAGTCGGGGATATTTTGGTAAAGCTAGTTATTAAAAAAAAATTAGAAGAAATTTTTGATTTCCGCAAAAAAAAGTTAGAAGAAATGTGGGGCAAGTATGATGGAGGTTATGAGTAATTTTAACTAGTTTTTTAGAATTAGTTAATTAGCTAGTGATTAAGGTTTTTTATTTTAGCCATCTTTTTCGAATGGGGTTTTGAGTAGAATTTTAAGGTGAATGATTTTTTATACATATTAGAAAGACAAGTAGGAAAGCAGGGAAAAAATAGGGTTAATAAGGCTAAAAAAAATAGGCCGCCCATCAGACCGCCTATTTGGTTAATGAGGCAAGCGGGAAGGTCCCTTAGTTCTTATCAGGCCCTAAAAGAAAAATATACTTTTAAAGAGCTACTGAAAACCCCAAGTTTAGCTTGTCAGGTAACTGAGCTACCCCTTAAAGACATTAGGGTGGATGTAGCCATTCTTTTTTCTGACATTTTAGTTGTCTTAGAAGCCTTAGGGGTAGGGATTAATTACGACGGTAGATTAAAAAATAGTCAAAAAAAAAAACCATTCATTGAAAATGCTTTAACGGTTGAAAAAATAAAAAACCTCACTCCAACCAAGCAACAGACTAAAACAAAAAGTAACGCAAGAAGTAGAACTAAAAAATCCCTAACCGATATTTTATTCCCCGAAGCCCAGCTCTCCAGCCTAAACCATAACTACGAAGCTATCAAACTCTACAAGGAAAAAAACCACCAACCGCTTATCGGATTTTGTGCATCTCCTTTCACGGCATTCCTTTATCTCTTTGAAAAAAAAGCTAGTACAGACCGAGCAAACAATGAGCCTTTTGAAGAGGCCTTGACCTGTTTTTATGAGTATCCCGAAGTGGCCGATGAGCTACTACACTTGCTCTGTGACGTTAGTATCATTTATGCTAAGGAGCAAATAAAGAGCGGCGTAGATGCTTTCAAGATTTTTGACACTTGGGCTAACTTAATTCCTTTATCCGACTACAAAAAAAGGGTCGAGCCTATCATTGAGAAAATGGCCATGAGCCTCAAAGAACACAAAGCTGGTTTGCCAATCATTTTTTTCCCTCGTTTTTTTTCCCATGCTTATGAATATTTGTCTGCGTCCATACTAAAAAATATCAATGCCCTTGGCGTTGACTACTTGGCTGACTTGCCCTTACTTAGCGAAAGGCTTAATAAAAATGGATTTGCTGACTTGGCCCTGCAGGGCAACTTCCCACCCTTTTTGTTGCAGAGGCTTTCAACCAACCAATTAAAAAAAGTACTCCAGGGCTACTTAGCTCAACACAAGGGGTTGGTAAAAGAAAATAAGTGGATATTTAACTTAGGGCATGGGGTTCTACCCAATACCCCAGAAAAAAACCTAAAAGCTTTGGTAGAAGAAATTAAGAACTTTGATTTTTTCACTTAAAAATTAGAGATAAAAATACTATAAGTATTTAAGTTTCCTTTTTTATTTTCGCTTTCTTTTTAAATTCCTTAGCATTGTATAATTCATCTATGATTTCTGTAAAAAAAAAATTACAAATCAGAAAGAATATTGACCTAACTTCTATGGTAGATATTATTTTTCTTTTAGTCATTTTTTTTCTTTCGTCATTTAGTCTTTCTAACTTTTCTCAGAATTCAGCTTTAAAGGTTGACCTACCTGAAGCTAAGATTGAAGCTAGTGATTTAGGGGATAGCACTCCCATCGTTTCCTTAAAAAAAGATGATACTATTTATTTTAAAGAAGAGTTAGTAAGCCTAGATGGCCTAAAAAGAATTTTGACTGAAAGTTACGCGGAGGCGGAAATCAAAAACCTAATCATTGCTGCTGACAAAGACATTGAATACGAAAAAGTTGTCCAAATCATGTCTTTAAGCAAAGAAATTGGCATTGAACAAATTTCTCTTAAAGTAGATGTTGAAAAATAAATTTATCTTTTTCTTATTTCTAGTAGTAATCTTCTTTGCTACTAATTTAGCTTTTATCGAAGCCCTTACCTTTCAGTACCCGGTGAAAAGAGGGCTTATAACCTCGCTTTTTGGGGAGTCAAGGGGAGACCACTTTCATTCTGGTATTGATTTTGCCAGGAGTGATTTCGTTTATCCCATTGCTGATGGTGAAGTGCTTTTTTATAGTGATAAATTAAAAAACCCTTTGGTCAGAAACTGGGGAACGGGGAACTACATCGCTCTGAGCCATGAAAATGATATTAGGAGTTATTACTACCACTTAAAAGATGGCTCTTTAAGCGAAGACTTAACCAAGGTAACGGTGGAGGACGAAATCGGAGAGATGGGAAATACCGGTAAGTCTATCGGGTCTCATCTTCATTTAACTGTTTTTGACTTCAAGAATGACCGGATCATTAATCCTTACGATAGCCTTTCCCAAATTGAAGATACAAAAGGCCCTGTCATTGCCAATCTTTTATTTAGGATCAATGGAAGAACTTATAAAATCAAAAATAACTCAAAGCTATTTTACTATGGCCCTTTGGAAATTATCATCATCGCTGGTGACTATAAAATAGAAAGAGAGAAATTCATTGGCAATAACGTTGTGGGACTAAAAAGTTTATCACTCTATATTGACGATAAGTTATTCAAGAAGTATAATTTTAACTTCTTAAAGCAAAGTGATATGGACTTAGTGCTAGACCAAGGCTATAGGTTTGATGACATTTATGGGTTAAGCCATAACTATAAATTTGGAACCTTTAGAGCGGAAAATAAGGAACATACATTTCTCATTATTGCCGAAGATAAAAATGGGAATATTACTGAAAGCACCAGGAAAGTTAGGTTTTCTAGGAATTGATGAGTTGCTTTCTTTCATAAGGTAAAAATATAAGTTAGATAAGTGTAGGTTAGATTTTGTTAACTTTAAATAATAAAAAAAAGATCATGCAAGAAAAGACCTATAAAAAGGGGTCAATAGTTTTTACTCAAAATGAAAATAGTAATGAGATTTATATCCTAAATGAGGGTGTTTTAGAAATAATTGTTAATCAAAAGAAGGTGTCAGAAATAAATCAAAGGGGCGTTTTTTTCGGTGAAATGGCCTATATTTTGCAGGAGAAAAGGAATGCTACGGTTAGGACCAAGACCAACTGCAGCTGCTTGATTATATATTCAAAGTACGTTGAGGCTGTCGTTAAATCAAGCCCAGAAATTGGGATTATTTTAATGAAATCTTTAGCTAGGCGGTTAAAGAAAACGACTAATAACTTGTTACACTACATAAATGAGAGAGAGAGAAATGCTTTAAAGATAAACCCAAAAGATAACCAGGCAGAGGAAAAACTAGAACTAAGTATTTTAGAATATGTAGCTTATGACGAGATAGAAGCCAATAATTACTTCCAGTGCCTTAAAATGCTCAACATGATGGACAGCGATCAAATCAATAATTTTTCGAGTGCCTATAGTTATTCAAAGCATGAAAAAAAAGAAAACTTCTTAAAAAAGCTTAACTATTTTACTAAAATTGAAGTTAATGACCTGCTCCTGATGCTAAAACTCTATCAAAAATATAAATAACAATAAATAATAAATAGATTAATGGAAAAATACTTGTACGACAACCCTTTGGTGGAGCGCTACTCCTCCAAAGAAATGCTTAAAATATTTTCTCCTCATTTTAAGTTCACCACTTGGAGAAAACTCTGGGTCTACCTTGCTGAGGCAGAAAAGAAAGCTGGCATTGCCATAAGCGATGAACAGATAAACGCCCTAAAGAAAAATATCGATAACCTGGATTTTGCTTACGTGAAAGAAAAGGAAAATGAGCTAAGGCACGACGTTATGGCTCACATCCACGCTTTTGCTAAAGTAGCTCCCGAAGCAGCGGGGATCATTCACTTAGGAGCCACCTCAGCCTATGTAGGAGACAACACCGACCTCATCCAATACCGGGAAGCATTAAAACTAATCAGCCAAAAGACCTTGGGAGTCATAAAAGAACTTAAAGCAAAAGCCCTAGAATTTAAAAGCATTCCCACCTTGGCCTACACTCATTTCCAAGTGGCTCAACCTACAACCGTGGGCAAGCGAATAGCCTTGTGGATGCAGGACCTACTTTTTGATTACAAGGAGATTAAAAGACTCATCAGTGAAATGCCTTTTAGAGGAGTGAAAGGAACGACCGGGAGTCAGGCTAGCATTATGAAACTATTTAACCGTGATACCCAGAAGGTTAAAGAAGTTGAAGCCTATGTTCTTCGAAAAGCTGGGTTTAAAAATTTGCTTCCCTTAACTGGACAAACCTATACTCGAAAAATTGATTACTTCATCACCTCTCGTCTTTCCAACCTAGCTCAAAGTGCCGCTAAATTTGCTAATGACCTACGGCTTTTATCCCATCTAAAAGAGATGGAAGAACCCTTTGTAGCTAAGCAGGTCGGCTCGTCGGCTATGCCCTACAAAAGAAATCCGATTCGCTCAGAACGGATTAACAGCTTGGCTCGTTACGTGGTGGTTTTAGCTAATTCAACAGCTCATACCAGCTCCACTCAGTGGTTGGAAAGGAGTTTAGATGACTCGGCCAATAAGCGACTATCCCTGCCCGAATGTTTTTTAGGGGTTGATGCCATTTTGGATATTTATCAAAGCATAGCCAAGGGACTTAAGGTCAACTTGGAGATAGTGAAACGCAACTACGCCAAAGAGTTGCCCTTCATTATCTTAGAAGATATAATGATGGACTTAGTGAAGCAAGGTGAGAATAGACAAGAGATGCACGAGCTTATCAGAGAGAAATCCCTTAAAGCTAACGAGACTCTCAAAAAAACTGGGAAGAACCCTCTTTTAAGCCTGTTAGCTAAAGATAAAAAAATTCATTTAAAGCAAGCGGATTTAAAGCAGCTACAAGACCCCTACCTTTACACGGGGCGAAGTGAGGCGATGGTAGATGAGTTTATAGATACAGAAATATCCCCCCTTCTAAAGAAGAATAAATTTATTTCATCAGGTGATATAAAAGTTTAATTTAAACCTTTTTCTAAATATCTCTGCTAAACATATCTCCAATAAAATTGGATCCATCATAAATTAAAGAATATTCTTAAAAACTATCTTTGCCAACTCTGATCATCGTTCAAGCCAGACTAAACTCTAATCGACTTCCCAATAAGAGCATCAGGAAAATTAAAGGTAAACCCCTGGTTTACTATTTATTAAAAAGGTTAGAGCTGAGCAAATTAAAGACCATATTAGCCGTGCCTGAAAGAGACCACCCCATTTTCGCTCGGGAACTAAAAGGGCTAATTGATGTGAACTTTTTTTTAGGAGATGCGAGCAATGTCTTATCTCGCTATTACGCTTGCTCCGAGGAACACCCCGACCATGAAACCATCATCAGGGTAACCGCTGATAACCCTTTCACGTCTATCTTCTGTCTCAAGGCCTTGCTTAAAAAGCACCAGGACGGAGGGTTTGATTATTCATATTTTACCGAACAGCCATGGGGAACTGGAGTAGAGATCATTAAAAAAAGTATTTTACATCGAGCTTATAAAGAAGCAGGAACGGAAGCAGAAAAAGAACATGTAACCCTTTACTTGAGGAATCATAAAGAAAGGTTTAAAATATTTAACGGACCAGTTCCTTCTGACTATAATCACCCCAAGCTGCGATTAACCATTGACTTTCTCTCAGATTTTGAACGCACTGAGAAGATAATAGAAACCTATTACAAAAACTTTTCTAATGACATAGTCCCCGTTCTTTTTATCATCAAAAACCAAAAACTTTTTTTTAAAAAATCTTAGACTAACCTATATTATAATTTTGTTTCTCGCTCCTGTCTTTATAAAAAGTGAAAAAACAATCATCAAAAGTTATAAACAAAGTCAAGGCAGTCGTCAAAAAGACTAAGGTGGCTAAGGTTTCACCAAGGGGTAATTTCTCAAGGGGCAATTTTTCAAGGGGTAATTTCTTTTTTTCTTGGTTTTTTTCATGGTCCTTTTTGATAAGTTTAATAGCCCTATTTTCTTGCGGGTTATTTGCTAAAAATGGTTTTGACTTAAAGGGATCGCTCATACCGGAAGCTCAAATTTTACGAGGCGGCCCACCCAAAGATGGCATCCCCGCCATCGATAATCCTAAATTCATCAAAGCTAGGCAAGCCTATTATTTAAAAAATAGTGATTCGGTTATTGGGGTTAAGATTGGGAAAATAGCCAAGGCCTACCCCATTAAAATACTCAACTGGCACGAAGTGGTCAATGATAAGATTGGGAGCACCTACTTTAGTGTTACCTTTTGTCCGCTCTGTGGTAGCGGAGTGGTCTTCAATGCGGACATAAAGGGAAAAAAATTAACCTTTGGGGTTTCCGGCCTACTTTATAATAGCGATGTGCTGCTCTATGACCGAGACAGTGAAAGCCTTTGGTCTCAGCTGCAAAAAAGAGCTGTAACTGGCCAGTACAAAAGCACCCAGTTAAAGGTTATTCCCAGCGTACGCACTAGTTGGTTTGAGTGGAAAAAGAAAAATCCCAACTCTTTGGTTTTATCAAGGGATACCTCTTTTAGCCGTGACTACGATAGAGACCCTTACAAGGGATATGCTTTAGAAGAATCGCTATATTTCCCGGTTAGTAAAAAGTCTTCGGCCTACTCTAACAAAGAAATGGTGTTCGTGATTGATTTTGAAAATAATAAAAAAGCCTACCCTTTTAGCGAACTCAGTAAAACTGGGTCTACTACTATCTTTGACACTTTAAACGGAAATAAAATAAAAATTATCTGGGACCAAAAGAGCCAAACTGCGGAGGCATTTTTTGCTTCAACTGGAAAGCCAGTCCCTTCTTATAACTTATTTTGGTTTGCTTGGTATGCCTTTAATAGTGATGGAAAGGTTTATAAGGTTAATTGAATTTGAATTGATTTAGGATTAATTTTAGATGGTGCGGTTTAGTCAAAACTTTAAAAGCTGCCTTAAAGAGGCCAATCTTTTTTTGGAAGACAGAGAGTTGGACGAGCTAAAATTAAATTTAGAAAAGAATTTAAGCAAGTCCTTTTCCAGCAGCCCTGAGTCCAAGAAGATACCTCCCCTACTCAAGAGTAAAATATCCAGCTTGGTCAGTAGCCCGGAAGAGAATGAGCAGAGAATAGTCATCGACGCCGGGGGAACCAACTTCAGGATAATGATAGCTCAGTACCAAAAGGGGCAGCTAACCATAAAACGCTTTAAAAACTACCCCATGCCAGGCAGCCTTTCGCCCATCGACAAGGAAGAATTCTTTCTTACCTTGGCTAAGTATATTTTTCCTTACCTAAAAGATTTCCCCAAAGTGAGGCGAATTGGGTTTTGCTTTTCTTACCCCATAAACATCTCTAAGAATAAGGACGGCTATGTTACCAACCTATCCAAGGACATTAGGATTAACGGCTTAAAGAAAACCCTACTCATCAAAAACATAAAGCAAAAGTTAAAGGATTTATCTTCCGCAAAAAGTTTCACTGATAGCCTGAAGAGCATAGAATTTATTTTGGTAAATGATACCACTGCCACCCTCTTAGCAGGAAAATACTTTCAAGGTGAGCAGTTTAATTATTTAGGACTAGTGATTGGTACGGGGTTTAACCTGGCTATAGAAGTGGCCCAAGAAATCATCAACACCGAAATTGGAGATTACTCTGACATGGAAATGAACCGGGTTGATACCTTGGTCAATGAGGCCTCTTTAAACCCTACCAACTGCCTTAGCGAAAAAAGGATTTCGGGCAGGTATTTTGGCAGTAACTTTTTATATTACCTCAAGTCTTTGGCTGAGCAAGGTTATTTTTCGCCTGAGACCAATTCCTATATAAAAAAAATTAAAAAAATAAATGATAGGCAAATTTATTCACAAATTTCAGCTAAGTCAGTTTCAGCCACAGCAAAGCCTGCAGGTCAGCTTACAGGCCCCCAAGATACTAAAAAAGCCAGTTTCAGCTTGAATAAAAAAGATATTGATAACATGGAAGACATTAAGAAAATTAAGGAGCTATTCAAGTACATAGTTTATCGTTCGTCTCGTTATGCTGCTTTTTTTACCGCTACTTTCATGGAATGGAGTAAAAAGCTCAACCACAGCTCAGAGTTTAGCCAAAAGGAATTTTTTATCTCTGCCAATGGCAGTATGATAGAGAAGCTCCCTTATTACCTAAAATATTTCAAAGCAAACTTGGACGAATTTACCCAAGAAAAAAGCTCATATCAAATAAAAATTATCTCCAATGCTCCCACCATTGGCTCTTTTTATTCTAAGTACTCTGCTTCCTGATTGACCAATAAGGGTTAAAACAGTTAAAGCTAAAAGTCAAACTTAAAGTGGTTTAGCCATAAATTGCTTTATACTCAACTTTTATAATGTTATAATTCCTTTGAAAATTTTCAAACTTAAACATTAAAGGAAGCGTTTAACATGAACAAAATTATCATCATTTCTGCTAGTCACAGGAAAGTCTCTAATTCTAGGAAAATAGCTGATTACTTGGCTAAAGAAGCCTCTGGGGCTGATTTAGCGGCTGAGGTAATCGACCTAAGGGAACTCAACCTCCCTTTTTGGGCCGAAGACCTAAGCCCTGATCTCCCTAAGTGGAAAGACACCTGGTTTAGCATCAGCGATAAGCTCACTGAGGCCGATGGGTTTATTTTCATTTCACCGGAGTATGCTGGTATAGTAACCCCATTTTTAAAGAACTTTTTCTTGTTCTGCTCTAAAGACAACCTAGCCCATAAACCAGCCCTATTGGTAGGGGTTTCAGCGGCCCGAGGCGGGACCTATCCCATTGCCGAGCTGCGCATGAGTGGCTACAAAAATAATCTGGTCTGCAACATTCCCGAGCATCTCATCATCAGGAACGCTGGTGAAGTGCTTAACGAAGGGGAAGCTAAGCCAGAATTTAAAGAAGAGGATGACTTTTACCGCAGTAGGATTAGCTACGCCCTTAACATGCTTTCTGCTTATGCCTCTAGCCTAAAAAAGATGCGAGCGGAAAATGACGGCCTCACCTCCCCTGATTTCATACATGGGATGTAATCTGAGGTAATAAGCCTATAAGAAATAATCCTATAAAAATATAGGATTAAATAAAATTAAAAGAGCCTTAGTTAGTAATCATTAACTAAGGCTCTTTCTCTTAATCTCTTAATTAAGCTACTTAAAGCTAATTTAGCTAATTCTCTTACTATAATTTTCTTCTTATTTTACTACTACTAAGAACCGGTTACGGCTTGCCTTTCGCAGAGGTAGTTGTAGGCATGTGTGGTGCCGGCCGTTAGACTATTGACACCTGAGCCGGTACTTAATAAATTTCCCGTTAAGTAATAAAAGTTATTACCTGAGTTATTATTGAGGATTTCCACAGACATGTGTTGAATTCTGGGTGTCACTCCAACTGGTAGAGTATCTGAAGCAAACATAGGATGATTAGCTACAGAAAAGAGAACATTATTATTGGTAAGACTTGAATTACTGTTTATATCTCTTGGATTAGCTATCAATCTATTATTAGAGGGGGTAACTCCAATTGACGCTAAATCCGTGCTTAAACTATTATCATCAAAATTTATAGACGTAAATTGACCAATAGCAGTAGAAATACTAGGAGAAGCAAGGATATTTAAAGTAACTTGACAAGAATTACTGGTTCGGTTATAACCCTCACTTAGATAAACAATATGGTTATCCCTACTACTAACAAAATTGACCGTAAGGTTAGTCTGAGCCTCAGAATTAGTAAAACCAGTTAGGGCCAAACTGATGACCACGTTGGTAGCCGTGGCAGGATTGGCTTGTACGGTTAAAAGCCCCTCTTCGCTGACCTGCACTAAGGTTGCGTTACTGCTTTGATAGGTAAGCGTGGCATTGGTTGGCTCATAGGAGATTAGCCCATTAAGGGTAAAGGCCGGACCCGAATAGGTATTGGTACCAGTGGTAACGTTGAGGTAATTTTGCGGTAAGGTTATTTGATTGCGAGTGAGAGTGATCGTACCCGTCGGAGGATTTTGAGGCGGTGGAGGGGGTTGAGTATTGCCCCCGGTTCCAGTCGAACTCGTGGCGTCATTAGCACAGCTAAGCAGCAAAAAAGCGACTAAAATAAAGATATTTTGTAAAGATATTTTGTAAAGATATTTTGTAAAGATATTTTGTAAAGATATTTTGTAAAGATATTTTGTAAAGATATTTTGTAAAGATATTTTGTAAAGATATTTTTTCATGGTTTTTTTCCTTTATATGAATGAGTTTATGAATAATTGTACTTGGGAATTATTATATTCTATTTGCCCTGCATACGCTTTTTTATGTAAAAGATGATTGACTTTAAAACCGGTATCTTCTCATAAACGAACTCGCCCATGTCGAAGTAGTCGCGGTGGTAGAATACTTTTCCCTCGGCGTTGAACTTTAAGAGCGATAGGCCCTCAACCAGGATGGTCTTGCCGTTATTTATTGCTGAGGTCTTGAGGTCCATAGTCCAGGGCAAAACGTGGGTATCCCCAGTAACCACCTGCTCCTTTAAAGTAAAACTTATTTCATCCACGTTCTGGTACAGGTTGGCGTAATAGTCCTTTATGGCTTTAACCCCGTTATGCTCGTTAAGGGGGTCAACGAACTTAGCGTCCTTAGAATAAAACTCATCCACTAGGTCGATGGCCTCGTAGGAAAGGTCATCAAAGAACTGGTTTATTTTCTGCTGCCTAGATTTAGACAATTTAGATAAATCTTTTTCAGATAGGTTTTTTTGCTTGCTTTTTTGTGGCATAATTTTCTCCTCTTTTTTTAGATTTTCTGCTAATTTTTTCTGTGCTTTATTCTCTGTACCCATCACTTCCTCTGTTCCTTCTCCCGATTGCCCCCATAGCAGAGAAAAGCTGAAAAGGAAGAATAAACAGAGAAAACCTAAAATACTTAGATATAAACGCATGGATAAACGTTTGCTCCCGGATAATCTCATGGATAACTGCTTGCTTTGAGTTATATCAAATAATCATTCACAATAACTACTTACTGTGAACTACTTTTTAAATAAATAATGAGCTACTGCCCACTCATTACCCTTGCCATAGCGGAACAGCTCGGCCACAGCAATAAAAAATACTCGCCAAGAGTTAAAGTATTTTAGCTCCTGGTTAGGATAACATTTCTTAAAGATGCGTAACACCTTTGGCTTTGACTTGTCAAGGTTAGCCAACCAAGCATAGGAAGTTTTGGCATAATGCTCACCGTTCACCATCCACAGCCTTTCCAACTGGAGAGGAGCAGAAAAATAGGAGAACAAATCCTTAGCTGGCATCATTCCTCCACTGAAAAAATAGCGGCTCATCCAATCAAAATCATCCTTGGTCTCAAAAGGATAGGCATAGCGATGATGGCAAAAGATATGAAAGAAAAGTTTGCCTTTAGGGCCTAACCACTGATTTAGGTTCCTAAAAAGTAGCTCGTAGTTTCTAAGGTGTTCGAACATCTCGATGGAGACAATCCGGTCATACTTTTCTCTGGTGGAAAATTCGTTTATGTCAACCGTGATTATTTTAAGGTTTTTAATCCCTTGTGAACTAGCTCTTTGCTCTATGAATTTTTTTTGGGTTTTAGAATTGCTTATCGAGGTAATCTTTGACTTAGGAAATCGTTTGGCTAAGTAAAGGCTTAATGACCCCCACCCACAACCCAACTCCAGGACCTTTTGGCCATCTTCAAACTCTCCCCTTTCCAAGTAAAGCTGGAGCATTTTTTCTTCAGCTAATTTAAGGTCTTCGGGAATACGGTAATGCTCCTCCCAGTAAGCACTACTATATTTCATGTTTTGCCCTAAAACACAGGAAAAAAAGTCACTGGGAACTTCGTAGTGCTGTTGGTTAGCTTGGATGGTCTTTATCGCTAAAGGACTCTCGCTTAGCTCTTTTACTAATTTTTGTAAGTCTTCTTGCTCTTCTGCTAAAGGCTTCCTTAGAGACTTCAGCTTTTTAGTATTGAGAAGATGAATAATCCTTTTTAAAGCAAAATCTGGGACGAGTCCCTTTTCCAAAAAAGGTAAATACCACATAGTCAGAGATAATTGTAGCATTAATTACTAGCGAAAAAATTATTTTCTACTACCTTTTATGCTTTATAATTAAAGTTAAAATGAAAACCATTGACCAAATTGACCTCAAAGGAAAAACCGTAGTCCTTCGTTTAGACCTGAACGTTCCCATTCAAAAAGGGAAAATCATGGATAAAGCTCGCATCATGAAGAGCCTGCCCACAGTTCGCTATCTTTTAGAAAAGGAGTGTAAGGTTGTCATCCTAAGCCATTTAGGCAGGCCTAAGAAGGAGTCCGTCAAGGACGCTGACGGGAAGGAGGCTGGCGGACCTGACGGCAAGGGAACCTTTCCCGATAAATTTTCTCTCCAACTAGTCCGGCAAGAGTTAGAAAGTCAGCTAAGTGAAAGCGTAACTTTTATAGACCATTCCGTGGACCATAATGATCAAGCTGCTTATGAGACTGCCTACGATGAGGTCAAGGTCAGTAAAGATCGGATCTTCTTATTAGAAAATATTCGTTTCCATAGTAATGAAACTAGCAAAAACCCAGAGGAGCGGAAAATATTGGCTCAGTCCTTAGCTAAGTTTGGAGATGTATTCGTCAATGATGCTTTTGGAGCGGTTCACCGGGCTCATGCTTCCACCACCGACTTGGCCTATTTTCTACCTTCAGCGATCGGCCTTTTAATGGAGAAAGAAATTAAATTTTTGAGCCGCTGCTTGGATAACCCTGATAGGCCGTTTGTGGTCATTTTGGGCGGAGCCAAGGTTTCTGATAAAATTGCTTTGATAAAAAATTTATTGACCAAGGTGGAAAAAATACTCATTGGCGGGGGCATGAGCTATACCTTTTTAAAGGCCTTAGGTTACGAAGTGGGGAAATCCTTAGTGGATGATGCTTTAATTGAAACCTGCACTTCCCTTTTGACCAAGTATCCAGATAAAATAGTTTTGCCAAAAGACGTGGTCATTACTAAGATTGACTTTTCCAACTTCACTGCTTTAGAGGCAGTGAAGCATGTGAACATTGATGAAATTGACCCCGGTGAGGAAGCCTTTGACATCGGCCCCACAACTATAAAAGACTTCTCCCATCACTTAGAAACGGCTAAAACCATTTTTTGGAATGGGCCTTTAGGGGTTTTCGAATGTGAAAGTACAGCTACGGGAACAAATAAAATCGCCCAAAAAATTTCTGACCTAACCACAGGTGGCCAGGCTTTAAGCATCATAGGAGGAGGAGATTCTCTTTCAGCTTTGAAGAATTTAGGGCTGCAAGAAAAGATAAGTTTTGCTTCTAGTGGTGGCGGTGCTTCCTTGGAGTTCTTAGAAGGTAAAGAACTTCCTGGTTTGAAAGCTATTGAAGAATCTAATAAAAAAAGTTAGAAAAAAATTAGCAATAAATCTAAAGCATTTCACAGCTGAAGCCTAGCAAAATTATAGGTGTAGAAAATTATGGTCGCAATAATTGTAGTCGCAATGTGAGCCTACGTAATGTGAATCTATATTCCCCTTTCTGTCTTCCCCTTCCCGTCCTATGCCTTTCTACCTACTTATTTTCCACCTCCTTATTTCTCACCTTTACTTACCACCCTTATTTAGTCTGGCTTAGTGAATTTAATTTATGAATTTAACTTTAGAAGAAGTAGTAGAAAAATTCTCCAACCTCAGGGCAAACCGCCCTAACTTGAAAAAAGTTTTTCCAGAAAAAGTCTTCTGGGACGATGCCTCTCCTAAACAATTCCCTCAGTACTTTTCACCTGAACTCTTGTTAGCCCCAGAAGACCTAGTAGCCTTGAGCGATGACTTAAACCCCGACATGCTAAAAGAGGCTTATGCTTTGGGTATATTCCCCTGGTATGAAAAATCTCCGGTACTTTGGTACTCTCCTCTACAAAGGATGGTCTTTGATCTTAAAAAAGTAAAGGTTGCTTCCAGCTTTAAAAAGTATCATAAAAAGTTGACCTATGAAGCAAGCATGGACAGCGATTTTGAAAAGGTCATTGACTGTTGTCAAAGAGTTAAACGAAAGGGTCAGTCTGGCACCTGGATAACCAATAAACTAAAGGAAAACCTGGTCAAACTGCACCGAGAAGGCATAGCCCATTCCTTAGAAATCAAATCTGGAAATACCCTTATTGGTGGGCTTTATGGGCTTTCCTTAGGTCGTGCTTTTTTCGGCGAATCCATGTTTTCTCATGAGCCTAACGCCTCTAAAATTGCCTTTTACCTACTATTCTTTTTTCTTAAAGGATTGAACTTTGACTTCATAGATGGGCAAGCCATAAACCCCTATCTAACTACCTTGGGGGCTAAAGTCGTTTCCAAAAAATATTTTTTAACCATTCTTTATGAGGCTTTGGAGGGCCCTAGCTTGCTAAGTAAATGGGACCAACTCTTTGAAGAAAAAAAAAGTCAAGTGTTAAAAGATTTTCAAATGATTTTATAACTCTGCTTGTCTTGATTATCCCGATTTTCTGCTAAAAAAGCAAGGTAATCAGCGTAGGATAAAAAAATTATCATCTTCCTATCATCGAGAAAGATAACGTCCCACTTCTTAGCATTTTCTTTCTTAGTATTTTCTTTGCTACTAGAGTTTTTTTCTAAACTATATTTTATTTGATGGTAATTGATGGTTGAAGAAATTTTAAGCGAAGGGAGTTCGGTTTTTTTGAATAGGCTACAATTTTCAAAAAATAGTTTTATATATTCCTTAACCTCTCCTAGCATAGCCTCGTTTTGATACTTTTGCAAAAAAGAAATGATTTTATCTTGAGTAAAATTTAAAAACCAAGCAAAGTTAACTAACTTGTAATCTATCTCAAACTGCCAAGAGTAGGTGTGGGATTTTTTATGAGTAAATATACTTAAATAGTACAACAACGGCTCATCTAAAACATCTTTAAAAACCGTAATCGACATATCACTATCTATAATCAATTTAGATGAAGTAGCGTCTGTGCTAGCACTTGTCTTAGGCTCTGCCTTAGTATTTTTCTCAGCATTTTTCTGAGCATGATTGGGAGAAGACTGCCCTAAATATAAAAACTCATTCAAGTAAAAATTGTTTTTATTAAAATGAAGCAGACCAAGCAAATTGAAATCTGTTATGACTTGATAAACCTCATCCAAGAGCAGTAGCTTATTAAAACTTTTTTGATAAACTGAACGTAGGAGGAAAATTAAATCTAGCTCGGAAAGTTGCTGCTCAATTTGCTCAGCTGATTTTTTCTCATTTAATTGATAATCATAAATTTCAGTGATTAGTTTTTCTAATACTAGAGAATAATCTGCAGACATCTCCGATAAAATAAAATCAATTTTTTCTCTAAAGTCTAACTTGATATAAGAGGCATAACTTTTTTTTTGGATAATTTCTTCTACGATAGCCTTAATTTTCTTATCAGCCTTTAATTCTAAAACTGGGAGCTGAAGCCCCACCACTTTTTCATAAATTTCTCTATCAACCATTAAAACAGTTTCATGTAGGCTAGCTAACTGCCAGTTTTTTTCTACTGAGGTTGGAAGATTTACTAAAAAGTTAGCCTGCTGATATTGATAGAGGCTGGGGTTTATAAATAAATTAACTTTAAAAACGTTTTCTAAGGTAATGATGGGAATAAGGATTTTTTTTTTGACTAAGGTAGCTAATAGGCTTGAAAGGTTAGATGTCAGTTTTTTTTTTAGAAGAGATAGATCGGCGTCGTTTGATAAAATAAAATTTTGCTGCAGATGGCTTAAAATAAGTTTCTCATCTTTTGAAATTTTAAAATTTTTTTTCTCATCTTTTTTTTTATTACTTTCTGCTGCAATCTCATTTTTTTCATCACCTCTAACTACCTCTAGAAGATGAAAATTATTTCCTTCTCCTTGAGCCAAAATTCGCATTTCAGCCAAAAAGCGGGCAAACCAACTCTCCCAGACCCAAGAAGCTTTCTTGTGCCGCTTCAAAGGATCGCTTTTTTCATAAGCAATAAAATTGAGCACGTCTAATTTTTCCAGTGCCTCATAGTCCATATCCATCTTTTCAGGCAGAAATAAATTTTCTTCTTCAATCTGCTCCGGAGAGACTTTTAAAATATTTCCTTTAAGGCTAAAATGTTTACTTTCTAAAGAAAGGTTAATCAGGGAAAATAAAGCCTTGCTTAAATCATAGGGGAGAGCGAAAAGATGAGCTAAAATTGCTTCTTTATTCTCAGCTAATTGAGGCCAGGTGGAGGTATCTTTTATATTCCAAAAGCCTAAGAAAGTGGCTTTTTTCTGGCTATCGAAATCGTACTTTAACATAAATTATTATACCAATAATCTTAATATTATTTTTCAAAATGGAGTTGCTATTTAAATGATTTTTTTATCTCAGAGCAAGTGTATAATTAAGGTTAAAAATTTAATATTCACCTCAATGCCTCAAATAAAAGTCTTAGTCATCAACTTAAAAAGAAGCACTGCAAGAAGGAAATATGTAAAAAAACTTTTAGATGAAGCGGGAATTAAATTCGAATTCTTTGAAGCCTGCGATGGTAATAAATTATCCGACCGACGCTTAGAAGAAGCTAAAAAATTAAATGAACAAGAGGGTTATTCCGAAAAGATGCATCCTTTGTTGGATAATATGGGCAAATTGGATCATAATATCAGCAAAAATACTTTAGGGTGCACCATTAGCCATTTAGATATTTATCAAAAGATTATAGATGAAAAGCTGGATTGGTGCTGCATTTTAGAAGATGATTTCATAATTCGTAATTTAGAAGGCTTTAAATATTTATTAGAAAAAGCAAACTTAGAAAAACTAAAAAATAAAATTGATTTTATTTTTCTTTTTTATAATCTTAGATATACAAATGACTATAAAAAAGTGTTTAATAGTTTTTTTAGATATCTTTTCCTCTTTTTCAAGATTAATTTTCTTTTTCAATCCATAGGCAAGAATATTTTTTTGAGTAATTTTTTTTCTGATTATATTACTGGAACAGTAGCATATATTTTGAATAACAATGCCGCTAAAAAGTTGCTTCAAGAAGGTAAGCCTGCTAGGCAGCATGCAGATATTTTAACAGGAAGGGGGAAAAGTTTAAAAATTAAACAAAGAATAACAATACCCGGTATAATTGATCACCGTTATGAAATAGTTAGCGAAATCGTTGGTATTCCATATCATTTAACAAGTCATCCCATAGATTTATCTAAACATAAATCTACCTACTTCTACTGGCATTCCAATAAACCGCTTCGTGGAACTCAAAGAAAAATAGAAAATGTTAAGAGGAAAATTTATCAGAAAATCTTTTTTATATTAAGTAGGGTTTTATTTAAACTAAAAAAAAGAGAAATATTAAATTTAATGAATTTTGGTTATTATTTAGTTTTAGCTTTTTTTACTTTTTTAAAAAGTCCCATAAAGTCTTTTAAATCATTGAAGGAATTGTTAATCTGATTAATTTTTTCTTTCTATCGCTTTCCTTGATTATTTACTTTATCGGGTAGAGAGCAGTTCCCGCTCCTAAAAAAAAATCCTCTGTATTTGGCTATCAGGTCATAAACCCGGTCTCGAAGCGGCAGGGGAATTATAGATAAAAAAAATGCTGGAATTCTCTTTTCTAAGCCTAGTAAAACCTTTATGACAGCATTACTTTTTATATAAAAACTATTTTTTTCCTGCACGATGATGGAATCTAATTTTCTATTTTCATGATAGAAAGCATGGGGTAGCTCCCTTAAATTTTTGTAAAGGAATTTTTTCTTGTTATCCTGGCTAATTATCCAGTCTTTAACTTTTCTACATAGACCGCAATCATCGTCATAATATATAACCGTCGAATCTCCTATTTTTTCTAAATTATTTTTGGTAGCTAAATCTACTTTATTAATCAACATGAAATATTTAAACCTCCTTTTTTAAAACTATAAAAAAATAGGTTAAAAAGCAAATCGAAAAGATAAATAAAATAAAAAAGCTAGAAAATACATTGGGCGATATATGGACGACTCTAAAAATAAAGCTCGGTAAAATTCCCAGAACAAATGCTATAATTATAGAGGTTTTTATTATTAAAAAAATGGAACAAAGCTCCTCGAGTAGGACTCGAACCTACGACCAATTGATTAACAGTCAACTGCTCTACCGACTGAGCTATCGAGGATCTTCAGAGATAATCATACCATAAATTTAATAAAAGCTAAAATAAAATTTTGTTTAAGAAAATTAGTTTATTTTTTTTATACCTCATTTACACTTTATTTTTTCTACCCTTAGCTATACTAATATTACTTTTTTTTTACGCAGGAAGGAAAATTAGTACCACTAATTTAATTCAAAAATTAGGCCTTATCCCTTTTCGTAATGAGCAGGGAAAAGAGTATGTGCATGTTCACCTGTGCTCCATTGGGGAATGGAATACTTTTTTTAGCTTCTTAGAACGAGTTAAAAACCATTACCCTGATATACTCGTTACCTATTTCAATCAAGACCTTAGTGAGACCATAAAAAAGTCAGACCTAGTAGAAAAGTATTTTTTTCTACCCTTAGAAAACCCTGTTTCTTTAGCTTTATTTTTGAAGATTTATAAAATAAAATTTACTATTATTTCGGAGGCTGAGTCTTGGCCGGGTCTACTTTTTTTACTTAACTTTTTCAAAAAAAAAGTATTCCTTACCAATGCTCAAATGTTCACAGCTGAATATAATAAATACAAAAAGCTAAATTTTTTCTTTAAGCCACTTTTCAACACCTATACGACCATATACCCAACCTCAAAAAAATTTTACCAAAGGTTTATCCAGTTAGGGATAAAAAAAGAAAAGTTGGTCTTGGGAGGTAATTTTAAGTTTGATACTAACTACTCTAAGCTGGAGAAAAAATTAGACTTAGAGCCTTTAGGTAAGGTTAGTAAAAATAAAAAAATTATTATGTTAGCTTCCTTTCATTTTGGGGAATGGAAAAAAGTATTTCCTGCTTTACAAACATTTTTTTTCAAGCAAGAACTAAAAAATAAATTTACCTTCATCATTGCTCCACGAACCCTTTTAGAGAAAAAAAAATGGCTTAGTGACCTACAACGGGAAAAGATTTTTATGCAACTGAGGAGTGAAAAAAAAAAAATTGACTTAAAGCAAAACCTCTTCTTGGATACTTATGGTGAGATGTTTTCTCTTTATAAATACACCGACCTCGTAGTCATGGGAGGTAGCTTCATTCCTATAGGGGGACATAATTTATTAGAGCCAGTCAGCCAGAACAAAAAAATCATTACCGGGCCTTTTACCTTTCACTTTGAAGATATTGTCGAGGCTTTGGAAAAAAAGATTATTTTTTCTAATGCAGATAATTTAGGTAAAGCCATAATAGAGAATTCAAGCTCTGGAAAAATTAAGCAAATTTCTTATAAAGAAACTCTGCAGGCAAACCAGGGTTCAAGCAAAAAAGTTTTGACCTCGCTATTAAAAAAAGTAGAAACTTAATAAGCCTCCTCTCTTAGTTCAACCAAGTTCAATATTTTACTTAGCCCAATCTTTTCCTTTAGTAGTATTGACTTGAAGAATTTTTTCAAAGGGAGCAACATCAATCAGTGCTTTTACTAAAATTTCCTTGGTCATCTCAGTTTTTTCTTGGGGGATGTAAAAGACTAGCTCGTCATGCACTTGCATAACCATCTGGGCTTCAATTTCCTTATCCATAATTTTCTTGTGAATACTAAGCATAGCTTTTTTGATAATATCAGAAGCTGTTCCTTGAATTACGGTGTTAAAGGCGATCCTCTCAGCCCTAGCCCTAAGAAAAAATTGACTATGATTGATGTTAGGCACATAACGTATCCTATCATAATAGGTTTCGACATAGCCATTCTTTTTAGCAAAGTCAAATATTTTTTGTTGGTAGTTTTTTATTTCGGGATAACTAGCAAAAAAAGTTTTAATAAAGTTATCTGCTTCGCCGTAGCTTACTTTTAAATCTTCGGATAGAGCATGGGTTGATATTCCGTAGATCACAGAGAAGTTAATAGTTTTGGCAATGTTCCTCTCTTTAGCATCTATCTCCGTGATGTCTTTAGCAAAAAGCAGTGAAGCTGTATTCGCATGAATATCTAAATTGTTTTGATAAGCGTTAAGGAAAACTGGGTCTTTAGATAACCAAGCTAAAACCCTTAGCTCGACCTGAGAGTAGTCAAGAGCGACCAGGTCATACCCCTCGGGGGCCACGAAGGCCTTTCTAATCCCAAAGTTTTCCTCTCCTATATCTCCAACTGGGATGTTCTGCAGGTTAGGGTTGCTGGAGGATAAACGGCCGGTCGAGGCAACGGTTTGATTATAGCTAGTGTGAACTCGCTTGGTAAAAGGCGAAATAAGTTTGGGCAGAGCTGTTACGTAAGTATTAATCAGTTTAGTGTATTTACGATAATTTAAAATATGCTCAGCAATGGCGTAGTTTTTAGCCAACTTTTCTAAAACATAGGTGTCCGTGGAAAACCCGGTTTTCATTTTTTTAATCGGCTTAATCAAAAGCTTCTGGAAAAGGATCACTTGGAGTTGCTTAGTTGAATTAATATTAAACTCTTCTCCAGCTAAGTTGTAGATCGTCTCTCTTTCCTGGGCCACTTCCTGAGTTAATTTCTTCTCCAACTTTTTTAAAATAGATTCTTCTATCACGACTCCCGTGTATTCCATTTCGGCCAATACTGAGATAAAAGGAATTTCTAGTGCTTCAAGCAGCCCCACCTCTTTAGTAGTAAGTTTTTTTTCCTGCTCTTTTTGTATCAGTAAGGTGAACTCCCCATCTTGATAGGTATAGTCTCGTAGCTCAGCTTCGCTTAGATCAAAAATGGAAGCCTTGTCTTTGATGAGCTCTTTATAGCGTTTTTTTTCAAAACCAAAATAATTTAAAACCATGTCTTCTAAGTTAAACTGGTTTTTATCCGGATTTAGTACGTATTCGGCCACCATGGTGTCATAAAAAATTCCTCTGAGGGTGATGCCTTTGGCCTTTAAAATCGTGTACTCAAACTTAAGGTTATGCCCTATCTTTTTTATTTTAGGGTCTTCAAAAATTGGTTTAAATTGATTTAAAAAAAATACCTCTGGTTCTGCTATTCCCTCTTTTTCTTCTTGGTTTGAACTTAGCATTACTCTAAGGTAATAAGACTTTAATTTTTTATCTTTTCCGTTTTTCTCTTTTTCGAAAGAAAAAACTACAGCAACTATCTTAGCTGTCTGGGGATCTAGATCAGTCGTCTCTAAATCAAAAACAAAAGAATCTAGCTTTTTTATTTCTTTTATAAAATTAGCAAGCTCTGGAAGTTTCACCTCTTCTCTCTTGAAGTTAGGGATACTTTCATAAATATTCTCATCGACCTGATCATCTGCCTCATTTTCCTTTTCCGGAAAAAAGGTTTGCTCAGTAGTTTTTATCGGTGCTGGGGAAGAAAAAATTTGCGGTAAAGTTAAGGGCTTGCTCTCTGATAATTTTTTATAAGGCAAAAATTTATTTTTTAAAGATTTGAACTCTAAATAATCCAACCTCTCAATTAACTCATCTAAAGCAACCTTAGTAAAATTAAGCTCTGCCAATTTGGGCAAATCAGGGATTTCTGTCTGCAGGGTTATTAGCTCTTTTGACAGAAAGGCTAAATCTTTGCCTTGAGCCAGCTTCTTTTTTATGCCTTGGGTTATGACCTTAGAAAGAGTTACTTTATCCAAATCGTTATAAATTTCTTCTAAACTCCCATAAGCATTGATTAGTTTAACCGCCGTTACCTTTCCAATCCCAGCTACGCCAGGAACGTTATCGGCGCTGTCACCTAAAAGTGAAAGGTAATCAACCACCTGCTCTGGCTTAACCCCCATCTTGCTAACGGTTTCTTTAGAGCCAACCTCACTAAAATCTCCACCTTTCTTATCACCAATAAGGATTTTAACTTTATCATCAATGAGCTGATATAAATCTTTATCAGAAGATAAAATTTCAATCTGGCCCGGATAATCAACCTTAATCTCATTGACGTAATGAGCGATTATATCATCCGCCTCAAATGAAACCTTGCTCACCTGGGGAATGCCCAATAAGACGAGCAAGTCTTTGATCATAGCAATTTGGATCTTTAGCTCATCAGGCATGGGGGGACGATGAGCCTTATATTCTGGGTAGGTTTCTTTTCTAAAGCTTGGCCCTTTACTATCTAAAATACAGATAACCTTATCTAAGTTATCCCCCTGCAAGAGTTTGACTAAAACGTTAAGAAAAGAAAAAATTACCGATGTGGGTTCACCCTTAGAATTTTTGAGCTGTCCGTTTATGAAAGCATAATGAGCCTTGTAAAAAAAGCCATAGCAGTCAATTAAAACTAGTTTAGATGAAAGATTGGGGTTGGACAAAAAAGGAATTAGAAATAAGAAAAACTATTCAAAAGAAAAGACATTTAATTACTCTAACAAATTACTTTAATAGTTTTTCTTTTTTCAAAAAGCCTTAAAAGTTGTCGAGTAGAATTATCATAAAAGTTATAAAAACTATAACTAAAATTAAGACGACTAAATTTTTTTTAAATTCGTTGAAAAGAGAAGACTTTTTCGTTTCACCATTTCCCTCTCCATAATTTGAAGAATCTTTTTTAAGTTCACCTGGCTTAATCCCTTTTATTTTGACCATTTCGGCTTCTTTAATGAGACCCTCTCGTCCGTCGTCGAATTCCACCGTCACTTCAGTAAAGCCATCTACAAAATCAATACTTTTCACGACTACTTGATGTTGTTGTATTTCTTCATCGTCCTTAGAGTTAATTTCATTTTTTTTTACATAGATAATGTCCCCAGCTTCTAAAAGAAAAATAGAAATACCCTTTAAGGGGGATAAAATAAAAGAACAATCAACGTAAGCATTTTCACTAACGAAGATACTATCACCCCCTGCCCCATCATCTGAAAAAACTTCTTTCTTTAATTTAAAAACTTCCTCTTCACTGTAAGTGTCAATTTCATAAAAAAAACCCAACTTGAAAATATCATTGTTAAAGGACCTTAAAGAAATTTGCTTATTGATGTAATCTTTGAGTGCCTTCTCACTATCAGGGCTAATAACTATATTGCCCCGCTCATCAATGTTCAAGATTTCATTTATAT
Organism: Trididemnum clinides; assembly: GCA_963675345.1. NCBI lineage: Eukaryota > Metazoa > Chordata > Ascidiacea > Aplousobranchia > Didemnidae > Trididemnum > Trididemnum clinides. The sequence continues at coordinate 223,770 of CAVLYW010000166.1, forward strand.
TTTCAATCAAATAGGACTTAATGGAAACCGCTATCTGGCTCCCCCCTTCTGGGTTTTCATCTTTTTTTCTATCAAAAATTTCTTTGTAGAATTCAATTGGATTTACATCAAGCATAACGGAATCATAAAAAGACTCCCGGTTTGAAGTACAGATATTAAACTCATTGACCGTAAAAGGCGATCCACTCGTAGAGTCATTTAAGGTCATCTCTACTAAAAAAATACCGTTTTTAAAAGATTCAAAGTTAATGAATTTAACTTTTAAAAAAACTTTTACTAGACCTTCCATCTATCAACTCTCATTATCAATTCGCATTTTTCATAATTTATATACAAATCCATTGTACTATTACAGTCTCAAACACTGTATAATTATATTATACAATTTATTTTATAAAAGAATAGATAGGAAAATCGTTAATTTTATTTTATGAACAACGTAAACATTATTGGAAGAATAACTAATGACCTAGAGCTTAAAAACGTAGGCCAAGATAGCATTTTGCTTAATTTTTCTATTGCTTACAACGAAAGGTGGGGCAGTAGAGAGGAGACTTACTTTTTTGATGTCGTATCTTGGGGCAAACAAGCAGAAATCGTAGCTAATTATTTTAAGAAAGGGCAGCGCATCGGGGTAAGCGGCCGACTTAAACAAGAAAGGTTCCAAGATAAAGAAGGAAATAATCGCTCTCGGGTTACCATTTTACTCAGGGACTTTACTTTTATTGAAGGAAAAAATTCTACTAATGCTACTACAGGTACTACGGGTAGTGCCAGTGGTTTCGAGAATAACACCAACTCTTCAGCTGCTAATAACTTCAACAATTTTTCACCGCCCAATTTGGACGAAGAGGTTCCTTTTTAATCCCTATTTTTTTAATTTAAAAAAAGTTATAGTCTCTCGTTCTCGAAAGAAGAGCAGTATTATCAAGTAGTTAAAAAAGAAGAAGAAAGTAAAAAAAGCTATCTCCAATAAATAAAAGATTTTTCTATAATAAAAGCCGGCAATCTTTATCTCCAGCACGCTAGCCAATGGGTCAATTAAGACTTTGAAAAAACTGACGACTATGATGGGGATGATGATTATTTTTAACCACTTCTTTAGCAGAGACTTCATTTCTGGGTACCAGTCCAAGCCTAAAGAACGTTTTAAATAAACCGCTAAGAAAATAAAAAAAGAGTATGAGCTAATGGTGGCCGCCAAGGCGATCATGGTAATTTTCATTTCTATTTTGGTCAGAATGATCAGGAAAAATAAATTTATTATCAAGCTAATTAGAGCAGCAAAAAAGGGTAGCTTAGTATTGTTAAAAGCGTAAAATACATTTAGAATGATCCGGTAAAGGGGGATGGGGAGCAGCGAGAAAATATAAAAGAAAAATACCTCGGCCGTGGCTTTGGTCTGCTCTCTGGTGAAGTTACCCCACTCAAAAATTAAGCTGATGATTTTTTCGTGATAGAAAAAAAAAATGGTTATAACGGGAATGAATAGTAGAAAAACTAAGTTCATGGAGCGGATGACTAACCCCTTCATTTCTTCGAGTTTATTTTGTTGGCGCTGTGAAGCCAGACGCGGCAGAGAAGCCGTGGTGATGGATACCCCAATGATTCCCAAGGGAAGCTCAAACAACCTAGAACAATAAAACAAAATCGCCACCCCTCCGCTACTAATGGCCAAGGCGAAGGGATCCATCATTAGAGCGTTTAACTGATAAACCCCAGAGGACAACAAGACCGGGAGCATGAGCTGAAGGAAATGCTTAAACTCTTTTCGAGCGACTAAGTTTTTAAAGGACTTCACTACCCTAAAGGTATAACCCAACTTTTTTAAGGAATAAATACCATGGACTAAATTGACTATACCAGCTAAGAGGATGAGTCCGGCTAGGTAGGTCGTTAGCTCAAGGCCAGGGGCAGAGCTAGTACTATTTCTTCCACTGACCACCAAAAGATACATGAGGGCAATGCCTAAGATCAGGATCACATTGAAAAGTATGGGGGGTAGGGATGTGGTTTTAAATTTATGAAAGGAATTTAAAACGCCATGGCAAACCGACATGAGAGAAACAAAAACGATATAAGGAAAAATAATTTTTATTAGCGCTGTGGTATTTGCTTTAAACTCACCTAAATTGGGATGCTCGTCCAAGATGAAGAAAAAATCATTGATGAGCTGGGCCCCTTCAAAGAAAACGAAAATACTAAGGCAACTGAGAAAAAGAAAGAAGCTAAAAAAAACGTAATTAAAAAAAGCGTCCTGATCTTTTTTTTCTTTGAGACCTTGGAAGATGGGAATGAAGGCTGAGTTCATAGCCCCTTCGGCAAAAAATCTTCTGAGTAAGTTAGGGATTTTAAAGGCCAGATAAAAACTATCGGCTAAAGCTGAAACCCCCAAAAGTGAAGCAATGAGAGTGGTCCTTAACTGGCCCGTAATCCTGGAAATGAGCGTGAATACGGCTAAATTAGAAATATTTTTTAAAAAGGAAATGGTGGTCTCTCCCTATTTTAAGATTGCTTTTTAAACTTGGTTTTCTAAAATACTACGGTTTTTTAGATTAAGCTCAGGGTTAACCGGCATGTTTAACTTAGGTTCCACTAAATTAACCAAACTAATCAGCTTAGTTAATAAGTTCAGTTAATAGTTTAGTTAATTTAGTGATCGAAATAAATAGCTACTTTAATAGCTACTTAGTAAATAACTTTTAGCGAACCGCTTTTTGCTTGAACAGAGAGTGCATCATTTTCCTTAGTTCAGCCCCTACTTTCTCTATGTCGTGATGCTCCATTTTTTTCCTGATGGCTTTCATGGTGGGCTTGCCGTTCTCAGCCTCAGCGATGAACTTCCTAGCGAAGTTTCCATTTTGGATATTTTTCAAAACTTCCTTCATTGTAGCCTTGGTCTCAGCCGTAATGATCTTGGGCCCCGTTTCATAGTCTCCGAACTCTGCTGTCTCAGAAATGGAGTAGCGCATGTTATGAATGCCTCCTTCATAAATCAGGTCTACGATGAGCTTCATTTCGTGCAGGCACTCAAAGTAGGCCATTTCTTTGGAATAGCCCGCCTCCACTAAGGTCTCAAAGCCAGCTAATATCAAATGCACCAAACCACCACAAAGAACGCTCTGCTCGCCAAAAAGGTCGGTCTCAGTTTCTTCCTTGAAAGAGGTTTCTAAAACCCCTACCCGGGCCCCGCCAATCCCTTTAGCGTGAGCTAAAGCAAGCTCTCTACTCTGGCCGCTAGCATCGTTATGAATGGCAATGAGGCACGGTACGCCGCTGCCGTTTTTATACTCTCGCCTCACCGTGTGTCCCGGACCTTTGGGGGCCACCATATAGACGTCAATGTCTTTAGCTGGGTTGATAAACCCAAAGTGAATGTTAAAGCCATGGGAAAAAACCAGGGCCTTGCCCGGCTTTAAGAAGGGATGAATGCTCTTGGCATAAACGTCCTTCTGGATTTCGTCGGGGAGCAGGACGTGGATGATGTCCGCTTCCTGGGTGGCGTCTTCCACTGAGTAGGGCGAGAAACCGTCCTCCCGAGCCAGGTCGTAGTTCTTGCCACCCGGCCTTTGAGCCACGATCACATCTACGCCGCTTTCTTTCAAGTTAAGGGCATGGGCATGCCCCTGCGAGCCATAGCCTATGATAGCAACTTTCTTAGCTAAGTAAGGCGATAAATCAATGTCTTGGTCATAATAAATTTTCATAATGTAAAAAACCCTTTAATGCGTGATGGATAAATTATACCATCGTTATCAGCAAGCAAAAGGATTTGCTCTATAAAAGGATTTCTCTAGACTTGCCTCCCTCTAACATCTCCTCTTAATCTCTTCTAGGTTCAGCCCTATGAAGTGAAGGGAGAAAGAAAAGCGAGAGAGAAGCACGCTAACAGAAACACCCTAACGAGCAACCAGCCCGAGCATTTTTTCCCGGGCGTCTCTGGTGAATGAGCTGTATCAACTACTCACGACCCGCTCACCGGCTGGGTCTGGCACTGGTAGTTGTAGGCCTGCTTGGTCCTTTCTACTGGAGTGGCATAAAACGTGCCTTGTATATCACTTGTTAAATAATAAAAGTTGTCATCAGTACTATTAACGATTTCTACTGACAGGTGATGGATTATAGGTATAGGGTCAGTATTTGGGCTTGATACCCTTGTGGTACCCGAAGCAAATCTACTCTTACCCGCTATAGAAAAAAGTACACTATTATTAGTAAAAGTTGGATTATCTTTTATATCACTTAGACTAACAATAATTGCATAAGAAGGCGTACCACCACTATTTATAGTGCTTGCTCCTAAATCATTGGTCATACTACTATCAACATTATTTACAATTCTAAACCACCCTGAAGTATCACTAACGCTATAAGTAGCAAGCACATTCAAAGTAACCCTACAAGAGTCATTGCCATCAACACGCTCATGAGATTCACTGAGATAAACCATGCGGTTATCTTCTATATTAGTAAAACTCACCGTAAGCTCGGTAGTGGCCGCAGCGTTATCAAACCCCTGCAACGCTAGGGTAACGATAACGTTAGTGCTGGAGCTGGGGTTGGCTACCACGGTGAGAGTACCGGAGTCATCTACGGTAACCAAAGAGGTATTGCTGCTGCTATAGGTAACATCAGCCGTAGCTGGGGTCTTAGATGCGATCAGACCAGTGAGAGTGAAAGACGGGCCGGAAACGGTGTTAGTGCTACCATCAGAGTTAGTACCAGTAGGGACATTCAGATAATCAATCGGGAGGACTATCTCACTGCGGGTCAGGGTGATGCTACCGGTGGATGAGCCACCTCCGCTCGCAGCCGTGGTCTCGTTGGCACAGCCCGATAGTACCAAGGCTAAACCGCAGGCTAAAGTGTAGGTTAAATATTGGGTTAAATATTTGCTTAATAAAGTGCGTATTTTTTTCATAGATTTTTTCATAATTTTTCCTTTAATGAATTTTGCTTAATTGTAGCGGCTGCCTAAGACCTACTCGCAACCTACTCACGACCCGCTCACCGGCTGGGTCTGGCACTGGTAGTTGTAGGCCTGCTTGGTCCTTTCTTCTGGTGTGGCAGTAGTTCCAGTACCAAGTATGTTACTCGTTAAATAATAAAAATTATTGCTACCGCTATCAATGATTTCCACCGACAGGTGCTGAATCCTAGGTACACCTACAATCGCGTTGTTGTAAACACCATTTGCCTTTGTACCCGGGCCAAACCTAGGGTTTTCTTTTACAGAAAAAAGGAAGTTATTATTAGTAAAATTTGAATCGGTAATATTGGTGTTAGCAAGTGCTATTAAGCCATCACTAGCGAAGCCATACTGTCCTAAAGTAGTTGAGTTATTTAAAGTAGTTGAGTTATTATTAGCATTATTAAAAGCCCTAAAATTACCTGCACCAGTACCAGTACCACCACTGGAAGGCATAGCAAGCACGTTCAAAGTAACCTTACAGGAATCATTATCATTATTGCTTACAAGTTCAGCGGATTCACTGAGATAAACCATGAAGTTATCTGCACTTGTACTACTATTAGAAAAACTCACCATAAGCTCGGTACTAGCCGCAGCGTTATCAAACCCCTGCAGCGACAGGGTAACGGTAACGTTAGTGCTGGAGCTGGGGTTGGCTACCACGCTTAGAGTACCGGAGTCATCCACGGTAACCAAGCTGGTATTGCTGCTGCTATAGGTAACATCAGCCGTAGCTGGGGTCTTAGATGCGATCAGACCAGTGAGAGTGAAAGACGGGCCTGAAATAAAGTTGGTCACGCTACCGTCAGAGTTGGTACTATCAATAAAGTCCAAGTATGGGGTGGGCAGGACTATTTGACTGCGGGTCAGGGTGATGCTCGGGGTCGATGAGTTGTCCCTCCGAGAATCACCCCCACTCGCAGCCGTGGTCTCGTTGGCACAGCCCGATAGTACCAAGGCTAAACCGCAGGCTAAACTGTAAGTTAAACATTGGGTTAAATATTTAGTTAATAAAGTGCGTATTTTTTTCATAATTTTTTTCCTTTAATGAATTTTGCTTCTTAATTGTATCAGCTGCCTAAGACCTACTCGCAACCCCCTCACGACCCGCTCACCGGCTGGGTCTGGCACTGGTAGTTGTAGGCCTGCTTGGTCCTTTCTTCTGGTGTGGCATTAACCGTGCCTTGTATATCACTTGTTAAATAATAAAAATTATTGCTACCGCTATCAATGATTTCCACCGACAGGTGCTGAATCCTAGGTACACCTACAATCGCGTTGTTGTAAACACCATTTGCCTTTGTACCCGGGCCAAACCTAGGGTTTTCTTTTACAGAAAAAAGGAAGTTATTATTAGTAAAATTTGAATCGGTAATATTAGTGCTATCAACTCCTATTGAGCCATCACTAGCGAAGCCATACCGTCCTAAAGTAGTTAGGCTATTATTGGCATTATTAAAAGCAACAAAATAACCCAAACCAAAACCACCTCCACCACTGTAAGGCATAGCAAGCACGTTCAAAGTAACCTTACAGGAATCACTATCATTATCGCTTACAAGTTCAGCGGATTCACTGAGATAAACCATGAAGTTATTTGCACTTGTACTACTATTGGAAAAACTCACCGTAAGCTCGGTAGTGGCCGCAGCGTTATCAAACCCCTGCAGCGACAGGGTAACGGTAACGTTAGTGCTGGAGCTGGGGTTGGCTACCACGCTTAGAGTACCGGAGTCATCCACGGTAACCAAGCTGGTATTGCTGCTGCTATAGGTAACATTAGCCGTAGCTGGGGTCTTAGATGCGATCAGACCAGTGAGAGTGAAAGACGGGCCTGAAATAAAGTTGGTCACGCTACCGTCAGAGTTGGTATTATCAATAAAGTTCAAGTATGGGGTGGGCAGGGCTATTTGACTGCGGGTCAGGGTGATGCTGCCGGTGGATGAGTTGTCCCTCCGAGAATCACCCCCGCTCGCAGCCGTGGTCTCGTTGGCACAGCCCGATAGTATCAAGGCTAAACCGCAGACTAAAGTGTAGGTTAAGCATTGGGTTAAATATTGGGTTAAATATTTGCTTAATAAAGTGCGTATTTTTTTCATAGATTTTTTTCCTTTTTTTCTTTTAATGAATTTTGCTTAATTGTAGCATGCTTTTAGGCTTAATAATAAATGAACTGACCCTGAACTACCCTATGCACTACCCCATGAACTACACCTGAGACTGTTACCTGACCGACTTATACTGACTACCCCATCTGACTACCACCATATTTGGCTAACCTTTTTAGTCGGCCTTTTTAGCTCCCCTTTCTAAATTCGAGCCCCATACTTGGTTATCACCTGCACCGCCCAGTCGGTGGCTAGCTGGCCCATCTGGGGCAGAGTTTTTTCCTCTGACTTCTCCGCCAGGTAGGAGTAAAGCACCCCAGCGGCGTAGGCATCGCCAGCCCCCGTGCTATCGACTAGTTTCACTGGGTGGGTGGGGATGAACTCTCTCACCTGGCCTGGCCCTGCCCCCTGGATCAAGTAGGCCCCTTCGCTGCCCCCAGTTATAACCCTTAGAGCCGATCTCTTGCTTGCTGGGTACTTTTCTTGTAGCTCATTGATGACCTCTTCAAAGCCTCGGTCATCCTCCCGATCATAGCCCAGTAAGGCCAAGGCTTCTTCCCGGTTAGCGAAAAAGATGTCCGCCTCCCGGAGCAGCTCTAAAAAAATCTCTGGTTGCTGCATGACACAAAAAGCATCGCTACAGGTAAAGGCGAGTTTTACCCCACTCTCCCGGACCAGGGCCATCATTCTTTTAAGTACCGCTAAGTTAGCCGCCCCGTTAAAAAGGTAGCCTTCTAAGTAAAGGATTTTAGTCTTCTTGATGAGGTCAAAGTCGATCTTTTCAGCAATGAGATCACTAGCACAGCCCAGGGTAGTTCGCATAGTCCGCTCTCCATCCGGGGTGATGAGAATGATGCTGGTGCCTGATTGCTGGGTGGAACTGTTTAAAGTGGAGCTATTTAAGGAACTATTTAATAAAGGCACCAAAAAGTCTATCTGCTTTTTCCTTAGCTCGGACAAATAAGTCTTGCCAATTGCGTCATCAGCCAAAAAGCCCATTAAGCCCAAATTAAACTTTTTTTCTCCAGCCTGACTCATATCGTAAAGTGAATTGGCCGCCGAACCGCCCGAAGAGTATTTTTTTTCGTAGTGAGCAAACTTATCCAGGGTTGCCTTCCTTTCATCAGCCGAGAGCAAGGTCATGCTCTTCTTTACTAAGCCAAGCCCAGCAAAGTCAGTTTCGTTGATATTGATTTCAATGTCGGTTAAAGGATTACCTACAGCTATAACGTCGTAGGGTTTTTCATTTGGGGTCTCATTTAGATTGTCATGTGGTTGGTTCATTTTATTTTCCTATTTTTCTACTTTTACTATTTTTTTCACTTATTATTAAAACGATACAGAATGATATAAAATGCTTTTAAAACATTGTACGTTTAAACATGTACTTTTTTAAAATTAAAGGTAATGATAAATATAGCTAATAAAAACTCATTTAATTATACAATTTTTATTTTCAAGTGAAGCTAAAAGAATTTTATTTCGTTACCCTGCCGATTGGAAATTATGAGGACATCACCCTCAGGGCTTTAAAAACCTTAAACTTGGTCGAGGCCTATTTGGGAGAAACCACCAAAGCAACCAGGAAGAATTTAGACCTGCTGCGAGTTGACCGGGAAGGCAAAAAAATATTCTCCATAAAGGACTACCCCAAGCTAGCCGACCAAGAAGAGCTATTAAAAAACTTACTTTTTACCTATGAGAAAGTGGCCATGGTAGTGGACGTGGGCATGCCCATTTTGGCCGACCCCGGGCATGGGTTCTTTACCCTGCTGCTTCGCTATCAAATCAAAACCACTTTTTTGGGAGGGGTTAGCTCAGTGCCTTTAGCTTTGGCTTATTCTAACTTTCCCGTGGGTAACTTTTACTTCGCCGGGTTCATGCCCAGAAAAAAAATGGAAAGGAGCAAAGAGCTAAAAAAAGTCAGCCAACTGAGTACAACGGTCATAGTTTTAGAAAGCCACCACCGACTAGGTCGGCTACTGCTTGATTTAAAGAAGCACTTAGGGGACAAGCTAAAAATTTACATTGGCTTTGCTCTCACCACTAAAGACGAAAAACACTTCCGCGGTCCGATCAGTGAAGCCATAAAAGAGTTTGATAAAAAAAACCAACTGCCTTTCGTCTTAGTCTTCAATAAACGAGCTTAGAGAAAACCAGCATACGAAACAGGTTCAAAATGCCCAACTCGGTTAAAAAAAGTTTAAATAAAAGTTTAAATGTAAGAAGTTTAAAAGTAGTACTCACCTGCTCCTTTGGCTTGCTCTTCACGGCCTTAGTCTATAGCAACCTCAAGGACCATGGCTTCAGCCTTGATATAAAAAAAACCTTAACTAACCTTAGCTTCTCATACTTAGCCTTAGCCATCTTTTCCTTTCTTATCATTCATTACCTAAGAACGGCTCGCTTTATGCTCTTCATCAAAAATAGCCATAAAAAAAATAGCAAAAATAGCGGAAACAGCCTTACCGCTGCTGCCTCCACTAAGGCTCTCAAAGAGGCTCTCAAAGCTAAGCCCAAAAAAGCTAAGCCTAAGTTAACCTCATTAACCCCAACCCAGTTAAACAAATCTTTCTTGGTGGTCTTGGCCTCTTTTCCCTTGGCTTTTTTTTTCACCGGCACCGGGCTAATCTTCCGCTCTATTTTTTTGAAAAGGATCATTGCCTTTCCGGTAACGGCTTCAGTTAGCTTTTTTACTTTCGAGAAAGCCTTGGACCTCTTGGTCATCGTGGGGCTTTTTGCTTTGCTGGGATTGGACTTGGGGTTAAGCTATTTCAACTCCTTATATAGTGGTACAGATAGTGGTATAGCTGCAGCAACTAACTTCAGCTCTAATAATTTCATCTACCTACCCGTAAGCATTTTAGTGCTTTTATCCGGCTTATTTTTTTTACTTTACCAGAGAGAGTTTTTCATTCGTCTATTCATTAAGCTAATCTACTCTCTTAGCAAAAAGCTTTCTTGGACCCGTAAGCTGTATAAATTAAATTTAATTTTAAGTCCCAGCCTCAGCCTACCTCAGCTAATTAAAATTTTTTTCTTTACTTTATTCATTTGGATTTTCGAATACATTTTTATTTTAAACCTCATACTATCTTTTTTACCAGCCTTAGGTATTTTCTCCGGTGTTTATCCCAGTTGGATCATCTTCGTTTTGCTCCAGCTGCTCATCATTTTCCCCATAGCCCCCTCAGGAGTAGGCACCTGGGAAGGAGCTTTTTTAGTTTCACAGAAAATCCTTAACTCAAAATTCTCAGAATTTTCAGAATTTTCCCGGCAGTTAGAGCAGGTTAATTTTTTAACCTTGGCCCTAGCTAGCCACTTAGTTTTGGTTTTACTCTTTTTAGTTTTATTTTTAGGTGCTTTTTTCGTACTCAATTTAAAGATCAGTTTAAAGTTAAGCGAGCTAAGAAGTACGCTCAAAAGAAAAACTTAAATAAAACTTGGACTAACCTAATCTTTTCACATAAATATTAGTTATATTAGTTTTTTTTTTATAGCAGTTATTTTTCTAGCAATTATGATAGAATTTATCTATTGAATTCCTTTTTTAACATTTAACCTACCTTTTTAATTTTTAGGAAACTTATAACTCTCAATTCTCTTATAATCCTTTTTGAATATTTACCCGCTAAAACTAATAAAGTAAACAGGCTAATAAAATAAACAGCAACACCAATGACTTTTTTTCTAAAACCTATACTCTTAGCCGCTATCATGGTTTTGACCATTCACAGCCAGGGTTTTGACAGGATAGTCGAGGATAAAAAGCTCATTAAAGAAATAAGGATCATTGGTAACGAGCTAGTCAGTAGGGAAGCCATTTTAGCCAGCTTAAGCGTACGAGAAGGAGAAGAAGTAACTACGAGGCAGCTTAGGGGAGTTCTACGCAACCTTCACAACCTAAGGTTTTTTGATGATATAAAGATTAGGTTAGAGGATGTCTCTGAGAAAGAAATTATTCTAATCATTGAGTTAAAAGAAAGAAAAAGAGTCGCCAACGTAATTTTTGTAGGGAATGATAATTTAGACCGAAGCAAAATATTGGAGGACAACCCCATTGATGAGCTAAAGTTTATCAACAATAACGAAATAAACAAAGGCCGATTTAGGATTATCAACACCTACCTCGATGAAGGATTTTTAGATGTCTGGGTCAAGACAGAGATCCTTGCCTCCGATGAAAAAGATGAAAATAATGAGAACCTCTTAGACCTCTACTACCTAATTGAAGAAGGCAGCCGCTACTACGTAAAAGACATTAACTTCAACTTACCAGAAAATATTTCTACCGACCTAAGGGCTCGCATGCAACTAAAAAAAGATGAGTGGTATGGCCCAGGGTACTTTAATTTCAGAAACTTACAGAGCGATAGGAGGCTCATAACCGTCTACCTCCAGAGCTTAGGCTTTTTTAGAGCTGAAATTGAAAACATTGATTTCGAGTACAAATGGCGAGATAGTTTAAAAAAAAATAAAAAAGACGTAACCGTTGATATAAAAATAAAAACTGGTGAGAAATATAAATTTGGCAAAACCGTTTTACGGGGGAACAACATCTTCACGGATAGAGAGCTATTAAGTGACATTAAAAGAAGAGAGGGGTCAATCTATAACGAAATCTTCCACCAGCAAGACATACAAAGCATTTACGAAAAATACCGTAACAACGGATACATTTTTTCTCGGGTTACTCCCATCGAAGAAGTGAATGAAGATTCACTCACCATTGACTATGTGTTTGACATTTACGAGGGAAGGATTGGTCATATAGAAAATATTAATATAGAAGGCCTGGGTAAAACTAAACCCAATGTGGTCGAGAGAGAGCTGCTCTTTGAAGAAGGAGAGGTCTTTAACCTCGATAAGATACTTAATAGTATAAGGAACTTAACCCGGCTTGACTATTTTTCCTCGGTAGAGCCTAACTACCAGGTTGGCTCCACTGAAGGCCTCATGGACATTTACTTTGCCCTACAGGAAAAGCAAACCACGGTGCTTTCCGCTGGGATTAGCTTTAGTTTCAATAGTGGATTCTCACTGACTGCCTCGATCAACGACAATAACTTTTTAGGTTATGGCTATACTTTTGGCTTTAGTACCTCCATTGGCTTTGACATAAAAGATTTTTCCATCTCCTTTGTTGACCCTTGGTTTTTAAACCTACCCGTTGCTCTAGGCACATCTCTTCGCATTGGAAAATACTATCAAGACTTTGGCATAAGTGCAGAAGCTAGGGCCGAGGGAAGAAGGATCCAAACCCCTAGCGGGGACACTGCCGTTAGCGTCGCTTCAAGGGGGCTGGTCAACCTGGAAAATGATAGCGTTCAGTACACGACTGACATCATCACCTATTCCATTTTTTCTAGCCAACGTTTCTTAAATTGGTTTCAGGTCAGGGAATCTATCAGTGTCAACTACGTCGATAGGTACCTACAAAATTTCAAAGTATGGCCCGAAGTATTTAGCCAGCAAGAGCTTTATGAAGCAAACCGAGACCTATTCACCCAAGCTCCCCCAGACGGAGAGAAAGACCTCTACTACATCTTTGGGCTTAGTCTACAGAGGGATAACCGTGATAGCGTCATAAACCCTACCGATGGAGAGATTATTTCTTTGGCTACGAGGTTCTTTTTCGGAGATTTCTCTCTCACTGAATGGGAGTTAAATTTTGGGTTCTATCGCTCCCTGCAGTGGAACTTTTCTGGTTTGCCAGAGTTTAGAATGGGACTAACCTTTGCCTATAGGAACAACCTAAAAACCTTTGGAAATCCCATCGTGGGGAATTTTATTTATGACGAGCTGGACTATTTCCTCATCTTAGAAACCGAAGTTCGCGGTTGGGAAAGGGGTGATCTAACCGACTATCGTAGAGAAAGGTATGGTTCTGAGGCACTTTTTACCACTAACCTCTACCCTTATGGGCAGTCGGTTTTCTGGCAGAACCTCGAGGTTCGGCAAGACTTACTGGTAGATTTTGTTCAAGCCGTTCTCTTTTTTGACATGGGGGCTATTTCTAGAGAAAAGCTAAGTTTCAACGATTTCTCGAGTTGGAACTACATTTTTGATTGGCAAAACTATGTTTATAGCACGGGCGTCGGATTTAGGATCAACCTGCCCCAATTTCCTATAAGGTTTTATTTTAGTTGGAAATTCATCTATGATCAAAACCAAAAAAACTTTAGGGCCTTTAATCAAAGATTAGATGATAATATTTACGTACCGGATTTTATCTTTGATATTCAAGGACTATTTTAGATAAATTAGATAAAAAATTTATCTAAAATTTTACTTAGATAAATTTTAGATAGTAAATTTAATCAAATATTTTTTCATTAGGAGGAACCATGAAAAAAATAATTTTAAAGGTAATCTTAATTGCCAGCATTTTATTTTATATAAGTAGCGCACAGCTCCTAGCTCAAGGATCAAAATTAAAAATTATTCAAGTGGGCTGCTTGGACCTAAGAAAGGTCATTGAGTTCGTTTCGTCTAGCATCTCAGCCCAGAGTAAGTTGGTCGGAGCTGATAACGAAGTTCAAGATAAAATAAATGAAATTGAAAAAAAGATTTCTCTTTTAGAACAAGAAAAGAAAAATTTAGAAGATGGTGAGGAAAATAGTCTAAGACAAAGGAATATTGCAGAGCAAATAGAGTTTGAAAAAAAGAACCTAAGCGACCTGCTTAAAAGTGAGCTAGGAGAGAATAGCCCCGATTTAGAATCCAGGCAACTCAGCCAACAGATGATAAGGTCCATCTACCGGGCTATTAATGAAGTGGCTGAAAGGAATGGTTACTCAATCATTTTAGATAAGAACCAGGCTGTGATTTATTCTAGCGATGACGTTGACATCACTGATTTGGTCATAAAACAAATTACCAAGTAAAGACTAAAAATCAAAACTAACAGTTAAATAAGCTATGGATAAAAAAACTGAAGGGCCTAAAACCGAAAACATCGTTTATGCTGAGGAACTAAGCTCTACTTTCAACATCCCCTATGAGGGAGAAAATGCTATTATCAAAGGGGTAAGTGATGCCACCAATCCCCAAGAGAATTTTCTGATATTCATCAAAGACGTGAAGTATTTACCCGTCATAGGAAGTGCATATGAAAGAAGTTCTGATAAAAGTGGGAATAAAAATAATGCTGAAAATGATTCTGAGAATATTTTTTTTCTTCCAGCAAACCTTAAAGCAAAGGTGAACGAGTACCTAGAAAGGCAAGGAATAGAAAAAGGAGTCGAGAAAAGAGGCAAGAAAGGAAACGATAAAGATGCAGGAAAGTTAGTTTTTTTTTACTCGCAAAATTTTACTACAGATTTTATTCGGCTATTGGATCACTTTGATCCTTACAAAAAATACCGAAAAATTCCAGCTTCAATTTTAAATGAGGATCACAAAAAAAAGCATCCGTCAATATCTCCCGACCTATTCTCGGGGCCCTTCGTGTCAGTTGGAGATGGCTTAGAAGTAGGAGAGAACTCATCATTTTTAGGGAATAACTTCATTGGACACGCAGTCAAAATTGGCTCTAACGTTACCCTGCACCCCGGAGTGGTCCTGGGGGATGGGACAGTAATTGGGGATAATACCATCATTCACCCCGGAACGGTCATTGGCGGTGAGGGCTTTGGTTATGAGGCCAGTTCCGAATCCAGTAGCACCAGCCTAATCAAGGTGCCGCAGATTGGAAGGGTAGAAATTGGTAACAACGTAGAGATTGGAAGTAATGTAAGCATCGACAGAGCCACTATAACCGCGACTAAAATAGGCAACAACGTCAAGATCGACAACTTGGTTCAGATAGCTCATAACGTGAACGTGGGGGATAATTCTATAATAGTTTCTCAGACTGGTATTGCCGGAAGCTCCAAAATAGGTAGGGGAGTGATCTTAGCTGGGCAGGTGGGAGTAAGCGACCATGTGGAAATTGGCGAAGGTGCTGTTTTAGGCCCCCAGTGCGGGGTTATGGCCAATAGCAAAGTCCCTGCTGGGTCTAAGCTGCTCGGCTCACCATCTACTGATTTAAGGGAGTTTTTACGAATGAATTTATTCTTAAAAAAACTTTACCAAGAGAAAACTAAATCTAAAAACTAGATATTAAAAACTATATAAAAGGGCCTAACCTGGAGTTCCATTGAGCCTCATTGAACCTTATGGGTCATTCCTGGAGCCGTTCTGGGGCCTTAGCCTGAAATACTACTGCTGTCATATAGGCTTGGAGGCTTGGTTGAACAGGCTTGGTGGACTTGGTGGTATTGTGATTGCCACCGGTAGGGTCCAACGGTGGGGGGTCCAACGGTGGGTTATGGGTCTTGTGCTGGGCTTATGCTAGGCTTGTGTTAGGCTTGTATTGGGCTAATGCTGGACTAGTTCAGTGATAATACTTTTTCTACTGCTGTAGATTTGATGATATAATACTTCTAATTTTTACCATTTTAATCAACAACCTTTAATGCTCTCTTGATAAACAATTCATAAAATATTATAAATATAATATCAGTAACAAAGGAAAAACACCCATGACCAATCAAACCGAAGAGAAAACCAACTTTCATACCGATGAGATGCCTCACGATAAGAGAGAAGCTAATAAAATCCTAGCCGAAGAGTACAAATTTGGTTTCGTTACCGATATAGAAGCAGAAACATTCCCTAAAGGTTTAAACGAAGACGTCATTAAAAAACTTTCTAAAATAAAAGCAGAGCCAGACTTTGTCTTAGACTTTCGCCTCAAAGCCTTTTCTATCTGGAAAAAGATGAAAGAGCCGAGCTGGGCTGGGGTGGACTTTGACCCCGTTGATTTTCAAGATATTTCTTATTACTCAGCCCCTAAAGAAAAGCCTAAAAAAGATAGCTTAGACGAAGTGGATAGTGAACTACTAAAGACCTTTGATAGGTTAGGCATTCCTCTACAGGAACAAAAAAGGATTTCTGGGGTGGCCGTTGATGCTGTTTTTGACTCGGTATCAGTTGGGACAACTCATCAAAAAGAATTAGAAAAGCATGGGATCATCTTCTGCTCTTTTTCTGAGGCCGTGCAGAACCACCCTGAATTGGTAAAGAAATACCTAGGATTTGTCGTTCCAGCCACAGATAATTTTTATGCTGCTCTTAACTCAGCAGTTTTCTCGGATGGGTCTTTTTGTTATATCCCCGAAGGGGTAAAATGCCCTTTAGACCTATCGACCTATTTTCGTATTAATTCTTCTGAAACCGGACAGTTTGAAAGGACCTTAGTAATAGCGGATAAAAACAGTCAAGTGAATTATTTAGAGGGTTGCACCGCTCCCATGAGGGACGAAAACCAGCTACACGCCGCGGTGGTTGAGTTAGTGGCCTTGGAAGGGGCGGCCATCAACTACTCTACCGTGCAGAACTGGTACGCTGGTGATAAAAATGGTAAGGGGGGAATTTATAACTTCGTAACCAAGCGCGGGGTCTGCCAAGGGAAAAACTCGAAGATATCTTGGACTCAAGTAGAAGCTGGCTCGGCCATTACTTGGAAATATCCCTCGGTCATCTTAAAGGGAGATGATTCAATTGGTGAGTTTTATTCGGTTGCTTTAACTAATAAAAAAATGCAGGCCGATACCGGAACCAAGATGCTCCACTTCGGCAAAAACACTCGCTCCAAAATCGTCTCTAAGGGGATTTCTGCTGACGACAGTAAAAATATCTATCGTGGTTTAGTAAAAATAGGCCCTAGGGCTGATAATGCTCGGAACTTCACGCAGTGTGATTCCCTTTTGGTTAAAGAAAAATGTTCGGCTATAACCTACCCTTATATTGAAGTAAAAAACAATACGGCTACGGTGGAACACGAAGCTACCACCTCTAAAATATCGGAGGAACAAATTTTTTACCTAAGGAGTAGGGGCATCAGCGTTGAGCAAGGCGTTTCTCTGCTCATCAATGGCTTTTGCCGCGAGGTCTTTCAAAAACTCCCCTTAGAATTTTCTGTGGAAGCAGTAAAGCTCTTAGAGCTGAAGTTAGAGAGTAGCGTAGGTTAGATAAAAGAATATCTAAAAGAAAATATTTAAAAGAAATATCTAAAAAGTAATTAAAGGTAACTGTAAATAATGTTAAATATAAAAAATCTCCATGCTGAAATTAATGGGAAACCAATCTTAAAGGGCATTGACTTAGAGCTGAAACCCGGCAAAGTTCACGCCATTATGGGGCCTAATGGAGCTGGTAAAAGTAGCCTCTCCAAAGTGGTTGCGGGGCATCCTTTTTATGAAGTAACCCAAGGAGAGATAACGTACGAGGTTAATTTTAAGTCCAAGGACCTCTTGGCCATGGAAGTTGACGAGAGGGCTTTGGAAGGTATTTTTATGAGTTTTCAATATCCCTTGGAAATACCCGGGGTGTCTAACTTAGAGTTCCTGCGTACAGCGTTTAATGCCATCTGTAAGCATCAAGGGGCCCCGGAAATGGATGTCTATGACTTTAGAGAGCATGTCAGAGAAAAAAGCAATCTGTTAAAAATCAAGGAAGAGCTTTTGGAAAGAGACCTAAACGTAGATTTTTCTGGAGGAGAAAAAAAGAAAAACGAAATCTTACAAATGGCTATCTTATCCCCTAGAGTGGCTTTCTTGGACGAAATGGATTCTGGTTTAGACGTTGACTCTCTAAAAATCGTATCAGAAGGGGTTAATAAACTAAGGTCACCAGAGAATACCATCGTCATTATCACCCACTATCACCGAATCCTCAAAGAGATTGTGCCAGACTTCGTTCATATTTTTAAAGATGGCAGAATCACTACCACTGGTTCTAAAGACCTAGCTTACCAAATAGAGGAAAGCGGCTACGAGAACCTGTAGCCCTAACCAACCCATTCAATCATAATATGCTAAACTTGATAGAAAAAATACAAGAGAAGAAAAAGCTTTGGGGCAAGCTGTACAGCAATCTATTGAACGAGCTAAACCTTGCTAAAGATGAATACTGGCAAAATAGCGAGCTGAGCTTTCTAAAAGATTTATCCTTTAAACCGGCCCCCAGATTATTGTCTGCTAAGTTGTTTGCTCCCTCAGCTGAATCACCAGCCGAGGTGAAAAATGAAGCAGATAAAATTTCAACCATAAAAAATTTTGAAGCGGATTTTTTGAGCAATCTTTCAGCTAAAAAAATGAATGAAATCTTGACCTCTTTTGGACTGAAAGGAGACGACTACTCACCTCTTTTATTGCTTGATGGGGAACTGGTTTATGTCCCGGCCGAGCTTAATAATAAAAATGAAAGTCCAAATAAAGGTAGGGTGGAGCTTCATAATTTTGACCTAAATAACCTTTCTACTGCGGACGCCACTAACCCTAACTTATTAGCTCTTTTTGACTTTATAGAAAAAATTGAAGTGATAAACCAGCAAGGACAAAGCAAGAAAGAATTAGAGCAATACTTGATGCTCTTAAAAAATTTAGCTGAAACGGGGAGCGCCATCACCTTAAAACTTAAGGAGAACTTTTCTTTAAGTAAACCCCTGCTCCTACTTTCACTTAGCCGCGAGACTGAAGAAAACCTAAGCCAAGAAGATTTAAATACGGTAAAGCTCGCCTCCAACCCAATAATCTTTCTAGATTTAGAGAAAAATGCTAAGTTGGACTTAGTGGAATTTTTTTCTAATGCTGCTTTTTCTAATACCACTTTTTCTAATGATTCTAATGGCCAGTCCCCCCTGGAACTAAAAAGTGGGGCATCGGGAAATGCTTTAGAAGGTGCTTTATTTCGAGAACAGAATTTATTGATTAATTTACAAGAGCAGGCTACCTTAAACCATTTCACTTACCAAAACGAAAAAGATAGTTCCTACTTTTTACAAGAAGACTTTTTAAGGCTGAAAAAGAAATCGCAATACAATTCATTGGTTGTGCAGAGTGGAGCTAAAATAGGTATTTCCAAAAAGAAGGTCTGGTTTGAAGGGAGAGAAGCCGAGGCCCAACTAAGTGGGCTTTACTTAGGGCAAGAGGAAAAGATATTAGACCACATAATCGACTTGGAACACATAGTTCCTGGCTGCCTAAGCGAGCAAAGCTACATGGGGCTCATCAGAGATAAGAGCGTGGTTGGTTTCACTGGCAAGGTTACGGTTTATCGAGACGCTCAGGAGACCAACTCTTCGCAGATGAATAGGACCATCGTCTTCGATAAAACGGCGACGATTCGCTCTAGGCCCCAGCTAGAGATTTTTGCTGATGACGTTAAGTGTGGGCATGGGGCTACCGTGGGTAAGTTTGATGAAGAAAGCCTGTTTTACCTCATGAGCCGAGGCATAGATAAATTGGAAGCGGAAAGGATATTAGCTAATGCTTTTGCTGGAGAGTTTTTAGAGAAATTGAATAAGTCTTTCCCCATCCTTTTAGCTTGGGTAAAAGAGCAGATATATCATTCATCTTTTTGGGACACTGATAAAAAACTATGAAAATAAATGAAATAAAAAATGATTTTCCCATTTTACAAAAAATAGTAAACGGCAAACCGCTTACTTATTTGGATAATGCAGCTACGACTCTGACCCCTAATCCCGTTGTTGAGGCTCTGAAAGATTATTACTTAAATCAAAACGCTAACATTCATCGCGGAGTGCATCACTTAGCAGAAGTAGCAACTGAGAATTATGAAAAAACTAGGACTATTGTAAAAGAGTTCATCAAGGCTAAGTCAACTAATGAAATAGTTTTCACTTCTGGCACCACTGCATCTAATAACTTGGTGGCTTACAGCTATGGCCTAGCTAACCTAAAGGCTGGAGATGAGGTCATCATTTCTGGCATGGAACACCATTCAAATATTATCCCTTGGCAAATCGTTACTGAGAAGGTGGGGGCTGAACTAAAGGTGATCCCCATCAATGAAAGGGGCGAGCTTATCTTGGAAGAGTTTTATAGATTACTGAGTGATAAGACTAAAATTGTAGCCGTGGTCTATGTTTCAAATTCTTTAGGGACCATTAACCCCGTAGAAGAAATCATCAAAGCTAGCCATGAAAAAGGAGCAGTTGTTTTGGCGGATGGGGCTCAGGCAGTTTCTCATTTGGAGGTTGATGTAGAGGCTTTGGACGTTGATTTTTTTTCTTTTAGCGGCCACAAACTTTTTGGTCCCACCGGGGTAGGAGTACTCTATGGTAAGGAAGAACTTTTAAAGTCCATGCCTCCTTTTTTAGGGGGAGGTGAAATGATAGAAAAAGTAACTTTCACTGGCTCAACCTATAGAGAACCACCTTATAGGTTTGAGGCTGGCACTCCAGCCATCTCTGAAGTCATCGCTCTGGGAACGGCCATCACTTGGTTTAAGAGCATCCCCACAGCTTTTATCAAGGAGCATGAACATTCACTGAAGGAAAAATTAACGAAGTCTTTAGAAGAAATACCTCAGGTAAAACTAATTGGTACGGCGGCTAACAAGGTGCCAGTTGCTTCCTTCGCCTTAGAGAACATTCACCCTCACGACATCGGAAGTATCTTAGACAATGAGGGCGTAGCGGTTAGAGCTGGGCATCACTGCACCCAACCAGTAATGACTTTTTTTGGAGTCCCAGCTACGACTAGGGCCTCCCTAAGCCTTTATAATGATGAAACCGACATAGAAAGACTTGTAGAAGGAATTAAGAAGGTCATTGAAGTGATGGGGTAAGTGAGGATGTTTATCGAAGATAATTTAAATAAAATTATAGTTGGTGATGCCTTAGAAGAACTCAAGAATATTCCGGCTATCAGTAATAAATTTTAGATAAATTATAAATCACATGTCCATCAGTAAAGAACTTTACCAGCAACTCATTTTAGACCATAACCGCTCACCCAGGAATTTCGGCAAACCAGAGAAATACACGCATTACTCTGAAGGCTATAATGCCCTTTGTGGGGATCATTATTGGGTCTACCTCACCTTGGAGAACGACGAGCTAATCAAAGAAATCAAGTTTTCCGGAGAGGGTTGTGCTATTTCTAAGGCCTCGGCCTCAATGATGAGCGAGCTTTGCCTTAACAAAACCAAAGCCGAAGTATTAAATTTATTTGATATTTTTAAAAAGCTGGTGAAAGAGGGATCGCTCAGTGAAGCGGAAAGCCAGCAAATGAGAAAACTGATGATCTTTAAGAACATTTTCCAGTACCCCAGCCGAGTGAAATGTGCTATTTTAGCCTGGTACACCATAGTCTCAGCCCTAGAAAAAAATCAACAAACCACTAGCGAAGGCGTGGACATATAGGGGTAAAGCAAATTAATGTTTTAAATAAGTTTACTCATTAGGTAACTTAAAGATAATTTAACTCTCTCTTAACTAGTCAAGCTCCTTATTTAATTAATAAATTTAAAAATGGAGGATGACAATAAAATGTTAAAAAATGAAATACAACTAATCCAGGAAACTGTAGTCCGGTTATTCGTTAATACGGATAATAAAAACTGGTCAGATGTGGAAGAGCTGTTTGCTGCTTGGGTAACTTTAGATTACTCTTCGATGACGGGGAATCCAGCATCTGAAATGTCGCCGGCTGAGATAACCTGAGATAACTAAACTAAAGGATGGAAATCGGTCTTACTCGGCTTTACCCTTTACCTTTACTTCAGCACCAAATCGGGAATTTTTTATCCGAAATCAACAGCAACCAAGCCTCTTTGTCTTGCTATGGTACGGCTACTCATTTCCTAGAAAATGAAAATGGGAATGTATGGACCGTGATTGGAAGCTATGATTTTAACTTGGAAAAGATAAGTGATCAATGGAAAGTCTCAGCTATGAAATTTAATTTTAAATATCAAGATGGAAATTTAAAATTAATAGAAGCCGCCTTGAAAAAAGCTCAAGCGAAATAATCTAAAGTAATTTATCCATATCTTGTTTAGTCTTCCCTACTCTCTTCATCTTTTCTCTTGATTCTTTTATGAGGATAAAAATTAGGAGAATTCAGGATTTTCACTGTTTTATTCATTGGTTTTTTTAGGATTAACGATAAGAAATAATCAAAATTTAACTCAAATAACTAAGTTAAAAGGGTACCCATAAAAATGAGTAAAAGTCAAATAAAAAAATTTTCTTTTTAAAAAGAAGCTAAATTTAATATTTCTTTAGACATTTATTTTAATATTTCTTTACACATTTATTTATGAAAAAGGGAAAATGGAAATGTCAAATTCTAAAATAATTTGCTTATTCTTTACGATAATTTTTCTTAGTTTATCTGGCACTTTATTGGCTAATGAGGTTAATGTCTACTCTTACAGGCAAAAGTTCTTAGTCCAACCCATACTAGATCTTTTTACCGAAAGGTCGGGTGTAAAAGTCAATGTCTTGTACGCTAAAAAAGGTTTAGTAGAAAGAATAGAAAATGAGGGCAGACGCTCACCAGTAGATGTCATCCTAACCGCTGATATAGGGATTATTGAAGAATTAGAGCAGAAAGAATTAATCCAAAGGGTTGATTCAAGTATCATCAATCGCAATATCCCAGCTACGTTTAGGAGTCCGGATAATGAATGGTTTGGCCTTACCTCACGGGCTCGGGTTATTTATGCCTCGAAAGATAGGGTAAAGGAAGGTGAAATAAAAAGCTATGAAGATTTGGTTGCTAGCAAATGGAGAGGGAAAATATGCATCAGGTCTGGCTATCACCCCTACAACATCGCCCTTTTCGCCTCGCTTATCGCTAACAAAGGTGAAAGATTCACTGAGAACTGGCTCAGGGGCTTAAAAAGGAACCTAGCCAGGAAACCTCAGAGCAATGACCGAGGGCAAGTTAGGGCCATCAAGGAAGGGGTCTGTGACTTAGCCTTGGGCAATACCTACTACTTTGGGCTTATGCTCACCAATGATAAAAATCCGGAACAGGTTGAATGGGCTAAAAGTGTCAGAATAGTTTTCCCCAACCAAGATGACCGGGGTTCTCACCTAAACATTTCTTCTATGGCTTTGGCTAAACATAGCCCCAACCGAGAGAATGCCATCAAACTCATGGAATTCCTCACCACTGACATAGCTCAGTACAAATACGCTCAAGAAAACCATGAATTCCCAGTTAAAAAAGGGGTGCCTATATCTAACTTAGTTGCTACCTACATGGGCGACTTTAAGAAAGATTCTACCCACCTGCATCAAATAGCTAAGTTTCGTAAGCAAGCTACCGAGCTAGTTGATAAAGTAAGGTTTGATCAGTAAAATTTAAATGTGGTGAAGACCGGAATAAAATTTAAATCTTTTAGGGTTAATTTTTTATTTCTTTTAACTTCCTTATTTTTTCTTATCCCGGTTTTTTCTATTATTTATCTAAGCCTTAACAGCGTAGAGAATGTTTGGACTCACCTTTTAGAGACAGTCTTTTTCGTCTACCTAAAAAACTCACTCTTACTGACTGGGGGGGTCGGTGTCCTAGCCTTCGTTTTTGGAGTAGGTAGCGCTTGGTTCATTGCCTGCTGCGACTTCCCTTCAAAAAAAATTTTGTCTTGGGCTTTGCTACTTCCCTTCGCCTTCCCAGCCTACATCATTTTTTATATTTATACAGACCTATTAGAATTCTCTGGAGTAGTACAAATTTTCATAAGGAACTTCATGGGCTATGAAAGCAAGGCTGATTATTGGTTCCCGGAAATTAGGAGCCTACCGGGGGCCATCATCCTCTTTGCCTTGGTGCTTTATCCTTATGTTTATTTGATAGCTAGGAAAGCATTTTTAGAGCAGTCTCAGTCCTTGATAGAAACAGCAGAAATGTTGGGGCTCAGTAGACTTAAAATATTTTACCGCATTTCTCTTCCCTTGGCTAGGCCAGCCATCATTGTTGGAGTGATTTTAGTGGTGATGGAGACCCTCAATGAATTTGGGGCCGTTGAATTTTTTTCTATTAGTACCCTGTCTTTGGGCATTTACAACGTCTGGATTAACATGAGTAACTTAGGAGGGGCCAGCCAAATCGGGCTTTTTACTTTGATAATCGTCATGCTCATTATAGCTTTAGAAAGGGCCCAAAGAAAGAAACAAAAGCAACTACAAACTGAAAATTCCATAAAAAAAACCATTCCTTTAAAGGGAGTTAAAATGGTATTGGTGCTACTCTTCAGTTGGGCATTAGTTGGTTTCGGATTTTTGATTCCCCTGTTAACTTTATTCACCCATTCCTTTAAAAGTTATTCTACTTTAGGTTTCAGCGAACTGTTTGATTTAATACAAAATAGTTTTTTACTTTCCGTTTTAGCTTCATTCATTACCATCACCTTAGGGCTTTTCATCATTTTTCAAATGAGGTTTAATCAAACCTTTATGATTAGGCTTTTTTCTAAGTTGTATTATTTTAACTACGCCATCCCGGGGGTGATAATGGCCATTGGCATCATGGTTCCATTCAATCAAGTACTCATCAAGTTCGTGGACTTCTGGGAAGAAACTTTGGGCTTTAGCTCCAACCTATTCATTTTTTCATCCCTCATCATCCTACTTTTAGCTTACTCCTTTAGGTTCATCTCCATTTCCATAGGTTCTTTTGACTCGACCTTAAAAAAAGTCTCTTACAATTTAGACGCCTCAGCTAGCCTGTTAGGCTTAAAAAATTTTAATATTTTTATGAAACTCCATTTCCCTTTACTCAAGAAAGCCATCTTTACAGCATTTTTAATTATTTTCGTAGATACCATGAAAGAATTACCTATGACCTTAATATTACGGCCCTTTAATTTTGATACCTTGGCCACCACGGTTTATAGCTTTGCTAGTAACGAACTAATTGAAGACGCAGCCCTGCCTTCCCTTTTCATCGTACTCATAGGGGTGCTTCCCACCATCATTCTCAATAAAAATATTAATTAAAAGATTTAAGAACCATATGGACAGCTCAACCGAAAGATCAATCGACAGTTTAACCCCTGGCACTTACCCCAGCAAAGCAAACCCCTACCTCAAAGTAGAAGATGTCTCAGTTACTTTAGAAAAAAATGAAATTTTAAAATCTTTTTCTCTCAATATTTACCCAGACGAAGTGGTCTCTTTACTGGGCCCCTCCGGCTGTGGCAAAACAACCCTCTTGAGGTCTATAACAGGGTTTGTACCCATAAAATCTGGCAAGATTTTCTTAAAAAAAAAGCTCATTCAAAGCCCCACTAAATCAGTTGCTCCAGCCAAAAGAAACATGAGCATGGTCTTTCAAGACTATGCCCTATTCCCCCATTTAAACGTACGAGAAAATATCAATTTTTCTAAACCTACTTTTTCTAAAAAATCATCCCTTTTTCAAGAACTCATCGAAGGGCTTAAAATAGAAAACCTACTAAAGAAATATCCCTATGAAATATCTGGAGGCCAACAGCAGAGAGTAGCCATCGCCAGGTCAGTCATCAACAAGCCGGGCTTTCTTTTAATGGATGAGCCTTTCGCCAACCAAGACGTTGAGCTGAAAGAAAAAGTAATGGAAGTAATTTATAACGTTTTAAAAAAAGAAAAAGTTACTAGCATCATTGCTACTCATGATCAAAACGTGGCCCTTAAATTTTCTAATAAAATTGCGGTCATTAAAGACAAGTGCTTGGAAGAAATAAACACCCCCTTCAACATTTTCCACTACCCTAAAAAGCATTTCACAGCTAACTTTTTTGGTGATGGGGTTTTTATAAAAGCTAAACTAGCCAACAATACTCTTTTTACAGCAATTGGTAGGTTTAGTAATTTCAAGTTGGTGAGTGATAATCGCATTACCAAGCAAAATAAAACCAGTGATGTGGCCATTTTGCTAAGAGCCAATGATATAAAAATAGACCACTTCAGTAACATTAAAGCCATTGTCGTTGGCAAGTATTTTCAAGGAGGGAGCTTTATCTACAAGCTGCAGCTGAGAAACCAAGAAATAATCATCAGCTCCATGCCTTATCAGCAAGAATTTCATCTAAAACAAAAGGTAGGCATTAAACTAAACACTAGCAAGCAAATCATTGCCTATTATTAAAACTAAGATTAAAACCAAGCTCGAGAAACCACTACTCTAAAAACTAGGCTTAAACCTAAGCTAAAACCTAAACCTTATAAATCCTAAGGCTTAATTTGCTCTGCTAAATTTATTAACTTAATTTCACCAAATCTCATTATACTTTTCCTATTTTTAAGGGACAACTTATAGTATAATTAATACGCTAATTTTTCAAGTAGAGAGAAAGACAGATGAAAAGAACCGACCTAGAAAGAAAAGAAAGGGATTTAAAAAAGAGCCAAAAGAAGATGGAAAAGCTTTCTGGCTTAGAGAAAAATTCTGACGATACTACGGTTGGGGGATCCATTAATCGTCTTTACGATCTATTCCAACACGATGAAACTTTGATTTATAATATCCCTGGCAATGAAGAAATCACCGAGGTTCTTTTGATGTTAGAAGAGAATTTCTCAGAGAGTCAGATAGATAATATTATTCGTAAAGCCATAAAAAAAACTAAAGTAACCAATAAGGTTGAGGCTTTCAACGAAGTCAAAGCCTTGCTGAAATAAGCTTAGAAAACAATAATAGCTATAAAAAGCTTTGCCGGAAACTTTGCTAGACAAAGAAAAGCTCTTAGCTAATTTCCTAAAACTACTTAGCATCCCCTCCCCTACCTTCAGTGAAGCTAGGATACTCCGGTATATAAAAAAAACTATCCCAAAGTACCAGGATGTAAAGTTACTCGAACACGAAGACTCTCTCATCGTTGATTTCAAAGCAGCAAAACCTTTAAAAAAAATAGCTTTGATTGGGCATATGGACGTCGTGCCTCAACACTTCAAACCATTTTTCGCTCAAGAAAAGAATTTAGTTTTTGGCTCTGGGGCCTCAGATATGAAATCAGGGTTGGCTATTTTTTTTAGTATCCTCTGCGACAAAGGGCTTTTGAAGGAAATTAGAAAAAACTATAACCTATCTTTTATCTTTTACGCTAGAGAAGAAAAAACCTCCTTGGCCGAGAATGGCCTCAATGCCCTTATAAAAAAATTCCCACTTTTTTTTAAAGGCTTGGATTTGGGTATAGTGGGTGAGCCAACCAATAACGAGCTTCAGCTAGGGTGCCTAGGGAGCTTGCATGCCAGAGTGGAAGTAAAAGGATTAGCTTGCCATTCAGCCCGGCCTTGGCAAGGTGAAAATGCTCTTTACAAAGCCCTCCCCCTCATAAGAAAAATTTCACAGATCAAACCTAAACGCAAAAGAATTTTTAAAGTAGATTTTTATGAAGTAATGGAAATCACAGAAAGTGAATGTGACAAAGGCATCACTTCTATTCCCGAGCTCTGGCAAGGCAATATCAATTATCGCTTCGCTCCCGATAAATCTACGAAGCAAGCTAAACAGCACCTGCAAGAAATAATTGCTGGCCTCAAAATAAACGGTTTAAACTATAAAATTTACTCGTCCTCACCAGCCAGCACCGTGATTGAAAGCGAGCTTTTCCTTAATTTTATTGCTTCTATTAAAACTCCTATCAAAGCCAAACAGGCCTGGACTGACGTAGCCCAGCTAACTTCTCTAAAAATACCAGCTTTAAATTTTGGACCAGGGCTAACCGAAGAATGCCATAAGGTGAATGAGCATGCCGATTTCAGCCTTTTGTTAGATTACTCAAACTTACTAATCAAATTTTTACTGGGAAAAAACTAATTTCAAAAATTAATTTCAATTAATCTAACTTGGGCTTAACGAAAGACAGTGAAGAAAAATTAAAGGAATTTTCGCTTCAACTAAAAAGAGGATTAGAAGAAAAGTCATCTACCCTGCTCTTCATTACCGGGGCCGGAGTTTCAGCCGAATCTGGGGTACCCACTTACCGTGGGTTGGGCGGTATTTACAACCAAGGGCAAGTGGAAGATGGCTACACCATAGAGGAAATTTTATCTAAGAGCGTATTTGACCATAAACCAGAACTCACCTGGAAATATATCCATAAACTGGAACAGAACTGTCGGGATAAAAAACCCAACTTGGCCCATAAAATTATCAAAGACTTTGAAAAATATTTTGAAGTAGTGGTACTGACCCAGAACATTGATTCCTTTCATCAAAGTGCTGGCTCCTCTAATGTCATTCCCATCCATGGGAGTTTAAATAAAATCATTTGTCCTAAGTGTAACGCTAAGAAAAATGATATTGCTTATGAAACCCTAGCCCCAGTACCCCTTTGCTCGGTCTGCACTGCGGTTTTAAAGCCCGATATAGTCCTTTACGAAGAAAATATTAGAGAAGAAAATATACATAAATTAAATCTAACCCTAAATAAAAAGTTAGCCGCGGTCATCGTAATTGGAACTAGCAGCGTCTTTTCTTACATCGTTTCTCCGGTGATGCACATGAAGGCTAAGAATAAACCAACCTTAGAGGTAAACCTGCAGCCAACCTATTTAACTAATGTGGTGGAGGTAAGCGTTGCGGCTAGGGCCAGCGAGTCTTTGGCCTTCCTTTACCAATGCCTGACTGAACAAATCAGGTGAATGAAATTGGCATGAGAAAATTTTATGTAAAAGATAGTGAATTTAGTTTTAAATTTGTTTTTAAATTTGGCGTAAAAACTCAATTCCATAGTACAATTATTTCGTAAAAAGTGGGCCACTAGCTCAGCTGGTAGAGCAACGCCCTTTTAAGGCGTGGGTCGATGGTTCGAATCCATCGTGGCTCATATTCATATAGTCTCCATCGTCTAGTGGTTAGGACACCAGGTTTTCATCCTGGCAACCGGGGTTCGATTCCCCGTGGAGATGCTTTTTTTTATCTTTTTTTATTTTAATTTTCTTGAATAACTTTTGTATTTAACCACTCGTTACAAAAGACATCGTGAGTTAGTAAGAGATTTAATTCCCAAGGTTAGTCGGACTTTTGCTATAAATATTAGAACCTTAAAATACGAAGAAGAGATCATCATAGCCGTAGCTTATCTAATATGTCGTTACTTAGACACCATAGAAGATTCAACTGTTTTAAATAATCAGGAGAAAATCGATTTTTTTGAAGAAGTTGAAGAGATTTTTACGACTCAGACGAATGCTCAGGTTAACGATTGGCCAAAAAAATTTCAGGCCATTTCCCAGAAAAAGAAAGTCATTAGCACTAGTGAAGCAGAAAACCAGCTTTGGCAAAAGTTTAACTTAGTAATCGAAATTTATTTAGCTTTTCCTCTCAAGGTACAAAGCATTCTTCTCCCCCCAATCATCACCATGGGTAAAGGCATGAAGTCATTCCTTGTAAAATACCAAGACCAAAAAGAGAAAGTTATCATGGACCAAAAAGAGATGGAGGAGTATTGCTACTATGTGGCGGGAACGGTTGGAGAAATGCTCACTAATTTTTTCTGTTTAAAGATTGAAAATCAAGCAGTAAGGGCAAATTTGAGTCAAAGACAGCTTTCCTTTGGTTTAGGTCTACAAATGATAAACATCTTAAAGGACTTTTTTACTGATAGGAAAAGGGGCTGGGTTTATTTACCAAAACAAAATATAGAAAGCAATAGCTTAACTTTAAAGGAATTTTTTAGCTTTGATTTTGAAAAAAAAGAAAAAATATTACAAGTTTATCACGATTTAATAAAAGAAGCAGATGATAATTTAGAAAAATCTATGATTTATATCACTTACCTGCCTAAAAAACTTCTTCACTATAGGCTTTTCTGCTTAATACCACTCATGTTAGCTATAAAAACCTCATCTTTACTCAAGAAACAAAAAGATTTTAAAAAATTTAAAAAAAAAATATCTAAAAGAGAAGTAATTTTTACACTTTTTCTTTCAAGAGTAATTGTTTTTAGTAATTTTTTGATTAAAAAATATTTTTATTTTTATAAAAATTAGATTTTTATAAAAAAATTAATATATATTTTACTTTTTTATATTAAAATATCTATATCTGATATTTTTTATTGAAAATAATCGATAAAAGAGTTATAAATGAATAATGAATGAATTACAAATGGACTAATAAATGATTTGTGGAGCTGAAATTCTTATAAAGTGTTTGGAAGAGCAGGGAGTTGAATACGTTTTTGGCTACTCTGGCGGGGCGGCTATGCCCATTTTTGATGCAATCATAGACTCTAAGATAGAGTTAATCTTAACCCGACACGAGCAAGGGGCCTCGCATATGGCAGACGGCTATGCCAGGAGTACGGGTAAACCCGGGGTGGTCTTAGTAACCTCAGGGCCCGGGGCCACTAATACGATAACGGGAATCCTCACGGCTCACATGGACTCAGTTCCCATGATCGTTTTGACGGGGCAACAAATCACCACGGCCCTAGGAAAAGATGCCTTCCAAGAAACTGATATTTTAGGCGTTTCTATGCCCATTGTAAAGCATAGCTATTTAGTTAAAGACGTTGAAGAAATACCCCGAGTGGTTAATGAATCCTTTCACATTAGTAACAACGGACGACCTGGACCGGTCCTGATTGACCTACCCAAAGACATAACCTCTGGTGAATACAAGGGGCTAAAAACCGATGAAATGGATTTGCCAGGATTTAAAGATAGCTTTGACTTGAACATTAACGAAATTAAAGCTGTAGCTGATACCATCAACAAATCTGAAAAGCCGCTCCTGCTCATTGGCCATGGGGCGATAATCGCCAAAGCCGAAAACGAAATTAAAGAATTAGCAGAAAAGTTAGCGGCACCAGTAACCAATACTCTTTTGGGAAAAGGGTCCTTTCCAGAAACCCACCAGCTTTCAGTAGGAATGCTGGGCATGCATGGCACTGCTTATGCTAATAAATGCTTAGTTGATTGCGACCTCATCGTTTCCATCGGCTCCCGTTTTGATGATAGGATAAGCGGCAATACCAGTAAGTTTTGCCCTAAAGCCAAGAAGGTTCATATAGATATTGACCAGGCTGAGATTGATAAACTCATTCTAACCGATCACTACATTGTGGGTGATGCCAAGCAAGTGATCACTGAGCTAATAAAATTTGTGAAACCCCTCTCCACTAAAAAATGGTTAGACTTGATTAAAAAGAATAAAAAGCGGTATCCTCTCACTTATAAGAAAAAGGGAGGCTTGAAGGCCCAAGAAGTCATTGAAAAAGCCTTTCAAATTTCTAAAGGCAAGGCTATTGTTACCACGGACGTGGGACAGCATCAAATGTGGGCTGCTCAGTTTTACCTTTCTGACTTTCCCAACAAATGGATTTCTTCAGGGGGAGCTGGTACCATGGGCTATGGTTTTCCCGCAGCTATCGGGGCTCAAGTAGGTAAACCCAAAGAAATGGTTATAGCCATAGTGGGGGACGGAGGTTTTCAAATGACTTTCGCTGAATTGTCAACCGCCAAAAACCTTAATCTACCTTTAAAGATCCTGGTAATTGATAATAAATACTTAGGCATGGTTCGCCAATGGCAAGAGCTTTTTTATGAGAATAGGTATTCGGGGGTAGATTTAGAAGGCAACCCAGATTTTGTTAAGTTGGCTAAGGCTTACGGGGTTAAGGCCTTTAGGATAAAAAGGGCTCATCAGCTAAACAGCACTTTAAAGGAGGCCTTTGATTATAATAAAGGGCCTTGTGTTATCCATGCCGAGGTCATTAAGGAAGACAATGTTTTTCCTATGATCCCCTCTGGGGCCAGCGCTGAGGAGATGATCATTGACCCTCCTAAAAAAAATGTTAAATTAGCCAAGCCTGTGGGAAGTACTTAGAAGGAAGTACTTAGGAATTATTTTCTAAGCAATTAAAGGAAGCAAGTAAAAAATATAAACGCTTGTATATAAACAACCCTATACGAGACCAAGTAAATAAAGCTGATTAAAAGCCAATAAAGAATTATCAAAGAATTATCTTTAATTTAAAATTATGAACGACACAGTAGCATCCGCATTATCATCCACGACATTACCTGATGAGAAAAAAGAGGGGTTTCACACCATAGCCGTCTATGTACAAAACCAACCCAGTGTGCTTAATCGGGTGGTCTTAGTATTCTCCAGAAGAGGCTTTAACATTGAATCGCTGGTAGTTTCTTCTACTACGGACCCTAAATTCTCCACCATGACCATAACCGCCCAAGGCGATGAAAAAGAAATTTTACAGGTCATAAAGCAAGTTAAAAAATTAGTCAACGTCATTAGCGTAAAAGAATACAAAAAAAGCTATGAAGTGATTGATAGAGAAATTGCTTTAATTAAAATCAAAACTAACAAAGAAGAAAGGATAACTATTTTACAAATCTTAGACCACTTCAAAGCCCACACAATCGACCTGACAGATCATTCTTTAGTGCTGCAGATCACTGGTACTACCGAAAAAGTGAATGCTTGTATAACCCTACTCAAAGCCTACCAAATCGTGGAGATCATCCGCTCAGGTAAGATAATCATGAAACGAGGCGTAGAGAAGACTTAACGGTAATAGAGGCTTATAATGCCTAGTCTTTAATCCCCTGTCTTTCATTGCCCACCTTTCTGTCTTTACTTTTTGCTTTCCTTCTTCGTAGCGTAATTTATTGAAAAAATTATATGCGACCGGAACCTCCCAACAGCTTTTAAATTAGCTCAACTATTATTTACTTTAAAGAAAAAAATGAACCAAGGAAAACTAAACTAATAAAAACGACCTTGAAATAAATCAAAATAAGTCTCAAAATAAGCCTAAAGTACCTGGTCTAAGCGATCTATAATCCCAGTAAAATATTATCAAACTGCTTTAGATGTTAATCAATTTAGTAACATATTCCTTGATAAATTAACTTTCTATTATATAATTTTCCAGGTATCTTTTAAAAAATTATACTGTTTTATGAAAAAAATTTTAGTTATAGATGATGAGATAAACATCGTTAATTCAGTAGGAAAAATTTTACAAGAAAATAAATTTTCACCTATACTTTGCCCTGAAGCTAAAAAGGCCATAAAGCTATTTCAAGAAGAAAAACCCGA
The DNA here is from genome assembly GCA_963675345.1 of Trididemnum clinides. Lineage (NCBI taxonomy): Eukaryota > Metazoa > Chordata > Ascidiacea > Aplousobranchia > Didemnidae > Trididemnum > Trididemnum clinides. The sequence continues at coordinate 256,706 of CAVLYW010000166.1, forward strand.
CTTAGCCCTGGTAGACATTTGGATGGCAGATATGGATGGCTATAGCCTGCTTAGTGAATTTAAAAAGATAGACAGTAAGGTACCAGTCATCATGATTTCTGGCCATGCCAATATCGCCACTTCGGTGGAAACGGTGAAGCGGGGAGCTGATGATTTCTTAGAGAAACCTTTTTCCACTGACTCTTTGATCGATAGGATAAATAACCTTTTGCATACCAAGAGCAGCAAAAAAAAGCAATCTAACTGCTACCAAGAAAAACTTGATAGGCTATTACGAGAAACGGATGAGTATCAAAAAACTATCAACAAGAACTTAGTCATAACCGGTAAGGGCCTGCACCATGGTAAAAATACTGGTATCATTCTCTCCCCTCTTCCCGAAGATAGCGGGATTATTTTCAAAGATATATCTACGGGGTTAAGTATAAAAGCGAACATAGAAAATGTATCCGACACCAACTTTTTTAACACGACTTTCAAATCGGGGAGTTTCTCTCTTTCCGTGATTGAGCATTTATTATCCACCCTACACATCTACGGCATCGACAACCTTCAAGTAAAAGTAAGCGAAGAAATACCCATTTTAGATGGATCTTCCATAGGGTTTTGTGAACTCTTGGATACTGCTGAAATAGTGATCCAAGCCAAAAAGAAAAAGGCCATCTTCATTGATAAAGAGTATACCTACCGCGATCCTAAAAATCCAGAAATAGAAATTAAAATGGAGCCTTATGATGATTTACTGGTTAACTACTACTTGGAATTCCCTAAAGCCTTTGGCAATCAATCTTATACCATTGACTTTAAAAATAAAAATAGAAGAGAGGTCTATAAAAAAGAGATCGCCCCTTGTCGTACTTTTGGATTCGTTGACGAAACTAAAACCCTTCAAGCCCAAGGCTTAGCCCAAGGTGCTAATTTAGACAATGCCCTTTTAGTTCACCAAGATAAAGTCATCAATGCTCAGCTAAAGTTTAAAAATGAATTTGCTCGTCATAAGGTACTGGACATCATCGGAGATATTTACCTTTTTGGTAGCGCGGTGCATGGAAAAGTATCTGGGCATAAAAGCGGTCACCGGCATACGGTTAATCTTATAAAGCAAATACTTTCCTAAACTTAGATAAATTAGCGATTAAAATATATGTTAGTTTCTATAGAAATAGAAAATTTTATTTTTATTAAGCATACTAAAATTTATCTAAGCCCCGGCTTTAATGTCATAACCGGTGAGACTGGGGCCGGAAAATCAATATTTCTTTCAGCCTTAGCTATTACCCTGGGTGAAAAAGTTTCTCCTGACATCATTAAACCCGGGGAAAGCGAAGCAGAAGTAGAGAGCATTTTTGATTTAAGCGGTAGACCACGCCTTTTAGAAAAACTAAAAAAAATACTGACTTCCAATGGCGTTAAAGATACTTCTAATTTAAACCCCCTAAAGGTTTCTATCAAGCGGATAATCCAAAGTAATAAAAAATCAAAGTCTTTAATCTGTGATCACCCTATTCCCATAAAAGATTTAAAGAAATTTGCTAAGAACCTGATTGACATTCACTCGCAACATCAAAACCTTAATCTACTTAGTCCAAGTTTTTATATTTCTTATTTGGATAGGTTCCTTGGTTTAGAAGAAAGCCTCTCTAAATATAGAGAATCTTATGAAATTTTTCTAAGTAAAAAAAAATTACTAAACGATCAAGAAAAAGAATTTTCCCAGCTGAAAGATGAAAAAGGCTACCTTGAATTTATGGTGGAAGAGCTAAAGGGAAAAACTATGTCAGAAGCTGACTATGAAAAGGCCAAAAAAAAACTTAAAGAGTATGAGATAGAAGAAAAAAACCAAGCCCAAATTAATGATTCCCTATGGCAAATCAAAGATGCCCTCAAGCCCGTGATAACTGATATAAATGAAAAATTGAAAAAAATCACATTGACCGAAACTGATGATAAGAAGCGAGCAGATTTTTTAGTCAAAAATTTAAAGGTCATGCATTACTTTTCTAGTTTAGAAGATTTTTTACAAAGCAAAAAAAAATTAATCCCTTACCAAGAAAAAATAAATGAGCTAAACAATGAGCTATCCGAGTTAGAAAGGTTGAAAAGAAAATATCAAGTGAGCTTAAATCAACTAAGCGATAAATTGAATTCAGCTCAGGAAAAGATTAATAATTTAAAGCTGATGCAGGAAACTATAAACAACTCTAAATCAGAGCTAAAAAGAATTCTTTTAACCTGCACCGAAAAAGCTCTACAACTTCACTTAGCTAGAAAAAAAGGCTTACCGGGATTAGAGAAAAAAATCTTAGATGAGTTGAAGTTGTTAGAAATGGGAAATAGTAAAATTGCTTTTGTATTTGAAAAAGAACAACTAGCTTTCGAAAAAGAAGATAAGCCTGAAGACTTTTTGAATGTAAACGGATTTGATAAGATTGATTTTCACTATGGGGCCTCCTTGGAAAGCAGGCTTAAACCATTAAAAGATATTGCTTCGGGTGGCGAGATTTCTCGGATAATGCTTTCTTTAAAAAGCATCCTCTCTAAAAAATTTGTTAGCAATACTATGGTCTTTGATGAAATAGACTCAGGGATTGGTGGAGAGACCGCCATCAAGATAGGAGAGAAAATAAAAAAGTTAGCTGAGGATAAGCAAATTATTATCATCACTCACCTGCCCCAAATCGCTAAGTTCGCCGATGAGCACTTCAAGGTAGAAAAGATCAATTTAGAAAAAACCATGGTGCGAGTCAGGAAATTAAATCAAGAAGAAACCATCAAAGAAATATCTCGCATGTTAGGAGATTCCCAGTCAGAGGCCAGCCTTACCTTAGCTAAGGAATATAAAATATCTTCTTGAATTAGCCAAAATAACCAAGCTAAATAACTAAGCTAAATTTTCTTAGCTTTTATATTATCTCATTTTTTTCTCGTTACAACCATTAAGCTGTAACTTCTATTGTGTAAACTAGTACAGTACCGGAGGACGGTAATCCTTTAGGGTATGGTTAGCTATCATAGCATATTTTTTAACTCAAATTAGGTGAAGGTAGGATACGGAAAATATCATCGGGTATCAAAAAAATTGGTACTTGGGCGATATAGGGGCGGCAATGCCTTTTGCTTTCTGATTTTTTTTTTGAAAAAATTAGGAGCAAAAATGATTTTTTTTTATGAAAATGAAAAAATTAAAAATAGGTTTGATTTTTAAAAAAAAATGTCAGGCCGGATTACTTAATAAGGAGTAGATTTGAAAATAAATTTTAACTTCGTAAGTATGGTTCTAAACAAAAAAATGAGCGAGGCTAGTGAAGACGCCTTACTCGAGCTAGTAGAAAAAGAATGCCAAGTTGACGGCGTTACGGGAAACGAAGCCTGGGCTAGCCTAGCCTACACCTACAAGGCCATAAATTTGTTAGCCATAGGAGATAGCATCTCAGAGAAAGTCGGGGATGTGAGCAGAGAAGCCAGGAGCAGGGTTGAGTTAGCCCAGCAATATGAAAACCTTTATAAGAACCTACTTTCAAAAAATGGGATCACCGTGGCTGAAAAAGACGCTACTTCGTAGCGAATAATCGAAAATGGATTTATCTTTAACCATTGAAAACTTAAGCCAAAGTTCAGCCCAGAACTTATCACAAGGGCTTAGCTATTATAAACCCGGCACAGACGACTATGGTTTCTTTGACCGGGTCAACGGCGAGCACATACGGGCAGTGGTACAAGCGGTCAACCTGGGTAATGAAATTGGGGGCAGCACCGCCAAGCTATTTACGAGTGAACCCGTTAGCTTGGGCGGACAGATCAAGTACCAAGAAAAATTTTATAGTATTGTCTCCCGCCTAGGGATCCATACCTATAAGCTCAGTGAGGTAAAAAATTGAATTACTTAGACGTCATTAAAAATTTAGGGGAACGGTTTAGTGATGCCCTAGAGATCGCTGCTCCCGGAACCAAACCTAGTTCTGTTAGCGGGGATAAAATAACCTTGGAGCATCGTCATTTAAACACTTCGGTTAAACCCGGCCTAGCAGCAAAAGAGATAGAGGAAAGGGTTCGCTTAACCATTACCGGCAAGGCGAATACTAAAGATGAACTAGATGCTCTATCTAGTTTGATGGCTGACATCTATGAGTGGATGAGCAATACAACCTTTACTGGTATGGTGGTGAGCTTAGATGGCAATGTCATTAACTTCGACCAAGCGGGCAGTGATTTTTTGCCTAGCTTTACTATGAACTTACAAGTTAAGTACGAAAGGGAAAATAGCGTTACGGCAGAACCTGTTAGTAACCTAGACATTAATATAGAGGAAAAAAATCAAACAAAAAGTCAAGAAGTGATCTCAGTAAAGAGTGAGTCTTGATTAAAAAAAAAATAAAAAAAAGGAGAAAATATGAGTTATATAGAAAACGTAACCATTAATTTCAATGAAAATTATCAAGCTGAAGCATTAGCTAATAACTTATTAATTGTGGAGAGTGGGACTGATACTAAAGCTAAAGCTACTGCCTACACGAAGAATAGCGAGTTAACTGATGTTTCAGAAACAGCTAAATCAATTGTAGAAGCAATCTTTGAAGAAAACATAGCCGTAGATACGGTTTATCACTACAAGGGGTTAGTAGATAATCTAAAAGACGTCATCGTTGATAACGCCATTTGGGCCGTAGTCGTGGTTGATACTACAATCACTGCAGAGGAAGTAGTTGGACAACTACCAGGCTATGGGATGGTGCTTTATCCATTAACTGGTGATAATACAAGGCCAACTTTGACGAAGGGAGAGGAAAGAATAGCCTTCTACCACCTTCAAGACTTGACCCAAGATTTACCAGCCTTGGGGATCATCGCTTCCACCGCCCTTAAAAGCGAACCACATCGTTCATGGGCTAATCGGTTGCTGTCTTTTAGGCCAACACCTGCTAGTGCTACTGCCCTTGGTGAATATAAAAGCGATAGGGTCAATGCTTTCTATGTGGAAGGCAACAACTACTATAGCGGCACTGGTTTAGCTGCTAAGGGTTATATCGACGACCGCTTTGCTAAGGACTACGTCACTTACACCATAAAAAACGGTTTAAAGAAACTTCTCTTAGAAACACCTAAAGTAACCTACGACTATCGAGGCATTAAAAGGTTGGAGACCAAGTTAGAGTCATCCCTAAGGTACCTCGGAGACTACGGCATCATCAAGCAAAACCTGGATGGCAAGTATGACTTCGTGGTTACTATCCCTGAGGTAGATAAACAAGCCTCAGAGCATAGGCAAGCTAGGACCATCGCGGGTAACATCACTATGAGCTTGGCTGGAACCGCTGAGAGGTTCGATATAGCGATAAACGTAACCGAGGTATAAGAAAAATAAATTAAGGAGAGAGAAATGAATAATCCAATGTACGACAAAAATAAAGACTTGCTTTTAATAAACGGGGTCTTGATCGACAACAAAGATTTGGCCGACGGCTTCCCCACTCCGATGCGTAACCGAGAAGAGATGACCCAAGTAACGGGCATCAACGGTGGCATCCAGCAAGTGCGGACTTCGGACAAAACTGGAACCATGACGGTGCAGATCTATATCGGTAGCGAAGCCTACAAGATGCTTTTAGATTACAAAGAGAAAGCATCTACCTTTGACTACTCCATCGTGATCGGGGGCATTGACCACAAAATTGTGGGACTCAACGCCAACGTGGCCAAGATGGACAACAGCTTAGGGGAATCGGCCGTGTGCGAGGTTACCATCATCTGTGAAACCTTACTGGGTACCTAATCAAGTTTAAATATCAAGTTTAAATAATAAGTAAAAAAAATTAGAGAAGAAAACTAACATGCAAGATTATTTTATCGGTTTTGCTCTGGATCAGAATTCAGGTGAAGGTTCGGATAAGGATGCAGGTAAAGAAAAGGTCATCCTCAGGCTTAAACAGCTCAATGTGAATGACACCTTATTTTTCACCTCACCCATTAACGGCATCTTCAGCGACTCCAATGGGGGTTTTGGATTGGAATGAACTCATCCAGGCAGCCACCCAAGGGGAACGCCGCTTCGTTTATTTAGAGAAGGAAGGTAACGTTCCCGACCCAGTTCCCTTGGACTGCAACCTTAAATTTAGCACCAAAAATGTCATGCTCCTATGTGGCGTCTTAGTGCGGTTCATCCTAAGCGGAGAGGTAGAGGGCATCACCGATAAAAGGATCTTCACTGGCAGTTATCAAGAGATAAAAAACCAGCTTGAGCTATCACCAAAACATAAAAAAAATAAGTGATGAGCTCATCGTCAATGGCGTTTTATCGGTTGGTGATTTAAAAGAGATTGGAGTGAAGCGGTTACTAGACCTGCATAAGATTTTCAAGAAAAGGCAAAAAGAGCAAATTATAAATAATGCTCTAAGCCATATGCTGGCTAGTAACCCAATTGAATTTAAAAAATTTAACAAAAGGTTTTTAAATGAATAATATTACTGCTTCCCAGCTTGGTTTGGATTTATCCGGAGTGAATGATTTACTAAAGGATTTAGAGCAAGTGGGATTCGAAGTCGGTTCTGGCGTAGAGAGTTTCGTCAGCGACTTTCAGAAACAGGTCAAAGGTATAACGGATTTAACTAAAAATGCTTTCAAATTTGACACGACCCAGATTAAAGGACTAGCCCAAAATTTCACCAAGGGACTAGGCCAAAACTTGAACAAAAACTTAAAGGGTAGCTTCAATCAGTTGGTACACAACTTCGGGCTAGATAACTTCTCCTTAAATAACTTTTCTCTAGATGGCATCATGGGAAAAGTCAAAGACAACTTAGGAATAAAAGATTTCTCTTTTTGACAACATTAAAAAAGCCCTGGGACTAGATGACTTCTTCTCAAATAACCTTTCTCTAGATGGCATCATGAAAAAAGTCAAAGACAACCTAGGAATAAAAGATTTCTCTTTTGACAACATTAAAAAAGCCCTGGGACTAGATGACTTATCTTTAAACAACTTTTCTCTCAGTGGTGTTATTGACAAAGTTAGGGACGCTTTGGGCATGAAGGATTTTTCCTTTCAGAGCATCACCACTAAACTGTTGGATACCTTGGGAATAAGTAACTTTTCTTTGGATGACATCATGGGTAAGGTTAAGCATGCTTTGGGAATGAAAGACTTTTCTTTCCAGAGCGTTACCGATAGAATGCTCAAAGCCCTGGGACTGGACAACTTATCTTTGGGCGGCTTTTCTTTAAATAACCTTTCTTTGGATAACTTCTCTTTAAGTAACTTTTCTTTGGATGGCATCGTTGGTAAAGTCAAAGACATATTGGGCATGAAGGATTTTTCTTTCCAGAGCATCACCGCCAAACTATTGGAGAGCTTTGGAGTGAATAACTTTTTAGACAGCATGACAACTAAAGTCAAAGACATCTTAGGAATGAAAGACTTCTCTTTAAAAAGCATCACCAATAGAATGCTCGAAGCCCTGGGACTGATGACTTATCTTTAAATAACTTTTCTCTCAGTGGTGTTATTGATAAAGTTAGGGACGCTTTGGGCATGAAGGATTTTTCCTTTCAGAGCATCACCACTAAACTCTTCGAGACCTTTGGAGTGAATAACTTCTTAGACAGCATGGTAATTAAAGTCAAAGACATGTTGGGCATGAAGGATTTCTCTTTCCAGAGCATCACCGACAAACTACTTGAAACCTTTGGATTAAGTAACTTCTCTTTAAATGACTTTTCTCTAGACGGCCTCATCGACCAAGCCAAGCATGCTTTGGGCATAAAAGAATTTTCTTTAAATGGACTCATCGATAGAGGCAAAGACCTTTTAGGTGGCTGGGCCCATGGCTTCATTGATGAGCATCGAGATGGAGTGGTCAATTTTTTTGAAGGCGATTTTTTTAAAGGCTTAGGTTTAGGGGATTTGAATAATATCATCGATCAAGGCAAGCAAGGCTTAGATGGGTTCATCGGCGGTTTGGCTGGTGATGCTAAAAAAGGCCTGGCTGACCTGCTTAAGGGGGGGATGTTCGAAAACTTCTCTTTAGAAAAACTTGTTGCGGGATTAACTAAAGGCACTTCCACAGGGAATTCAGCCTTGGATGAAGTGATCCAATCAACAACCCAGTCAGTAACTAATGGGGTGAGTGCGGTAAGTGGAGGAGCTGCAAATTTACTAGGGCAAGGGATTAACTTCGTCGACCGGCTATGGGGAAAAAGCGGCAACACCAGTAATAGTGCTAACTCTAGTAATGGCTTAGAAAATGCTATGCGCAATTTAGAAGGGGTGTTAAAAGAATTAAGTAGCAGTATGAGAACCAGTGCTAATGAACAATTAACGGATGATCTAGGACAAAGCCCGGGGTATTTTGGGTTGTCCATTGCTCCATAAAAATTTAGGAAAAGCCCAATAAAAAATTATGCTTAATAAATTATTAGAATTACATAAAAATAAATTCTCAGTCGTCTTCTTGGTGAAGAACTCGGGAATAGATTTAAAGGCTAGCTATGACTTCACTAGCGGGAAGTTGAGCGCCAGTGCTAAGTTGGAGGCGGTGTTCTTTAACATGCTAACCAGATTTGACCAGCAAACCAACTCCTTAGCCCCTAGGTTAGCCCAGTCTGACGGCGAGCCGCTCAGTAACAACTTCCTTCCCTTGGCCAAGGTGATAAAGATGGAGGCCTGGCTGTGTAGCGATAGTCATAAGTATCAAAACTTCCTCGACGTCGTGGCTGCAGCTGGACTGCACATTTTTGACACCGAACCCAGCAAACGTCAGGCTCGCTTGGAGAGGTGGAAGGAAAATAAGGACAAGCTCACCCTGTATAGCCTGGAAGGCAAGCATGACAACCTGGTCTTAACCACGGTGCAAGAAAAGGAAGTCCAAGGCCTAGACCACATTAACAACAAGAACCTAGAGCTAAGCCTTAACCAGCTGAAGAAGAATGAGGTTAAGGAAGTGCTAAACTTAGACGTCAATATTTCTGGCAACATCTCCCTGGGTGGCTTTTCCACTAACTTTTCCAACAACTTTTCTACAGGAGTACGGCTATGATCAAAGAAATCCAAGCCGGGATTGATTACCGCATGAAGGCCGGGAGTACGATTTACTACCTGAGGTTCCTGAGCATCAATGACGGCAAAGACCTGCACTACAACATCAAAAAAGATGGGGAATTCTTTAAAGGCGGGATGTGCCGCTTGGGAGTGAGCATCTTCGATGACTTCAACTTCACCCCCAAAAAGATCCTACCCAACGGGATAAGCGAATTTGAAAACTAAGGATTTTAAAACTAAGGATTTGAAAACTAGGAGCGAGCGAATTTGAAAGCTAGTCTAAGCACCGACAACACCACCTACGACCTATCCGGCTATCCCTTCAAAGGGAACGTAAGGGAGTTCATAGGCGACTACTCGGCCAAGGTGGCCTTCCTGGACTTTCCCATTCCCAAGGCCAACATCGACCCCGAGAGCCTGCTCACGGTGGGGCCTTTTACTTTCAAGGTGGTACGCTCAGGCTACGAAGGCAACAACTACGTTTTTTATGGACAGCTGGACTACCAGCTCAACGATTTAGTAAGGGGGTTTTCTATTAAGAAAGGAGCTTCCCTAAAAGATAGCATTAGGTTTGCAGCATGTGAAAGCTACACCCTTGACATTATGAATGCTAACTTCCAATTCTGCAAAAACATATCGGCTAGGGAAATATTAGACTCTCTTACTAAATCCCTAAAAATATTCTATACCTGGAACAAGACCCGAGTGGAGCTGATACGGGACAGCAAGTTGGAAGTCCAAGCCCTAGACACCTACGAGCATTACGACCGCTATGAGATCATCCCCAAAACCTACCAAGAGAAGCTCGCGGATAAGCTACTCTTCTTTAAGAAAACTTCTCAGCAAGCCCAGGTGGTCGTCTCCAAAGGGGTCAAAGAATTATCCCTATTCCAAAGGGTCAGCGGTACGGGTGGCCGGGAGCTATTCGGGAAGATCATCGGCATCAAGACTTTTATCACCAATGCTGGAAGGAGCAGCCAAACGGTTTATGTTATTTAAAGCTGAAATAAAAAGTATGACCGGGGCCCACTTCACCGTAAGCCCCCTACTCCGCGACCGAGACGGGCAGTACCCCTTGGTGGAGAACATCCCCGCCTTTCAACTCGGCGGCGGCGACACCCGCTTTAGCTATGACTACAAGGTGGGCGACATCGTCATCGTGGCCATGACCGGCTACCCCATCAAGGACAACGTGATAGAAGACCACGACCTCATGTCTGAGAACAACTTCGAGAACTGCTTCATCTTAGGTCGGCTCTATGAAGAAGAGCTAAAGCCCGGGGTCAAGCTGAGCTACAGCGGAGGCGAGAGCGATTCCAGCGTAGAAATCACGGATAAGGATGAAATTAAAATAAAGGCTCAAGAAGCCAGCATAGAAATAACTGAAAATGGAAAAGTTAGAATAATGGCTAATGGCGTAAGTTTGTTCAGTTTGCTTTCGGGCATACTGAAGAGAATGAAAGAAAATAAGGTACTCACCCAAATGGGGCCCCAGACCATAACGACTGATGATGCTTTAGAAGTAATTAAAATAGAAAATCAACTAAAAGAAATAATGGAGGAATAAAAATATGACAATAGATGACACATTAGCAGAAAGAATAAAGAAAGGAATAGGCAAGGCTGAAGAAATTAATGAAAATGGTGAAGTGGTAGAAAGCAAAAAATACATAATTGATAATCCTGAATACTTAAATATAGTGTGTAAAGAAATAATCGCTGAAATAAGAAAAGAAATAGAAGCAACCAAGGTAACCTATAATCCTCTTTCTCTAACATCTGCTACGGGGGGGCCAGTAACATCAACAGGTTTACCAATAGGCATAGCCAAGCTAGAGCCAAATAAAATACCAAAAACATAAGCAGCATAATAATTTAAAGGCACACTATGTTCAACTCATTCACTTTAACCCCGAGCGAGCAGCTCAAAGAGCGTATCCGTAACCTGATCACCATCAAGAAGAACTCCTTCATCTATAACTTGGAGTTGGGCTTTGACTGGATGAACTATTTCAACAACCCCCTGGACATCGTGAGCCTGGAGCAGGACCTGACCCAGCACCTGGAGAGCGACCCCGACATCAACTCGGCCAAGGTCGTCTCCATCGAAGAGGGTGATGCCGGGGATGATGATGCAGGGAACAATGCCGGGGGAAGAGGCCTAAAACTGGCCTTAGAGATCAACGGAGAGAGAGTTGACCTAAACTTATAAATAAACTTATGAGCGAATTAATCGAACCAACACTAAGGCCCCGGGTAAGCAATGCCGGCTTTGCCATGCCGACCCGGGAAGAGGTCTTGACCGAGCTGACCGAGCTAGCCCAAAGCCAGGGCATCAACATCGTACCCGGCTCCAACGACCACCTCATCGCTAACTTCCTTAGTAGCATTTTCTATGGGCTTTACGAGGAGATAGCAAGCATCAAGGCCGGCACCAGCGTCAAGGAAGCCACGGGGCAGGAGTTAGACAACCTAGCCGTGTTCAAGTCAATCAACCGCATTCAAAGGGCCAGTAGCTTGGTAGACGTAACCCTAACCTTTAAAAAAGAATTAGCCCAGAAAACCTACGCCGCTGGAACCCTCAAGCTAAGCACCAAGGACGGTAAGTTCTTCACTAACATCGAGGCCTTTACCATAGAGAAACCCACGGACAAAGAGGTAACTAAAATAGTTGGCTTTAAATCAGTAGAAACGGGTCGGGAGCAAAACGTGCTGCCGGGAGCCATCTCTGTGATAGACGGGGACGATGACCTAAAGCAAGTAGAAAATCGTTTCAACGCCTATGGCGGAGCTGACGCAGAGAGCGACCAAGAACTCAGAGCCCGCATCCTCAATACCTACCCTTCGGCCCTGTCCCTAGTCAGGCTAGAGCAAGAACTAACCAAGATCGGTCTACGCAACGTTCGCATCATCCATAACGCCAGCTCGGCTGAGCTTGACGGACTACCCCCGGGCAAGACCGCCATCGTCATCGATGATGGCTCCTCTACCTCAGAGTTCGATGATGACATAGCCAAACGCATGTGGGAGGTGATTAGAGCCAACTCTTCCATCAGCGAAGACTGGTACTTTGGCGATGACAACGATAAGATGGAAAAGGAACCTTCCATCTTGGAGTATGAATACAACGGCATACCCGTCAAGTACCCCGTGTTGAAGCCAGTCGACCTACAGGTTGAGTTTCAAATAAACATCGAAAGTCGAATTCCTAGTAGAGATACCTTAAAGGCGGAAAGCGAGGCCGTGATTTACCAATTCATCAGGCAGGCCAAGATAGGGGCCCCGCTGGCCACGGGCGGACTCTTAGCCCAGCTCATCCAAATAGAGGACTACCGCACCGCTTCCGCCATCAACATCAAGGTGAAAAAGGCAACGGATACTAGCTGGGGAGATTTCTTAGAGCTAAAGTACTATGAAATCCCCAAGATCGCCGATAAGGGAATGACCATAAACTATACCTATAACGGTAAAACCCAACAGCTCCAAAATCAACCCCAAAATCAATCTCAAGACCAATCCCAGGATCAGGGGACAACGGCATGAGCTCAACCCCGGCAGTTACCCCAGCAACGACGACTAGCCCGGTTGAATACTATGAACCCTACTCCGGGGCCTACTCTGAGGCCTACGAAAAGTTAGAGCAGTTTAAGAGCATTAAAGGGAACCCGCTCAATGAAAAGCAAGGCCGCTGGTGGGGGGTGATCAACGCCTACCTCAGTACCTTCAAACATGATTTACAAGAGCTTAAAGCTCAGGTCAAGCTGGAAAGTGCCCGGGGCTATTGGCTGGATAGGCTAGGCCAGCTGGCCGAGATCAAACGCAGTAATGCCTCTTTCTACCAGCAAAGCAACCCCGGAGAACTTGATGGAGCGGCGGGAACAGCAGCAGCAACGTTGGACGACGACGAGAAGAAGCGCCGGGACAACCTCTTTAGGACCGCCATCGAGATCAAGCTCTCCTCCATTTACGATGACTTCACCTATAACGTCATGTCCGAGCTGGAAGACATCTTTCTAAGAGTAGAGACGGGAGCAGATGATACAGACGGTGCGGATGATAATACAGAAGCACTGAAGCCAGAGCAGTTAAAACTCCTGGTACGGCTAACGACGGACAGCATCACCTACTCCTTCATCAACCTGAGCCAGAAAGAAATAGACTTCGTCAAAGAACGCCAAGGCATTTTAAAGAACTTCACCATAGGCCGCAGCCAGCTCTTCGTGGACCTGGGCAGCAAAGACACCGTCTACTCCGCGGAAGCCAGCAATAAAGCCGGAGAAGTAACCCACGTAACGGACGACGACAACCGGGATAACTTCTACTTAGGCGGACGCTTAGGAACTAAATTTATAAAAGAAAGAATAAAAGTATAAAGGAAAAGTATAACGCTATGACAACTGAAACCACAACCTCAGAAACAACCCGGCCCAGCGACGATGTAGAGATATTCTCTAAAAGCCCAGAGCCAGTAACTGACTTAGATACGGATACTTTGGAGAAGGGCTTTCAGCCCAACCAAGTCATCAGCGCCGGCGAGTTCAATAAGATGATGAGCCAGGTGCAGCAGTGGACGGAGTATTTGGAGGTGGAGAGAGAGGCGATTAGGAGCGAGCTGAATGAGCTAAAAACCAACCACACCAGTCTGCAAAGCAACTTTGATGATAGAAAGACGAGAGACTTAGGGCAAATTTGTTATTTCCCAACCACTAGTTCTCCAACTGGCTATCTTAAGCTTGACGGAAGTGAATATGCAGTTGGAGCTTATGCTCATCTTTATAATTGGGCTAAAAGCAAATCTAAAATCATTATTGCGAATACAACTTGGGTTGATTATGATGGCAGAGGTGGGGCAAAAAGGGTAATTAATTACAATTCTACTGAAGCCAAAAGAGGGTTTTTGATCCCTCAGGGAACTTCTTTAAATACAGCAACTAGATTTCGAGTACCAAATTTCCAAGGCCTTTTCGTCCGTGTCTTAGATGAGGGAGCAAACGTTAATGAGACGCAAAACTTAGATATTTTAAACTACCAATCAGATCAAATACAAAACATCACCGGTAGGTTTGCCAGTGGTGTTAAATATACTCAACATAATGCATCGGGAGCTTTCGAAGTGAGGGAAATGATCCGTCAATTTATGAAACTAATGACCATACAGGTGGTGGTTATATTAATTTTAATGCTTCAAGAATAGTCAGAGCTGGTAAAGAGACCCGACCACAAAGTACGCAGTTATGTGCTTATATACGTTATGAGTAAATAAAAAGGAGTAACCCCATGCCAGCAATAGAAACCACCACCCTCACCCTGATACGTAAATTCAATGCCTTTGAAGATGAATACAAGTACTATTATGATAAACCCGATTCTTATAGTTTCCCTAATGGCTATGTATTACCTAAGTTGAAGGGTATAAAATCAGCTTAAAAGCGGAGTAAGAGAAAGAGTAGTATAGAGCAGTATAGGATTTAACATGACAGCAACCAGCACAGCAACGACCCCAGCGACAAACTGGCCTAGTGATCCCGTAAAGATATTCGCCGATAACCCATCGCCGGCAACTCCCTTAGATACGGATACTTTAAAGAAAGGCTTTCAACCCAATCAGGTCATCAGCGCCGACGAGTTCAACCAGGTCATGGGCCAGGTGCAGCGGTGGACAGCTTATTTGGAGGCAGAGCGAAAAGGGTTATCAGATAGGCTGAGTACTGTAAAAACCAACTTCCATACCTTTGAACAGGACCTCGGAGACTTAGAAAAAACCTTAGAGGAATGATAGTGCTTAAAAAACCGAGATGGACTTACCTGGAATTACTACACCAAAATTGGACTAAAATCGATATAAGGGAAAAAGGTATTAAAAAAGTATTGAAAGGAATTTAAACATGACTACCGAAACCAGCACAGCAACAACAACGACCAGGCCCAGCAATGAAGTAGAGATATTTCCTAGAAACCCTTTGCCGGCAACTCCCTTAGATACGGATACTTTAAAGAAAGGCTTTCAAACCAACCAGATAATCAGCGCCGGAAAATTCAACCACATACTGAGCCAGGTACAGCAGTGGACGGTCCGTCTGGATGATAAGAGGAAACATATAAATGATAGGATTAGCAGCCTAAACGCTAAAAACATGGCTCTCCAGGACAGATTTTATGAGATCAAGCAAATACTCCCACAAACACTCTTATATGCTTTCACCCTTGACCTGTATAGGAAGTTTTATCAAACCATGGCCCAGGAGGGCTACGCTAAGGCCTTTGAAAAGTTTGAGCTGGTCGATGATGAGGTGATCATAGTTTTCGATGACCCTACTCATCCCTATATGCTACCCAGAATGAGCCAAGAGCTCTACCGTATAGCTGATGACCTATGGAATGTCTGGGATGAGGATAAGTTGTGGTATACGTATCAAATAGCCATCATTGCTAAGTCAGTTAGCATATGTAAGTCTAATAATAGGAGCAAAAACAAGTTGGAGAAGTATTTATGATGGGTTGCGTTCATTTAACGGTGAACCTTTAGATGGAAGATTTATTAAAAACAGGAGTTTACTTTACTTAAACTCAAGAGAACTGAACTCGATAGTCTCAAATAATCGTCAAAGTAAATTCAATGCCTTTTGAAGATGAATACAAGTACTATTATGATAAACCCGGTTCTTATAGTTTCCCTAATGGCTATGTATTACCTAAGTTGAAGGGTATAAAAGCAGCATAAAAGCGGAGTAAAATCAAGACTAAAATAATGTTCCACTCATTCACTTTAACCCCGAGCGAGCAGCTCAAAGAGCGCATCCGTAACCTGATCACCATCAAGAAGAACTCCTTCATCTATAACTTGGAGTTGGGCTTTGACTGGATGAACTATTTCAACAACCCCCTGGACATCGTGAGCCTGGAGCAGGACCTGACCCAGCACCTGGAGAGCGACCCCGACATCAGCTCGGCCAAGGTCGTCTCCATCGAGCAAGATAATACTGGGGATGATGCAGGGAACAACACCGGGGGAAGGGGCCTAAAACTGGCCTTAGAGATAAACGGAGAGAAACTAAACTTAAACCTATGAAACAGAGAATAACCAGTGAGGGCTTCGACATGCCCACTAAACAAGAGATATACAACGACGTGCTGGCCCACGCCCGAGGGGATTACAACGCGGACTATGCTTCCCATACTGTTACCAGTGCTGACGGTGGGGGTGCCAGCTCCGGGTCTAGCTTCGGGTCTGACAGCCATGTTCCCACACCTAAAGACATCAAGGTCAAGCCCTATTCCAACGACGACTTCATCGCCAACTTCATCGCCGACCTGGTCTTCAATATGTACAGCGAACTCAACGCCGCCAGGGCCTCTTTCAACCTAAAGGAGGCCACGGGCAGCGCCCTGGAAAACCTAGCCCGGCTCAAGTCCCTCTATAGGCTGAAGCCACAAAAGAGCCAGGTCAAAGTGGAGCTCGTGCATGACGACAGGGCCACCGCAGATTACCACTACGAAGCGGGGGCAATAACCCTTACTGACGGGGAGAACGATTTCGAGAACATTGAGCCTATACTCATTACTGCTAATATGGCCGGTACCGTTAGCGCCACCTTTTCCAGCTTGGCCGAGGGCAGCAAGCAAAACGTCTTGGCCCAAACCCTGAGCCTCAAAGAAAGCCCCCAGAACATCACCAGCGCCAGCAACCCCCGGCCGGCCCTGTATGGCCGAGACCTAGAGAGCGACGAAGAACTCCGGGCCCGCATCAGCAACACCTACCCCCAGGTCCTATCGGTAACCCGCCTGCAAAACCAGCTCAGCGAAATTGAGGGCCTGGCCTACGCCAAGGTCTTCTTCAACTACAACGACCCAAAGGAAACTAATGGAGTTCCCCAGGGGCAGACGGCCATCGTGCTGGAAGACGGCCTGCAGGATCGGAACACGATAAGAGAGTCTTTGAAACGGGAGATCTGGGAAGTGATAAAAGACAACTCGCTCACCGACACCAAGTGGTACCCGACAACGGATGATATAAACCGGGACCGAGGCATCAAGTTGGAGTATTCCTTTAACGACAAGCCCCTACCCTTTTATGTGGTGAAACCCCGTAACCTAAACCTGAAAATAAAGATAAACGCTAAAGAGATCGGCGGGGAGAGCAAGGGCGAAGAGTTGGTCAATATTTTCCGAGAGCATATCACCAACTACCTGGGCACCAAAAAAACCGGGGAGGTAATATCCAACTTCGAAATCTCTAAGTACCTCTTGGAGCGGATCAGCTTTTTGAATAGCTTCTCCTTGTTAAACTTCTTCATTAAGGATGAATCTGATACCACCGACTGGGGTGAGGACTTCACGGTGCAGCTGGACTTTGACCAAAAGGCAGTGCTAAGTGAGGCAGCGGGAGCGGTGGAGCTGAGCTATAACGACGAAAAATTCCAGAGTAAGGCTCAGTAATAAGGCTCAGTGAAAAACTTGATGATAAAAAACTTAACAGCAACCCAGCAATAACCCATGTACGAGAAATTAGATAATTTAAAACTCCTAGGCAACCTAAGCCCGCGGCAGGTGGACTGGCTAGAGATATTGGTCAATATTTTTGATAAGTATCTCCGGGCTGAGGTAGAAGCATTTAAGGAATACAACGACCTAGAAAAAAGGCAGCGCCGGAGGCTGGCTAGACAACTTTGGTAACTTCTTGGAGCTGCAACGCACCTCTTCCATAGTTCTAAAAGGAGATGCAGAGGACAATCAAAGGGATAACCTTTACCGGCTCTCTTTGCTGGCCAAGGCCGACGCCATCTACGACGACTACACCCACGACGTCTTCGTCAAGTTAGCCGAAAACCTTAACCTAAAGGAAAAATTTAACTTCTGGGTGCTTTCCGACCGCGTAGTTTATTTTTTCTTTGACTTGGACGACGAAGAGAACGCAGCACTGATAAAAAACTACGAACTGCTCTACAGCTACAACGTGGGCAGGGACAAGGTCGTCATTCAAAAAGGCAGGCAGAAAAACCTAGAGACAACCTCCGGGACAACATCAAAGACAGGACTAAAAAAAACTTTTTATTTCGGTAGGGGGTTTGGATCCCTGCTACCAGACATATTCGAGGAGAAAGACTTATGAGCAACAAAGCACCACATACAAGCGTTAACATTTTTGATAACACCGTACCCAATGACAACAAGCAGATACCTAGCGATGACACGCGAAAGGACGGCTATAAAGAAGGCCAGGCCCTCAATGCCAGCGAGTTCAACAACTATTTAGACAAGGTCCAAAAATGGACGGCCTACCTCAATGCTGAGCGAAATGCCTTGACCACTAGGGTCGATGACCTGGCCAATCAATTGAGTACCCTAAAAAGCAACCACGACGCCCTCAAGGCCAAGGAAGCGGCCACCATCGGGCAGATAGTTTATTTTCCAGTTGGGGCTGATGTTGTGGGTGATTACCTGCTCTTGAATGGAAAAGAGTTAGATGTTAGTGCCTATAAAGCCCTATGGTATTGGGCGAATGCTAATAGCAAGGTGATTTATCATGGTCAACCATTTCATAATTTTTATGATGCAGATAATAAACACATAACATACCTTAATTATAACGCTAATTCAACTAGTACCATAGTTAATGCTAATGAAAATTCTGAAGGCAACAAGCACCATGCTGCTCAGTATGGCTTCGTAGCGGTTGGGACAACCAGTAACAATAAAGCTTCCGTAACCAAGTTTAAAATACCTGACCTTAGATATCAATACTTTAGACAAGTTGGTCCCGCTACCGCCTACAGCCAACCCTTTAATAGGTTAGCGCAAAGTTATCAGAAGCATGATCATAATATAAGCATACATGGATTAGCAAGGATAGCACAAGCAGGAGAAGTAAATACTGAAGGTCCAAACCAAAGAGATATAACTCCAGGTGAACCTGACACGCGGATTACCCCAGCCCAAATGCCTTCAAGAGGCGGCGCCGAAACCCGACCCCACACCGTGATGCTCGGGGCCTATATCAAGGCTAAGTAAAGTCAAAGCTAAGTAACAAAGAACCCATAAACAAGACCAACGAAGGAACACCAACAAAGGAACCCATAAATGAAACCCCGGATAACCAGTGAGGGCTTTTTTCGGCCCACCGCAGACGAGCTTTACCAGCACGTGATCGCTAAGGCCAACAGCCATGACCTGGCCATCAAGCCCTATTCCAACGACGACCTCATCGCCAGGTTTTTGGCTGATATGTTCCTGGGGCTTTACGAGCAGATGGACCAGGTGCGGGTGAGCAACAACATCAAAGAGGCCAGCGGCGGGGCCTTGGACGCCCTGGCCACTCTGAAATCCATGAGGCGGAAAGCCCCCACCCCCAGCGAGGTGAGTGTAACCCTGACCTTCTCTGCTGATACAGATGCGGGGGCGGATAATACTTCTCCCGCATACGCGGGGGCGGATAATACTTCTCCCGCATACGCGGGGGCGGATAATACTTCTCCCGCATACGCGGGGGCGGATAATACTTCTCCCGCATACGCGGGGGCGGATAATACTTCTCCCGCATACGCGGGGGCGGACGATACTTCTCCCGCATACGCGGGGGCGGACGATACTTCTCCCGCATACGCGGGGTATACCTTTGCCGCGGACGAACTGGTGGTCTCAGACGGGAACCATGAGTTCACCAACCCCTACCCCTTTACTCTGAAGGCCGATCCCCTCAAATCGGACAGCAGCCAGGATCAGATGGTTTCTCAAGTAGTTTATATGAAATCCCGGGGTACGGGCTTGGAACTCAACCTAGCCGCAGGCAAGATCACCACGATAAAGAGCGACCCCTCAAATAAAATAGAGAGCGTCATCAACGAGAGGCCAGCCCTAAACGGAGCCGACGCCGAGAGCGACGCCGCCTTTAGGCAGAGGATCATGGAAAAGCTGCCCTCCAACCTTTCTTTGGTCAACTTAGAGAAGGCCCTCAACCAGTTGGAAGACGTGAGGTTCGCTCGGGTACTCTCCAACAACAGCGACAAAGTCCAGCATGGCATTCCCCCGGGCTTTTCCGCCATCGTGATTGACGACGGCGTAGCTGGGCCCTTAGACGAAATTTTAGCCAACCAAATCTGGAAGACCCTATTAGACCACTCCTCCATGTCGGTCAAGTGGTATGCCGGAACCTCCACCGAAACCTCCTCTGAAACCTCCATCCCCCTAAGCTATAAGCACAACGACATCAGCATCACCTACCCCGTGTTTAAGCCGGAGAATGTGCATATAGGCCTTAAGATAACCTTAGCTGATTTAGAGGTCGAGCATGCCGTGCTTTCCCCCATAGTGCGCGGCCTAGCTAAACGGTTCATTGACTCCGTCAACGTGGGCTATAACCTAAAAGCCTCCGGCCTCTTCGTAGAGCTGATGTCGCTAGAAGAGGTAAAGAACGCCTCATCGGTCAAGGTGGAAATGAAGCGGCTCTCCGACTCAGATACCTCAGATAATGCCTATCAAAGTTTCATCAGCTTAGGCTTTAAAGAAAAGGCCCGAGTGCTGGATGAGAATATAACGGTGGTGGTGGAATGAGTTCAACAACGAGTTCAACAACGGAACTAACTGAAGCTGAACTAACTGAAGCAGCTGAACCCATTGAACCCATTGAACCCATTGAACTAACCGGGCTAGCTGGACTGCAGGCTCGGCTAGGGGTACTGGGAAACACGCCCGGGAGCATAAATACATCCGGGTTAACCAGGGAGCAAGGCAAGTGGTATGACATCATCCGCGAACTGGAGCAAGAGTTCCGGGACGATATAAATAGCCTAGGAGAAAACCTAAGCCTGGAAAAGGCGAAGGGGGCCTGGTTAGATACCATCGGGACCTTCTTAGCAGTGAAGCGGAGTTATAGGGAGATTAACAAAGAAAGCAACGATGAAAGCAACGGGGGGACTACTTCCAAGGAAACCACTTTGGAGGATAGCAGCTATAGGACCAACTTAAAGGTGCGGCTCTCCTCGGTTTATGACGACTTTACCTATCACATCTTTGAGGAAGTTTATACTAACTTTTTAGGGGAAAACCGCATGACGGTGCATGTCTTTGACGACCTCATCCAGTTCTCGTTCCACGACGTAAGCGAGGATGAGATAAAAAATATTGAAGAGAATAAATTCGTGCTGGGCAACTTTTCCGCCGGCCGCAGCAAAATGAAAATAACCTATAGCACGGCAGAGACCCTGAGGTTGGGAAGAACGATTTATAAAGAAGACGACACCAGGAAAAGCAGGCTATCCACCCAACTATTTTACGGAGCAATCATCGATTAAAGGAGAACGACCATGACGACTAGACCAGAAGAAAAACCAAGAATATTTAGATCTGACCCAGAGCTAACCGACGACATAAACAACCTACTCAAATCGGGGTACACCAGCAACCAGCCCATCACCGCCGGCGAGTTCAACAAGATGATGAGCCAGGTGCAGAAATGGACGGAGTATTTGGAGGCAGAGAGGGAGGGCTTAGACAAAAAAAGCGAGGCTTTAGACGAGAAAATAGAGCAACTAAAAAGTTTATATAATAGCAACCGAAGCGATAGTTACGACCTTGACAATAGCACTAAGTTAGCTACTGCTAAAGCGGTCCGTGATTTATACAACAACCGAACCGATAGTTATTATTCAAATGATCCTAATAAGTTAGCTAGTGCTAAAGCGGTAACTAATTTATACAATAACCGAAACCATAGTTACGACCTTGACAATGGCAATAAGTTGGCTTCCTCTAAAGCGGTCCATGATCTATATCAAACAACCTATGGCAACCGAAGCAATAGTTATTATTTAAATGATGGGAATAAGTTAGCTACGGCTAAAGCGGTTTATAATCTATATCAAAACCGAAGCGATAGTTACAACTTACCCGATAGCAATAAGTTCGCTACGGCTAAAGCAGTTAATAATCTATACAAAAACCGAAGCAGTAGTTATACTTCAAGCGATAGCAATAAGTTCGCTACCTCTAAAGCGGTAAATGATTTAAATAGCTCTGTAAATAGTCAACTCAGTGCTTTAAGGAATGATTTAAATACCCTA
>CAVLYW010000167.1:0-52000 GCA_963675345.1 Trididemnum clinides
TTGGAGAAGTCGTCCTCGGCGATCTTGCGCAGGATCCGGCGCATGATCTTGCCTGATCGGGTTTTCGGCAGACCCGGGGACCATTGCAACCAGTCCGGCGAGGCGATGGGGCCGATTTCCTTGCGCACCCATTGCACCAGTTCCTTCTTCAGATCATCCGAAGAGACGACACCGGCATTGAGCGTCACATAGGCATAGATGCCCTGTCCCTTGATATCGTGCGGCGCACCAACCACGGCGGCTTCGGCCACATCGTGATGGGCCACAAGCGCGCTTTCCACTTCCGCCGTGCCCATGCGGTGACCGGAAACATTGATCACATCGTCCACACGACCGGTGATCCAGTAGTCGCCGTCCGCATCCCGGCGGGCGCCGTCACCGGTAAAGTACTTGCCCTTGTAGGTAGAGAAGTAGGTCTGTTCAAAGCGTTCGTGATCGCCATAGACGGTCCGCATCTGGCCGGGCCAGGACGCGACCAGGCACAGGTTGCCCTCACAGGCACCGTCCAGCGGCTTGCCATCAGCGTCGACGATCTGTGGCTGGACGCCAAAGAAGGGCCGCGTGGCGGAACCCGGTTTCAGGGCCGTGGCACCGGGCAACGGCGTGATCAGGATGCCGCCGGTTTCCGTCTGCCACCAGGTATCGACAATGGGGCAGCGCCCGTCGCCGACAACATTGTAATACCACATCCAGGCTTCCGGGTTGATCGGCTCACCCACCGTGCCCAGGATCCGCAACGTTTGCCGGCTGGTTCTGGTCACCGGCCCGTCACCATCGCGCATGAGGGCGCGGATCGCCGTGGGCGCGGTGTAGAAGATGTTCACATTGTGCTTGTCGCAGACCTGCCAGAACCGGGAGGTATCCGGGTAGTTGGGCACACCTTCGAACATCAGGGTCACGGCGCCGTTGGCGAGCGGACCATAGACAATATAGCTGTGACCGGTAACCCAGCCCACGTCCGCCGTACACCAGTAGATATCACCGTCGTGATAATCAAAGATGTAGCGGTGCGTCATGGACGCATAAACCATATAGCCGCCGGTGGTGTGCAACACGCCCTTCGGTTTGCCGGTGGAGCCGGAGGTATAAAGAATGAACAGCGGGTCTTCCGCCTTCATTTCTTCCGGCGCGCACTCCGGATCGGCGGCGTCGGTCACCTCGTGGTACCAGACGTCACGGCCCTCGACCCAGCCGATTTTGCCACCCGTGCGCTCTACAACGATGCAGCTTGTCACCGACGGGCAATTTTCCAGTGCCGCGTCCGTGTTGGCCTTTAGTGGAATGGGCTTGCCGCCACGAATGCCTTCGTCGGCGGTGATCACCATGACACAGTCGGAGTCATTGATCCGCTGGGCCAGACTGTCGGGGGAGAACCCGCCAAAGACGATGGAATGAACGGCACCGATCCGCGCACAGGCCAGCATGGCAAAGGCGGCTTCCGGGATCATGGGCATGTAGATACAGACACGGTCGCCCTTTTTGACGCCCTCGGCTTTCATGGCATTGGACAGGCGACAGACCTGTTCATGGAGCTCCCGATAGGTGATCCTAGCATCCTGGTCGGGGTCGTCGCCCTCCCAGATGATGGCGGTCTGCTCACCACGCGTCTCCAGGTGACGATCGATACAGTTATAGGCCGCGTTGAGCGTGCCGTCCTCGTACCATTTGATGGAAACACCCGGCATCATGTAATCGACGTTCTGAACGGTACTATACGGCTTTATCCAGTCGATGCGCTTGCCGTGTTCGCCCCAGAACCCGTCCGGGTCTTCCACGGATTGCCTGTACATTTCCAGGTACTTGTCGTTGTCCACCAATGCGTGGCTGGCAACACTGTCTTCCACCGGGAAAATATGATCTTCGCTCATTGTTCTGTCCTCAACCTAGCCATGTTGTTTTTCTATTGCGTGAAGTCTGCCGCAAAAACGGCGGCAAGACCAGACCGCAGTGGGCGGCGGGTTCGCAGGCGCTTTCGCCAACAATCAACCGCCATCCGAGTCCACATACACCGCACCCTCGCGGATGGTCGTTTTGACCTGTGTCAGGGACCCACCGGCGCACGGTCCGGACACGCAATACCCGTCTTCGATGCGGAACAGCGCGCCATGGGTAGAGCACAGGATAAACGCCCGCTCCTTGTCCAGGAACTGCCCCGGCATGAAATCCAGGGGCGTGCCGATGTGCGGACAGGCATTGCGGTACGTGTGGACGGTGCCGCCCTGCCGGATGACCATGATGCCGATCTTGCGGGCGTCCCTTTCCAGCACGTAGCCGGCGGACCCGCCGTCCTCGATATCCCCCACGTCGCAAAGATGATGGTCGGGCATGTTACTCTCAATCCGCCGGGATGACTTTCCTGAACGGTGCGATGGTGATGGTCGCGAACAGTCCGGCCCTGGCGTAGGGGTCGCCCGCAACAAAATCCTCAGCCGCCGCCTTGTCGGCAAAATCCATGACCAACAGGCTGCCGATCATGCCTTCGCCGTCATCGCTCAGCATGGGGCCGACAAAAACAGCATGCTCGCTGTTGGCTTTCAGATAGGCCAGATGGGCGGGTCGGTTCGCCATGCGAACGTGACTGTGATCGGGTTTATCCATGCAAATGATGGCAAACAGCATTTTCGGTGGTCCTCCATTCTCTGGGTTCAATGTGTTTCGATTTTCAGGGGCCGGTCCAGCAGCCCGGCAATGGCCGCGTCGATGTCAACGCCGTGGTTCAGGATACCATCCACGGCTTCGCAGATGGGCATGGCGACGCCGAGTTTTTGCGAGAGCGCCACCAGCCCGGCGGCGGAAAACACGCCTTCGGCGACACTGAGCCGGGCCTGCATGATATCGGCAAGAATTTCACCTTTGCCGAGGGCGACGCCAAGGGAAAAGTTGCGCGACTGCATGGCATTACAGGTGAGCGTCAGATCGCCCAGGCCGGACAGACCCATGAAGGTTTCCCGGCGACCGCCCAATGCCGTGCCCAGGCGGACGATTTCCGCCAGCCCCCGGGTTATAAGCGCGGCGCGGGCATTGTCGCCGAGGCCGCGGCCTTCACTGATCCCGCAGGCGATGGCGAGCACGTTCTTGACCACGCCGCCCACTTCGGCCCCGGTTACGTCGTCGGAGCGGTACAGGCGAAAGTGCGGCGTGCTGAGTCCTTCCATCAGGGTGACTTGCAGGCTTTCGTCGGCTGCTGCGAGGGTGGCGGCGGCGGGTTGGCCCAGGGCCACTTCCGCGGCAAACGTCGGACCGGACAGCACGGCAACCGGTGCCTGCGGCAGGGTTTCCGCGACCACATCATGCATCATTTTCAGCGTGCCCTGCTCAATGCCCTTTGAGCACACAATGGCCGGTGCGCCGGCGGGCCAGGCGTGGACGCACTGTTCGGTTATGCTGCGCAGAAATTGGGCCGGGGTGACCACCAGAACGGCGTCTGCACGGGCGGCCTCGGTTGCTTTGCCCGTGGCTCGAATGCCCGGTTCCAGGGCAATATCGGGCAGGTAGAGCGGATTATGGCCGTCGGTATTGATGGTGTTCACAACCTCGGGTTCGTGCGCCCAGAGCGTGACCGCCAGCCCCGCCCGGCGGGCAACACATGCCAGCGCCGTTCCCCACGCGCCTGCACCCAGAATACCGAGTGTTTTCATGCCTCGGACTATGCCGTGTGGCCGGGGCACGCTCAACCCCGAACCGGGCCATCCGTTTTCCGGGCAATCCCGGCGGGTGACCCGGCTGATGACCTAGTTGATGATAAGGGCTGATGATCAGGTCGGATTTTGACCCGGTGTCACGCTTGCAGGCACGGTCTTTACAGGCCAGCCTTTACAGGATCGAAAAGTACGGGCATTGTGGCGGCCATGAACACCAGACCATGGATATCGGGGGCAAAGCGGGCGGCGGAGCCTTCAGAAACGGAACCGGACTCAGAACCGGCCCATGCCACCCGGGCGGCCCCTGCCGCCGGGAACACCCGCGACGCCGCGAATGCCGGGGAGGCCGGCGACGCTGCGCCCGAACCGTCTTCGCAACCCCGGAACCCAGAACCCGACCCCAAAGAACTGAGCCCCACGCGGTTTGGCGACTGGGAAAAGAACGGTCGCTGCATCGATTTCTGAAGCCGGTTACCTGCCCTGTGCGCGAGCCGTTGAAAACATGTCTGATCGCGGCGGATTTTGAATTTTGCCATTCAGCAGCTATACTTCCGTGGCGGCGGGCGAAATCAGGATACATAACCGAGCCAACCGAGCCGCAGGGAGTGTTAGACCATGTGTCAGATTTTTGCGGGCCAGGATCCCGCCAATTATACCTTTGTAACCCGATCCATACGACTTGATGGACACTCCACGAGTGTCAGGCTAGAGAGTCGTTTCTGGGAGATTCTTGACCTCATTGCCGACGAACAGGGATTTACCACGCCTCAGTTTCTCTCAAGAATTTATGATGAGGCCCTTGAACTGCACGGTCATGTATCAAACTTCGCATCGTTACTGCGCTGTGCCTGCACGCTCTATCTTGAACGACCGCCGCATGTCATTGGGCAGGCGAAGTCGGAGCTGATGCGCGCCGTTTAGATGGGTTGCGGGGACACTCCGCCCGCAGTGGATGTGTCGCGGGGAATAAGTAGTATGGCATGTGTTGTGTGGCGGGTGTAGTATTGGGCTAACACCCCTCATTCCTTCCCCGGTGATACCTTTCGCTGTTGACAATGTTATGAGCGACAAAACCTGATCCAGCAGGGGAGCCACAATGGCAAAACTTATTCACACAATGATCCGCGTTCTTGAGGAAGAACGTTCCGTTGACTTCTACAAACGTGCCTTCGGTCTGGACGTTTCAAAGCGCCTCGACAAGGAGACGTTCACGCTCATCTACCTGCGGGGCAAAGAAGCGGACCAGGAGCTTGAGCTTACCGTCAACAAGGGTCAAACGGACGCCTACAGCCATGGCGATGGTTACGGACATGTGGCCTTTGCCGTTGATGATCTTGAGGCTGAACACGAACGATTTAGAGCCGAGGGGCTCAACCCCAAAAACATTGTGTCGTTCGAGGAGAACGGTGAGCTGATTGCCAAATTCTTTTTTGTTGAAGACCCCGACGGCTACAAGATCGAGGTCCTGCAAAAACATGGTCACTATCAATGATCATGGCGGAAAAATGAATAGATTAGGGAGAGACCATCCATGACTGAAACACTGGACCGAACCACGATGACCAGACGGTCATTGTTGAAAAACAGTGTCGCTGTGAGTGCGGCGTTCGCGGTAGGCACAACCTTCGTTGCCGCCGGCAATGCCGCCTGGGCGCTTGAGGTATCCCACATCAAGCCCGAGACAATGGCGAGCCTTATTCAGATGGCCCGCGACATCTATCCCCATGATCATGTGGGCGATGAGTATTATGTACTGGCTGTTAAGGGCTATGACTCCGCCGATATGGCGGCCATGGTCGAAAGCGGTATCGCCAGCCTCGATGCGGCGGCGCGCGACAGGGGATACTCCCGTTATCTTGATGTCGGCTGGGAAAGCGAGCGGACGGAAATTCTCAGGGGAATGGAAGATTCCGAGTTCTTTCAGACCGTCCGGGGCGGGCTGGTAACCGGCCTTTACAATCAAAAAGCCCTATGGCCGTTGTTCGGTTACGAAGGTGAAAGTTTCTCCCACGGGGGATACATCAATCACGGCTTCAACGACATCAACTGGATTTAAGGGGGATACCAAAATGGCTGCACCATTTGATTTGAACGATGATCGCGTTGTTGTCGTTATCGGTACGGGCGCGGGCGGCGGGGTTCTGGCGAACGAGCTGGCACAAAGAGGCGTTAGCGTCGTAGCGTTGGAGGCCGGTGGGAGATACCTGCCCGAGGATTATGTCAACGACGAATGGGAAAGTTTTGGCCAATTGGCCTGGTTGGACACCAGAACCACGAGCGGCGACTGGCGCGTCGCCAGGGATTTTTCCGGGCTTCCCACCTGGATTGTCAAGGCCGTTGGCGGCGCGACAACGCACTGGGCCGGGGCATCACTGCGGTTTCAACCCCATGAATGGAAAGCAAAAACCACCTACGGCAACGTCCAGGGTGCCAATCTTCTCGACTGGCCCATAGACGCCGAAGAAATGGATCCCTGGTACACGCTGGCGGAAGACAAGTTGGGGGTGACACGTACCGGCGGGCGACCCGGACTTCCCGGCAACAACAACTATATAGTCTTCGAGGCCGGGGCCAAAAAGCTCGGGTATACCCAGGTAAACACGGGGCGCATGGCCATTAATTCCCGGGAATACGATAACCGCCCCGCCTGTCAACAGGTCGGGTTTTGCTTCCAGGGCTGTAAATTCGGGGCCAAGTGGTCGTCGGCCTACACGGATATCCCCGCGGGCGAAGCAACGGGAAACCTGGACGTTCGCGACCAGAGCCAGGTGCTGAGGATCGAACACGACAATTCGGGCAAGGTCACCGGCGTTGTGTACGCGGACAAGGACGGCAATCAGCACATGCAGAAAGCGCGTGTTGTCTGCGTGGCGGGCAACTCTATCGAGAGCCCGAGAATGCTGCTCAATTCCGCATCAAACATGTTCCCGGACGGGTTGGCAAATTCGTCGGGACAGGTGGGGCGCAATTATATGCGCCACATGACCGGCTCGGTCTATGCCGTGTTCGACAAGCCCGTAAAGATGTGGCGGGGCACGACAATGGCCGGCATTATCACGGATGAGTCAAAACATGATCCTTCCCGCGGGTTCGTCGGCGGTTATGAAATGGAGACCCTTTCCATCGGACTTCCGTTCATGGCCGCTTTTCTGGATCCGGGTGCATGGGGCCGGTCGTTCACATCCGCGCTCGACATGTACGAAAACATGGCGGGTATGTGGCTGGTCGGCGAAGATATGCCGCAGGAAACCAACAGGATAACCCTGAACCACGACGTCAGGGACCAGTATGGCCTGCCGGTGCCCAATGTCCATTTCGATGATCACCCGAACGATATTGCCATGCGCAATCATGCCTATAGACAGGGCGCGGCTGTGTATGACGCTGTCGGGGCGACACGGACATTCCCGACCCCGCCATACCCCTCAACCCATAATCTCGGCACCAACCGGATGGCTTCGAGCCCGAGAGACGGGGTTGTCAACAAATGGGGGCAAACCCATGACATCGGCAACCTGTTTGTTTCCGATGGCAGTGTGTTTACGACTGGTGCTGCGGAAAATCCGACGTTGACGATTGTTGCGCTTGCTATTCGTCAGGCAGACCACCTGGCGCGGGAGATGAGCCGCGGCAACCTGTAATTTTCAGCGGGCACCCTGAGGTTGACTATCGCCCTGATTTCGGTCAGGGCGTTTTTTTGATGCCAGTGCGCCCCGGCTCAGGGGTTTTCCTCGTCATGCATATAAATGCTGCTGGAATCCCGTAAAGGCCTCGCGAATGGCCGAGATACTGCCCAGTTCGTTGACCCCATCTTTGAGCGTGTAGTACCTGGCCTCCACCAGCCCGGTCAATTTTTCCTCATCCAGCTCGCCAACGCCTTCCTTCACGTATTGCCCCAACACGAACCCCAGGAACGTGGCCAGTTTGTCATCATAGCGGCGCATGATCTCCACGCGGCGGCGGTCCACCCGTTCCTGTCGCGTGATCGGGGCCTGCGCAAACGCGACGTAGGCCAGGACGTCAAACAGGTCGCTCTTTTCCGCATCAATGATCCGTCGGATTTCATGTAGCCGCGCATCCCCGTATCCGCATTCCGCCAGCTCTTCCATCAGGGCCCTGCGGGTGTTCGGTTGCCCCCACAAGGTCCGCAACTCGTCCTCATCCCTGAACAAGCGCGGCAACACACCAAACAAATGCTCGATGTACTGTTTCGCTGTAAGCGACATACCATCCGGCCCGAAGAACATCGTTGCCGTCATGTGTCGGATGGCGCGTTCCTTGCCGTCGGCCAGCCTGATGATAACCTGTTTGTCTGTGTCTGTTTCCGGCGGCGCTTCTTCCGGTTCCGGTGGACAGTCGCTCAGGCCCCCCGGCGTCGCGGGCGCCCGATTGACGTAGTCGGGCTCCATTGGCTCGCCGTCCCACTCCGGGTCCTGGAAATGCTCGTACGCCTTCACGAAATCATAGATGGTAAAGTAATCCTTGCCGTCGAACAGGCGGGTTCCCCGGCCGATGATCTGTTTGAACTCAATCATGGAATTGACCGGGCGCAGCAAAACGATGTTGCGCACATTGCGGGCATCGACACCGGTGGACAGTTTCTTTGACGTGGTGAGGATCGTCGGGATGGTTTTGTCGTTATCCTGGAAGGTCCGCAGGAACTGTTCACCCCGCGCCCCGTCATCGGCCGAGACACGGACACAGTAGTTGGGGTCCGTGCTGTCGGTTTTGACCTGGTTGATGATGTCGCGGATCATGGCGGCGTGCTCCTGTGTGGCACAGAACACCAGGGTTTTCTCGCTCTGAAGGATTTCCTTCATAAACGCCTCGGTTCGGTATCGTTCCCGCGCATCAATCCTGATACCGGCGGCGGTATTGAAATCGCTTTCGGTAAAGGTCCTGCCGGCATCCACGTCTCCCTGTACCACCTCGTCACCGGGTGTGTAGATGTACTCGTCCAGGGTGGTGGCGATCTGTCGCACCTTGAACGGTGTCAGAAACCCGTCATCGATGCCGACTTTCAGGGAATATTCGTATACAGGTTTGCCGAAGTAGGCATAGGTATCGACGTTATTGTCCCGCTTCGGTGTCGCGGTCAGGCCCAGTTGCACGGCGGGATCGAAATATTCCAGGATCGCGCGCCACGTGCTTTCATCGTTGGCCCCGCCGCGGTGGCATTCGTCGATGATGATGAAGTCGAAGAATTCCGGCGGATACTCCCCGAAATAAGGGGTTTCCTCCGACCCGCTCATAAAGGTCTGAAAGATGGTGAAAAAGATGCTCGCGTTTTTGGGCACGCTGCCTTTCTTGCGAATTTCCCCCGGTGAAACACGGGCCAGCGCATCGTCGGGAAAGGCGGAAAAACTGTTGTAGGCCTGATCGGCCAGAATGTTGCGATCAGCCAGAAACAGGATCCGCGGGCGGCGATTGGGCTCAAGGCTCAGGTTCCATCGACTGTGAAACAGCTTCCAGGCGATCTGGAAGGCGATGGCCGTCTTGCCCGTCCCGGTGGCGAGGGTCAGCAGGATACGATCCTTGCCACGGGCGATGGCGTCGAGCGCCGCTTCGATAGCGTTTTCCTGATAATAGCGGACATCCCAGGTGCCGCCGCGATCCTCGAGCGGTACGGCGGCGAACAGCTCGTGCCAATCACCCCCTCTGGCACCCCGCCTGTCACCCCATTCGGCGCTGCGGGTGGGATAGGTCCGGGCCCACAATTCCTGTGGCGTGGGAAAGGTGGGCAGGTCATCCACGCTGCCTTCCCTGCCGGTCTTCATGTCCACTTCATAGAGCCCCTTGCCGTTGGTGGCATAGGCAAAGCGCACCTTGAGGCGCGCCGCGTAGTCCTTGGCCTGGGGCAGGCCCTCTGTCGCCGACAGGCCCCGTTTCTTGGCCTCAATAACCGCCAGCTTTTTGTTGCGGTAAACCAGAACGTAATCGGCGGATAGGGGTTGCGCCCGCTTGCCAGCCCCCTGCAATCGGCCCAGTGTGATCGCGTGCTCCCGTCGGATGCGGCTCCCCTCAACCACACCCCACCCGGCCTTGGTGAGGGCCGGGTCGATCAGCTCGCCGCGGGTGTCCGCCTCATTCATGCCGCCGCGTTCCCGCCGGGCAGGTCGCCGTTGAAGGCCTTGTGCAGGATGGATTGCTTGAGTTCGTTGAGCGCATCCAGTTTTTGTTGGTAGATGGCTTCGAGGTTCCGGGTTGCCGAAGACAATTGATCAAGTTGATCAACCATTTGCGTCTGCTCGGGAAGAGGAGGGAGGGGAAACTGTAGGGATTTGACGAACGGCAGTTTTACACCTTGAACCGTTGCGCCCGTTCCCGCTGCAACAATATGACTGGCAATGCTCTTAAACCACCAGAACAGGAAGCGGGTATCGATAGTCGCTGGATCGCGAGGAATAATTCCGCGAAGGTCCTGATTGATGGCCGTAGCATTCTCGACGAAGCATACCTTTCCCAAACCCACGCGCGTGGCAATGACCACGTTGTCTCCAGGAATCACGTTCGTAGAGCTCGAAGCGACGGCTTCCTCCGTTATCTTGTGTTCCGTATCCACGATGACGTCTTGAGCCATATCCCGCACTGTAGCCCATGGTATGTCACCAGCATAAAAGTCCGCATTGCTTTTCGTGGGGGTGCCACCACCGATTACATCACATAGCTCCCCAAGCTTTTTCTCCACCCACCCATCGCTTTTTTGAGTGAAGGCGTTGTTGAGATAGCTCTCAAACAGCTCGCGGGCGTTGCTGAGGTTCTGTTCGGTGTTGGCAATGATCTTGTCAATGCCCGCAAACGCCTCATCCAGAATGCCAACAATGCGCCTCTGTTCGGAGAGCGGCGGGAGGGGAATCGCAAACTCGGTCAACATGCCCTTCTTTATGTAAGGCATCGTGTTTCCAAGTTTACGATCAAAAAGTTCTGATTTTAGAGTTCCAGATAGTATGTGGTATAAATAGCGGGCTGATACATTCTCGAAGTCCATAAGTACGTAGGTGCGTTGATAAGCTTCAAACTTTCCTTTGAAGTAACTAACATTTCCGACATCGCCGTTTCCCGCTATCAGCAGAGCTTCACCCTCGAAGGAAAAATCATCGCAAAAGGTATGATTTTTTGCACAGGTAAAGAAAGGGTACTCCCCATCCGGGTTTCCTTGATTCACGTCTTTTCGGCCTGTCCTCACCGAGCAGAGTTTATCAAGTTTCACCATTTCCATCACACCATCGCCTTGATCGTATTGAGGATATCCGCATTTTTGGCATCCAGTTTGGTGATGGCTGTGATGATTTTCTGCGGGGCGCGCAGGGGGGCGTCTTCCGGGGTGTTGGGGTTCTTAACAGAGAGATCATAGGTGGCGGTGTCGATATCAGCGACGTTGACGACCCAGGATTTTTCGCTTGGCCTAAAGCCCGCCTGGAGCTCAAGGAAGTCTTTCAGGTCTTCGTCACCCAGCGGGTTGGTCTTGCCGAGGCTGCGGCCCGGATCAAGTTGATAGTACCAGATCCTGTGGGGGGGGGGGGGGGGGCACCTTTTTTGAAGAACAGGACCACGGTTTTCACGCCCGCGCCCTGAAACGTGCCGCCCGGGCAATCCAGCACGGTGTGCAGATGGCAGCTTTCCAGCAGCTCGCGCCTGAGCGCCACCGACGCATTATCGGAATTGGAGAGGAAGGTGTTCTTGATGACGATGGCGGCGCGGCCGCCGGCTTTGAGGGACCTGATGAAGTGCTGCAGGAACAAAAACGCCGTTTCGCCGGTCTTGATGGGAAAGTTCTGTTGCACCTCTTTGCGCTCATTGCCGCCGAAGGGCGGGTTGGCGAGGATAACGTCAAAGCGGTCCTTTTCCTGAATATCCATGATGTTTTCGGCCAGGGTGTTGGTATGAACGATGTTGGGTGTATCGATGCCGTGCAGGATCATGTTCATGATGGCGATAACATAGGCGAGGCTCTTCTTTTCCTTAGCATAAAACGTCCGTGCTTTAAGGGTTTCGAGCTCACTGGCGCTTAACTCAGGCGTGCGCATGTAATCAAAGGCCTCACACAGGAAGCCGCCCGAGCCGGCGGCGGCGTCATAGACACGCTCGCCGATCCTGGGGTTCGTGACCGCAACCATGGCGCGGATCAGCGGGCGCGGCGTGTAGTATTCACCGCCATTGCGCCCGGCATTGCCCATGCGCTTGATTTTCTCTTCATAGAGGGCGGAAAGCTCGTGCTTGTCCTGTCCGGTACGGATGGAAAGATGGTCCATCTGTTCGAGGGCATCGCGCAGACTGTAGCCGCTCTGGAATTTGTTTTTGATCTCGGCGAAGATCTCACCGATTTTGTATTCGATTGTTTCGGCGCCGGTGGCGCGCTCGCGAAATGCCTGAAGATAGGGGAACAGGTCGCGGTTCACATAATCGATCAGGTCATCGCCGGTAAGGGCGCGGTCGTGATCAAAGGTCCCGTCGGCCTTCTTGGGGGCCGCCCAGGCGGACCAGCGATGGGCGGCATCGATGATGGGGACATGCGCCTCGCCGCTCAACTCAGCCGACAACGCCCGTTCGTGCTCAAGATCATCCAGGTACTTGAGGAACAGCATCCACGAGGATTGTTCCGTATAGTCCAGCTCGGTGGTACATCCGGCTTCCTGGCGGAGGATGTTATCGAGGGTGTTGAAGGTCTGTTCGAACATGGGCACCTGTTTATCGATGTTTATTGCGGGATATCAGCTTTGGCGGCGGCGGGTCAAGCGGGAAGTGATGGCCGGGGTTGTGTTGCTGTGGCCGTTCCGGCATGAGAGAGGGCATGAGAAAGCCGATGGATGTGAACCGGAACGCCGATGAGCCGCGCGCCCCGGATGCCGCCCGCCAGGGGGCGCTGAGCGCGCTTCGGAGCATTCTGGATGAGGGGGCGGGACTGGATGACGCCCTTGGGGAAACCCGAAGCCAGTTGAACGCGGCACGGGACCGGGCGTTTCAGCGGCAACTGGTCATGGCTGTCCTGAGAAACCGGGGCGATATTGATCATGTGCTGAAGCAGTTCCTGAAAAAACCACCGAAGGGCACGGCCGGTCTGGTTGGGCATGTGCTGCGGCTCGGTATTGCCCAGGTTCTGTTTTTGAACGTGCCCGCATACGCCGCCGCCTCAACCACCGTGAGCTTGGTGCGTAAAGCTGGGTTTTCCAGTCATGCCGGGCTGGTCAACGCCATCATGCGCCGCGCCGCCGAACAGGGGCGGGGGGTTGTTGCAGAGCGCCGGGCCGAGGCGTCGCGCAATACGCCTGAGTGGTTATGGGAGAGCTGGTGCGCGGCCTATGGTCGGGATACAGCCACAGCCATCGCCGAGGCCCATGGTCGGGAACCGCCGCTCGACATTTCGCTCAAACACCCGCGGGAAGCGGAAGCATGGGCGGCGGCCCTTGGCGCGGTGCCCCTGCCCTCCGGGTCGCTGCGCCTGCCGGGCGGCGGCCTGGTGACGGAACGGTCTGGGTTTGCCGACGGTGCCTGGTGGGTTCAGGATGCGGCGGCGGCCCTGCCGGTGAAATTGCTCGGCGATGTTGGGAGCCGGCGGGTGCTCGACCTCTGTGCCGCGCCGGGGGGCAAGACCGCACAGCTCGTCGCCGCCGGGGCGCGGGTGACGGCGCTCGACCAAAGTACCGCCCGCATGACGCGGCTGAATAGCAACATGGCGCGGCTCGGCCTGTCGGTGGAGAGCGTGGTGGCGGATGCCCTCTACTGGCGCCCGCAACAGCCGTTCGACGCCGTTCTGCTGGACGCGCCGTGCAGCGCCACCGGCACCATCCGCCGTCACCCCGATATCCTGTGGAACAAATCACCCCGGGATGTTGCGCGGATGGGCATTATACAGGCGGCGATGCTGGATGCCGCCATTACCATGGTGGTACCGGGCGGATATCTCGTCTATTGCACCTGTTCCCTGCAACCACAGGAAGGCGAGCAACAAATCAGCCGCTTCCTTGAGCGCACAGAGGGCGTTGAGCCTGTCCCGATAGCCCCAAAAGACCTCTCAGATTTACCGGAAACCTGTTTTCAGAATGGTGCCATGCGAACCACGCCGGCCACCTGGACAGACCTTGGCAGCATGGACGGATTCTTTGCCGCCCGGTTGCGGCGAACCGGTTAGGGCGGACGCGGCGCGTCTATCCAAAAAATTAACCCTTGGGGCCTATTCTTTCCGGCGGAGGCCCGTGCCCCCTGGTGCCGCTTTGGGACGCATTTTGAGGGCACGCTTGAGATTGAAACGACATGATACTGCGCAAGGCCATATACAAAACCGGATTGTATAACTGGTCCCTGAGGGGCCGTGTGCCTGTTCGCGTGCGGGGCGTACCACCAGACCCCTGGAGCGGTGATGCGGAAAAAGGCCGGGGGATCATCGACGGCAATCATGTGATGTTCGGTTCAGCCCGGCATTTGGGGGACCTGCCGTGGCGCAACGCCCAGCTCAGTAAGCAGGAGCGGCGGCTGCTGCACCGGTTTGACGGTCTCGGTGACCTGAAAGCACTGGGCACGGACGATGCCCGGCGAAAGGGCCGGGGGCTCATGGCCCGATGGGTCAATGCCTATCGCCGGTGGGATGCCATCGCCTGGGACCCGGGGGTACTGGGCCCGCGGTTGACCAACTGGCTGCGGTCATACGATTTCTTCCGGGATGACAAGCATCCGGGATTTGACCTGACGTTCCTGGAATCCACGTCGGTGCAGATGCGCCATCTGGCGCGAACCCTGCTGGATGCCAACGATGACATTCATGCGATCGAAGCGGCGGAGGGATTGATCCTTGGTTCCCTGTGCCTGGTTGGCATGGAAGCCATGCTGGATGCCGGACTGGCCGCGCTGGAACAGACGGTATCGCGACAGGTATTGGCTGATGGCGGGCATTTTCAGCGCAATCCGACCCTACAGTGCGTGGCGCTACGGAGTCTGATCCGGGTTCGTGATACCCTGAAGGCGGCGCGGGTTGATACGCCGCCCTGGTTGCAACACGCCATTGATCGCATGGCCCCCATGGTGAAGGCCTTCCGGCTCGGTGACGGCAAGCTGACGCTCTGTAACGGCAGCCAGGAAGGTAATGAGGGCGAGATTTCCGCTATTTTGAAGGCGGCGGGCTCCACGGCCCGGGCCTCGTTGAGCGCCCCTCATTCCGGCTTTCAGCGCATGGAGGCCGGGAAGGCCGTCCTTGTCGCGGATGCCGGCGCGGCGGTGTTCAGCGGCTCCGATCAGGACGCACATGCGGGCCTGCTGGGCTTCGAATTCAGCCACCGTAAAAACCGGATCATCGTCAACTGTGGTGCCTACGGCGACCGCAATGATGACTGGCATGATGCGTTACGGGCAACGGCGGCGCACTCCACCCTGACGCTTGATGATACCAATGCCGTGGAAGTGCGGGCGGGCTTGGGCCACGGTGACCCGCCGCCCAAGGTGGCCTGTCGGCGCAATGAAGCGGATGGCAGCACCTTCCTGCAGCTCCAGCACGAAGGATATGTCCGGCGCTTTGGCATGATCCACAACCGCGATATCTATCTCGCCGCGAGCGGTGAGGACCTGCGCGGACGGGACAGCCTCGCCATTGCCTCTGATTACATGGGACCACAGGCGAAGGCATTTTGCGTCCGCTTCCATCTGCATCCCGCGATCAGTGCGGCCATCACCGGCGACGGGGAATCGGCGTTGTTGAAACTTTCCAACCGCGAGGCCTGGCGCATGCGATCCAGCGGCGGCACGCTATCCGTTGATGATACCGTCTATATGGGCGTGAAAGGCGTCCTGAGACGGGCCCGACAGATCAGCCTCGGCGGTCCCTGCAAGCCGACCGGCGTTGAAATCAAGTGGTCATTCATCCGGGAGGGGTGATCGCCACCGTCTGCACCCAGAGGTTTAGGCTCGCCCGTAGATATCCTCGAAGCGGATAATGTCGTCCTCGCCCAGATATGCCCCCGATTGAATCTCGATGATTTTCAGCGGCTCGTCGCCCGGGTTTTCCAGACGGTGCGTCGTGCCGATGGGTATGTAAACGGACTCATTGACGGCCAGGTCGATAACGTCTTCATGGCGAGTGACCCGGGCCGCGCCCTCAACCACGACCCAGTGTTCGGCACGATGGTGGTGCATCTGGAGACTGATGGTTGCCTGCGGTTTCAGGCAAATCTGTTTGACCTGATATCGTGGTCCCGCCCTGATGGTCTGATACCAGCCCCAGGGCCGGTGCACGGTCGTATGGGTGTGGTACTGATCCTGACCGGTGGCCTTTAACTGATCGACAATCGTTTTGACATCCTGGACCCTGCTTTTGTCGGCAACGAGCAGCGCGTCGTCGGTGGCGACGACAACGATATCATCAAGGCCATTGACGGCGACCGTGGCGCCTTCCGTGCGAATGTAGGAACCATGAACATTCTGGACAATCACATCGCCGACAATGACGTTCCGATTGTCATCCTGATTGCCGATTTCCCAGAGCGCCGACCACGCGCCGACATCATTCCAGCCCATATCCACCGGAACCACGACGGCCCTGTCCGTTGGTTCCATAACCGCATAGTCGATGGAGTCAGAGGGCGCGCGGGCGAAGGCCTCACCGTCCAGTCGGATAAAGGATTTATCAGCCTCGGCCTGATCAAGCGCCTGTCGGCACGCCTCTATCATTTCAGGATATTGCTTTGACAGCTCCTCCAGATAACCGGCATGAGAAAACAGGAACATACCGCTGTTCCAGAGATAGCAGCCCTCTGACAGATAGGCTTTGGCGGTTTCGCTGTCCGGTTTTTCAACAAAGGCATCGACCGTAAAACAATCTTCCATACCGTCTATGCTGTCACCGCGCCGGATGTAACCGTACCCCGTCTCGGGCTTGTCCGGCTGTATACCAAACGTCACCAGCGCGCCTTGGGCAACAGCCAGCAGGCCGCGCGCCGCCGCCGCCCTGAATTTACCAGGATCATGGACTGTATGGTCCGATGGAAGGATCATGATCGATGCATCAGCCCCCGCCGCCTGAACCAGCATGGCGGCAATCGCCGCAGCAGGGGCCGTGTTGCGGCCGACCGGCTCCAGAACAATGGCGCGGGGTGAGATATCCACCAGGCGAAGCTGTTCCGCCACCAGAAATCTATGCTGTTCATTGCAGATGACGATGGTCGCCGCGAAGGGCTCACCCGACACCCGCAGGGCCGTTTCCTGCAGCATGGTGTTTTCACCGGCAAGTGGCAGCAGCTGTTTCGGATAAAGCTCCCGCGACAGGGGCCACAATCTGGACCCTGAACCGCCGGACAAAATGACAGGTACAATCAAAGACACGGCCAAGTTCCTCTGCCCGCATTGTCACTTTTCAGTGCTTAAGCTTTGGTTATCAGGCGCGCACGGAATCTTCGTTTTCCAAATACCAGTGGTAACTGTGTTTCAGACCTTCCAGAAGGTTCACTGTGGGTTTCCAACCCAGGTTGAAAAGGCGCGTGGAGTCCATGAGTTTCCTTGGCGGACCGTCAGGCCGAGTGGAATCAAAAACAAGGTCGCCTTCAAAACCGACCGCGGCCACGACACTCTCGGCCAATTCCCTTATGGTCACATCGCTGCCCGCCCCCACATTGATATGACTGTCTTCGGAATAATGTCGCATCAAGTAGACCAATGCATCCGCCAAATCGTCCACATAAAGAAACTCCCGATAGGGGTTGCCGCTGCCCCACACCTCCATGGAAGGCTCGCCGGCAATCTTTGCGCGGTGGGCCTTCACAATTAGCGCCGGAATGACGTGACTGTGTTCCAGATTGAAATTGTCATTGGGGCCATAGAGGTTTGTCGGCTGCGCGGAAACAAAATCACAGCCGTACTGTTTGCGATAGGCCTGACAGAGTTTGATCCCTGCAATCTTGGCGATAGCATACCATTCATTGGTCGGCTCCAGTGGTCCGCTCAACAGAGAGTCTTCGCGCATTGGCTGTTCCGCTAGGCGCGGATAGGTACAACTTGAGCCAAGGAATAGCAGTTTCTCGACGCCTATCTGGTAAGCGGCATGAATGATATTGGCTTCGATTATCATGTTGTTATAGAGGAACTGTGCCGGTAGCGTGTCATTGGCAACAATGCCGCCCACTTTGGCGGCGGCAACAAAAATTGCATCCGGCTTGTTTCCGGTGATCCAGTCTTCAACGTCCCCCTGACGGGTCAGGTCAACCTGATCACGGCTGACTGTCAAAATTTCACAGTTTTCATTTTCCAGCCGTCGCACGATTGCGGCACCGACCATTCCCCTGTGTCCGGCAACCCATATTCTCTTTCCTGTGAGTTCGTACATTGTTCAATAGTCTCCGTGCTCAGTGGCGAAAATGACGCATACCCGTCATTACCATGGCGATATCCCGATCATCGGCGGCGGTTATTACCTCACCATCCCGCATAGAACCGCCGGGCTGGATAACGGCTGTTGCGCCCGCATCTGCTGCCGCCCGCAAGCCATCGGCAAACGGGAAGAATGCATCAGAGGCGACCACCGAGCCAATAGCGGGACTTTCCATCAAATCCTGAGCCTCGCCTGACTCTCGGGCTTTCCACGCAGCAATCCGGGAAGAGTCAATGCGGCTCATCTGGCCGGCACCTATGCCAACCGTCCGCCCGTTCTTTGCATACACAATTGCATTGGATTTCACATGCTTGCACACTGTAAAGGCGAACATCAAATCAGCCATTTCCTGCTCCGAAGGTTTGCGTTTTGTCACCACGGTTAAATCTTCCCCTGTGACGGCATTGTCCCGCCCCTGGAGAAGCAGCCCGCCAGCGAGAGAACGAAAGGTCATATCATCGGCGAGACCATCCGGCATGCCGCCTGTCAATAGCACCCGCAAATTCGGTTTTTCGGCAAGAACCGCCTTCGCCTCAGCATCCGCATCGGGCGCGATAATCACCTCCGTGAAAATCTCGGTGATTTTACGCGCCGCGTCGCTGTCCAGCGTCCTGTTCACCGCGACGATACCGCCAAAGGCACTGACAGAATCACACGTCAAGGCGCGCTCATAAGCCTGGAGCAGGCTCTCACCGACGGCAACGCCGCAAGGATTGGCATGTTTGATAATTGCACAGGCCGGTTTTTCGGTGAATTCCGAAACAAGCTCAAACGCCGCATCCGTATCATTCAGGTTATTGAAGCTCAGTTCCTTACCCTGCAATTGTACGGCTGATGCCACACCGGGCGGCGGCTCGCCGGTGACATAAAAAGCAGCATGCTGGTGCGGGTTTTCGCCGTACCGTAAATGTTGTTTCAGGGTCCCTCCAACGGCAAACCGATGCGGAAACGGGTCATTTACCTGACGGGCAAACCACCGGGAAATCGCGGCATCGTAGGCCCCCGTTCGGGCAAAGGCTGCCGCGGCCATACGCCGCCGAAACTCTGGCGTTGTGGTGCCATCGTTATCATCCATTTCGGCCATAACCCCGGCATAGTCCGCCACATCAACAACCACCGTTACATCACGGTGGTTCTTTGCGGCGGAACGGATCATGGCAGGCCCGCCGATATCAATGTTTTCAATACACTGATCGAAGGCCGCGCCCCTGGCAACTGTCTCTTCAAAAGGATAGAGATTGACCACAAGTAAATCGATGGCATCGATGCCGTGTGCAGCCATGGCTTCACGATGATCGGCATTGTCCCGCACGGCCAACAATCCACCATGGATCATGGGGTGCAGGGTCTTTACGCGACCGTCCATCATTTCAGGGAACTGTGTATAATCAGAAACCTCGACAACGGGAATGCCTTTGTCTGCAAGCATCTTTGCCGACCCTCCCGTCGAGAGAATTTTGACGCCCCTGTCTGAAAGGTATCGACCAAACTCAACAAGACCCGATTTGTCAGAAACCGAAATCAGTGCCTGTTTTATCTTATCTGTCATGTTGTGGTTTCCATGGCGATGATCCTGAGCTTCACTCTACATATAATCCGGTTTACGCCCCGGAGATGCTCGGCAGACAAAGATACATTTGTTTCGCGCTTACTCCTGAGGGGTTGGAGGGGGAGTCCCTGACGTGCTCTGTTTTTTTACACTCTGACATTCCAGATAGAAAGCCTTCAAGGGGACCATAAAACGCCGCTTCATACTCACTAATCTTATCAACTGGCCAATCCCCCCAGGCAAGGCACTGAAGCTT
The DNA here is from genome assembly GCA_963675345.1 of Trididemnum clinides. NCBI lineage: Eukaryota > Metazoa > Chordata > Ascidiacea > Aplousobranchia > Didemnidae > Trididemnum > Trididemnum clinides. Next base: position 19,794 of record CAVLYW010000167.1, read on the forward strand.
CTCAATCCGGATCTCTGTCGCCCGATATTTCATCGCGCGCGCGGGCATGGCGGCACCGCTCGCCATCACCGATACCATGAAGCGCCATGAAACGGCGTGACCGGGATGGGTGGGCCCGATACAGATGGAATAGCCCCGAATGACGAGAGGATTGCCGAGCAGAACCCGAATAGCGAGGGGATGCCAAGCAATCCCGGTGTGGAGTGGGGTGCGGACGCACTTGTCCCTGTCACTGAACCCTATCGTAGGGCAAAATAACGCCCCTGTCAAGGACAATATTCAAAAAAAGCGAAAAAAGCCTTAATTTTTATTCTCTCTGTTTCCCAGGCTGGATTCAGGAACCATATCCGAAAGCACCTTCATGACAGAGACGTCATCTTCATTTTCGCAAACATCGGACAGCGTTCCTATGCGGTCTTTCATGTCTTGCAGGGACGCCGTCCGGGGGGTCGCAAGAAGGACACCCGGCATATTTGTCTGAATGATTTCTTCCGACCCATGGAAAATTTCCTCATACAACTTCTCGCCGGGTCTGCACCCGGTGATTTCGATTTGTACGTCGCGGCCCGGTTCAAAACCCGCCAGACGGATCATCTGCTCCGCGAGGTCCATGATTTTCACCGGCTTCCCCATATCCAGTACGTAGATACGACCATCGCGCTTGCGGCGGGCTGTCGCCATCGCGGAAGCAAGTATAACGAGCTGAACCGCCTCCCGAACCGTCATAAAAAACCGCGTCATATTCTTGTGCGTGACTGTCAGGGGGCCGCCGTTTTGCAACTGTTGCTGGAATAACGGCACAACCGAACCTGTTGATCCCAGGACGTTTCCAAATCGAACAGTAACAAAACGTGTGTCATGCCCTGAATCTCGTTCCAGGTTGAGTGCCTGGCAATACTGTTCGGCAATACGTTTTGTAGCACCCATGACGTTGGTTGGATTTATAGCCTTATCCGTTGATATCTGGACCATGGTGGCAACACCGTTGCGAATGCAGGCATCCGCCACATGAACCGTGCCGAACACGTTTGTTTCGACGCCCTCCCGGCTGTTCGCCTCTACGATTGGCACATGTTTTAAAGCTGCTGCATGGAAAACGACATCCGGGCGGAACCCCTTCCATATTTCTTCAATGCGATCCGCGTTTCTCACATCGGCAATGATGGAATCCCGCTGAAGATCAGGGAAAATCTGAGCGATTTCACGATCGATCAGATACAGGGCATACTCGGAACTTTCCAGCAGCCCGATTTTTGAAGGTCCGTAAGTGGAAATCTGTCTAACCAGTTCACTGCCAATGCTACCGCCCGCGCCGGTAACCATAATGCTCTTATTTTCAACAAGTGCCCTCATCGCTTTTTGATCAAGTGACGTTTGCGGGCGGCCAAGCAGATCTTCAACATCAATGGGGCGGACCTCAATTTTGTCCGGGTCACCGGATTTGAACTCTGTAACCGCGGGTACTCTGGCCAACCCAATACCGAGGCCGTCAGCTTGGTCAAAGAGGTCGCGGATCACCGCCCCGTCAAATGAGTCTTTCGTCAAAATCATGCGCTGCGGTTTGGCATCCGTTGAGGTCAGTTGCTCAACCACTTCTGTCAGGTTTTCAACGGTACCCAGTACAGAAACACCAAGGATTCTCTGTCCTACCCGATGGGCGCGTTCGGATACGATACCGACAATTCTGTATTCACTGCCGTGAAGCCTATTCAAACTGCGAATAAACGCTTCTGCACCATCCCCGGCACCGATCAGCAAGACAGGGATGCGGGCCTTTCCATCGGCGAGGCGGGCCAGATCAAACCGGCGGTCACGGATAACCCGGTAGGCAAGCCGCGGGCCACCCAAAAACGCCATTAGAACCAGCCAGTTGATAAACGGTAGGGAGCGCGGGAGAGAGTCGAGCCGGGTCCATACGAACATGACCAGAAGAAACACCAGAAGTGTCAGAGTAACGGCGCGCGCAATCACCGTCAGGTCCGGTATTGACGCATAGCGCCAGATCCCCTTGTACATTCCCGAAAACCAATAGACCACAGCAGCTATAATTGTCAGCGTGCCGCCGGCCGACAACAGATGATCAGGACTGATTTGCGAGAAATTGTCCCCAAGTCGCATGAAAACCGATGCGACAAAGGACAATGCTGTCATGACAATATCATGACCGTAGGTCACGGCCGCACGAGTATTCACCCTCTTGAATAATGGGTCAGCTGGTTTTGGCAAGACGCGTAACCTGTCTATTCCTTAAGTTGCCGGATTGCACCGAACGCGGGACTGTTTATCATAAAGATGCGAGAGCACAATTCCTATCACTGCGCCCATATAATTTTTCTGGGCAATTTTTCCGGGCAATTTTCCCGGGTAACTTTCCCCGGCAACGTCAAGGTACTCAGCGATCTCGAACCAGAGCCAATCCGATGGCAGCCGCAAGATAGAACGAAGCCTGCCACCAGGCAGACCAATAGGAAAAGTTAAACAACCCGGACCCCCAGTACACGATCCAGACTCCAACAATTGCCAGCATCCCGACGTTTCCTGTCCTCCAAAACTCGGTTACAAATCGCGATAAAAAAACGGCGACGGTCAGAAACAGGGTCAAGAAACCAAACACGCCTGTTTCTGCCCCCACTTCAAGCATCCAGTTGTGGGGATGGTTCGGGGTGTAACTAGCGGACGTATTGGCTATTAGGGCGTCACTCCCGGGAAGAAGATCAATCGTATTCACACCAATGCCTGTCCATCGAAAATCGGCACTTGTTTCCAGAACGGCCTGCCATACTACCTGCCGATGCCAGTCGATCATAAGCGGTGAAATGAACCCCTCAAAACCTGATGGCAATGTTCCGCCCTGCCGACTAAGAATGACCCAGAATACAAGGCTTCCCGCCATCAATACGGCGAGCCCGAGAATCCATAGAACCCTGATGTTGTTGCGAAATCTCAAAGCCGCGAGAACTGAAACAACAAGCACAGCGCCAATGAGACCGGCGATGCTCGCGCGGTTGTTTGTTTCGGTAACGATAATCATACATGCAACCGAAGCCAGGAGAGCCAGCCAACGGTTGCTATCGCCGGATTTCCAGGCAATCCAGCATAACAGCGGTATGAGAAGTGCAACTACCGCCGCCGCCGCCTTGTACCCACGGGCGGGCGGGATCGTCAATTCTGGATCAAATCGCAGGTACGGATACACGTCCGGAAAAAAAAGTAAAACCAGCGCAACCCCGCCACAAATCACGGCGGAACCCCGAACAAGGGTCTTCTCCACGATCCTTCGCAGTGAGTAGTCACCCTCCAGGGCACTGAAAATCATTGCGGCCAGAATGATCATCAACCCTGTTCGAACCACTGTTGTAAGAGATTTCCAGACATCAACGCTGTTGAGGAGCTGAGGCAGCCACGCCAGGAAAACCAACGCACACAGAAGCACCAGTACACTTTTGCGAAGCCCCAGAAACCGGGCCATCGCAATTGAACGATTCTGAAACAACAAAAAGCAGAGCGCGACCACGCCGGCAAAAATGCCGACCAGCGCGCGCCCCATAAGCACCATGGGAAGCGCCATACCTATCGCGATACCAAACGCCTGGATTTGAATGCTCGTTTTCAAGGTACAATATCTTATGATTCTATTGTGGAAGAACCGTGAATACCGATACCTTTGAGGTACAGCAGCGTACCGCCTATCAATGCAACGCCCGGAATGATCACCAAAACAGTCTCCAGACGACTTGCCGCCACAGACAAACCAACCAGGCAGACGTTCAACAGAAAAATCACGATACAGACGTTCCGATGACTTAACCCACGTTTGATAGCACACTGATAAGAATGCTGTCGATGGGCCTTGGTAACATCCTCTCTCCGCCAGACCCGTTTCAAAAGGGTTAGCGAAGCGTCGGCGAGGTAGTAGCCAGGCAGCAACACCGCGGCAGTTACATAGCCTTCCATGGCAAGTTCATACATGAGCCAGGCGATCAAAAAACCCATAGGCGCACTGCCCACATCGCCAAGAAATATCTTTGCAGGCGACCAGTTCCACACAAGAAACCCCAATGAGCACCCCGCCACAACCATCGCATAGGCAATCAGGGTCATCGACCCATTGTCGGAGACCAGCACAACTGCCATACCGGCGGCGACCGTCAATCCGTTCACGCCGGACAAGCCATCTATTCCATCCATGAAGTTAAACAAATTTATAAACCATACCCACAACAATACGGTCAATGCGAACAATGCGAGGTTACTGACCGTAACAATACCGCCTTCCATAAATCCTATCGTAACAAGGACGCAAACAAGGTGAACCAAGAGACGCTTTTTCGCCGATAGTCCCTTGAGGTCATCAATCCAGGAAACGGCACCTATCATCAGGGCGGCCAGTACCACGATCATTACTTCCATGGCCGAGCCGAGCTCATACCACAAATTGGCCCCACTCCAGGTTAAACAGATCACAGGAATAACCACCAGACCGGCACCTTTGGGGGTCGGCGTTTCGTGACTGGACCTTTGATTGGGAAGATCAAGTATCTGACGGGTGCGCAACATCCTGAGCAGCGGCCACAATCCGACCACAACGGCAATGCCGGCAAAGCCCGCTAGGATCGTTGCCGCCTGTAAACTCATCTGTGAAACGGCGTGTTCCAACGGCGGGTCACCCTCTAACCTTTCGGGAGGCTATTCCCGAATACCCGCCATCGACGCCACTCAGAATTTTTTCCAAGGCCAGGGGCAGGTCCTTCATTGACTCTATTATTGCGTTGGCACCCAGATCACCATGGGGAACAAGCGAGTAACCGAACGTCACGACCACCGAGGGAACACCCGCGTTGTTGGCAGCATCAATATCATTTTCGCTGTCCCCTATCATCACCGCTCTTTCAGGAGACCCGCCACACGCACGGATCGTCTCGATCACATGATCACCGTGGGGTTTTCTGTTGGCAACCTGATCGCCGCAAACCACAACGTCGAACAGGCTTTCGAGCTTCAGGGTTTTCAACACGGGGTGGGCGGTAATACTTGGCTTGTTGGTACAGATCGCCAATGTGGCACCTTTTCCGGCGAGCGTATCAAGAGCCTCGTGAACGTGGGGGAAAACAGTTGTTTCAACAACAGGGTTTTGTCTGTACGCCGCCAGAAACGCCTGTGTCAGCGCGTTGATCCTGTTTTCAGACAGGGGCTCCCCAGTGTTTTGAATGGCGCGTTCCATAAGCACGGGCGCACCACAACCAAGATACCCTTTTACTTCTTCGGATGTATGCGGGCGTCTACCGAGTGGGACAAGCGTGTGGTTTAATGCCCGGCAAACATCATGAACACTGTCAATCAATGTACCATCCAGATCAAAAGCCAGCACAACATCTTTCATTGACCCGCCCTTTCCGAATTTCTTGCCCGCAATCCCAAAAACATGCCGTGAAATATATTCGTCAGGGCTGACATTGCTGCGGGATGTCTCTATAGAAGATAACAGATCATTTCGCATCCGCTTTTTCTCTTTTGTTACGAATCACGGAACACGTCACGGAACCCTGTTCATGAGCCATAATCGCAAAATCTCCGTCATCGGACTGGGGTATGTGGGTTTGCCCGTTGCTGTCGCATTTGCAAAGAAAAACGGACCGGTCATTGGGTTCGATATTAACCCATCAAGGATTGATGAGCTCTTGAGCGGTTTTGATCGAACCAACGAAGTATCCAGGGATGATCTGGCGAATGCTGATCTCACCCTCACGACGGCAGTTACCGATCTAAAAAAAGCGGATTTTCATATAGTTACTGTTCCCACCCCAATAGACGACGACAGGAATCCCGACTTTTCAGCGCTGGTTTCCGCATCGAAAACCGTGGGTTCGGCATTAAAACGTGGCGACATCGTCGTCTACGAATCAACTGTTTACCCGGGGGTGACAGAAGATATTTGCGTCCCCATCCTCGAGCACGTCTCCGGTTTGATCTTCGACACCGATTTTACGGTCGGGTATTCCCCTGAGCGCATAAATCCGGGAGACACGGCGCACCGATTTGAAACCATCGCCAAAGTAGTTTCCGGGTCAACGCCTAAAACACTGGAAATCGTGTCAGATGTCTACGGTAGCGTCATTACGGCTCAAATCCACCAGACACCGGATATTAAAACGGCAGAAGCCGCCAAGGTAATCGAAAATACGCAACGGGACCTGAACATCGCGCTCATGAACGAGTTGTCGATGATGTTCCACAAGCTGGAAATCGATACCCACGATGTACTGGCAGCCGCGAATACCAAGTGGAACTTTCTGCCATTTACACCGGGCTTGGTGGGCGGACACTGTATCGGGGTGGACCCTTACTATCTTACCCACCGGGCCAAACAGGTCGGGTATGAGCCCAACATCATCCTGGCGGGTCGGGAGACAAATGATTCCATGGCACGTTTTGTGGCTGACGAAGTGATCAGGCTGCTAAAAACAGACGGCGGCGGGCCAGGGGAGCACATCGTTTCCATCCTCGGCATTACCTTCAAGGAAGATGTACCGGACGTTAGAAATACGAAAGTCGTCGATCTGATCGCGAGATTAAAAACCTGCGGCTGTGCGATACAAATCCATGATCCTGTAGCAGATGCGAAAACGGTTAACGAAGAGTTTGGTCTCGATATAATGGAACCAGGTACCCTTCAACCCGCAGACTGTATCGTCCTTGCCGTATCCCATGCAGCGTTTCGGGAAGCGGGGTGGCCCTGGGTTCAAGGCCTTTTGAAAAACGGTCAGGGGCTGGTCGCAGACATAAAAGGCATTCTATCAAGAGAGTCTATTCCCGAGGGAATAGACCTTTGGCGCGTATGAGACGACCTAACGCCCCCCGGTAAGGCTGGCTGAATTGACCGGCATCAACCGCAACACCGTAAACCGCGTTCATGGTGGTTTGCGAAAACGGATTATCAGTTGTTGTCAGAAAGATTTCTGTGCTCGTCCTCAGCCATGGCGTACACAACGTCTTTCATCCGTTTTTTTGCTGACCAGCCCAGTCTTTCATGGGCAAGGCCGGCGTCACCGAAACTACACGCTATCTCCGATGTTCGATGCAATGAAGGATCGTGATCAACATAGTCCCGCCAATCCAGATCAAAGTATTCAAAGGCCGTTGAAACAAATGACTCCAGGGTGTTTGCTTCGCCCGTTGCGATCACAAAGTCTGTTGGCTCATCTAGTTGCAGCATTCCCCACATGGCGTGAACGTATTCGGGGGCCCATCCCCAGTCACGTTTGATGGTCAAATCGCCGAGACTTAATCTCTCATGGGAACCACAGGCGATCCGCGCCGCACAGGAGATGATTTTACGGGTAACAAAACGCTCCGGTCGCAGAGGTGATTCGTGGTTGAACAAAATTCCGGAACAGACATAGAGATTGTATGCCTCCCTATAGACGGAAATTTGCCAATGGGCCGCCGCCTTTGCAACGGCATAGGGGCTGCGTGGGCGAAAGGCCGTGTTTTCAGTGGCTTTGATGCCATCGATATTACCGAAACACTCACTGGAACCGGCGTTGTAGAATCGTATTGGCCTGTTTATAATCCGCAAAACCTCCATGAAATTCATGGTTGCCGCGGCAATACTATCCAACGTCTCACCGGGTTGCCCGAATGATAGTCCAACGGAGCTTTGACCGGACAGGTTATAGATTTCCCCGGGCTCGACACTGATAATTGCCTGAAGGATGCTGCGAAAATCCATAGGCGTAGCAGACAGCAATCCCACTTTATCGCGGATGCCCAGTGCCTCCAGGTTTTTGAATGATGCAATTTCCGCATCACGTGACGTGCCGTAAACAACATACCCCTTGGTCAACAGCAACTCAGCCAGATACGCACCGTCCTGGCCTGATATACCAAAAATAAGAGCTGTTTTAGAGTTTTCAGTCATGGGTTTTGCGGTTCTGATAGCCCCAACGCCTGTAGCTGGCGATACACAACAACATTTTCATCATACAGCTCTATTGCCCGCTTGTATCCCTCACATCCCATATATTCACGAAGCGACGCGTTCTCTATCAGTTCCTTTAACGCCTCATGCAATCTGTGCGGACTTTGAACTGGAACGAGATACCCTGTACGTCCGTCAACAACTTCTTCGCGGCTACCCCGTATGTTTGTTGCAACCACCGGAAGTCGGGACATCATGGCTTCAATGACAGATCGCGGCATACCCTCACGATGAGACGGCAGCGTAAATATGTCGGCAGCACGCATCAATTCATCAACGTCTTCACGGTCCCCCAAAAACCGAATTCTCGCAGCTCTTTCCGGATCAGCCTTTATTGATCTTATGGCGTCCGTGAACCCCGCCGCGTGATCACTTTCAAGTCTGGAACCGATTACCCACAGATGCGCATCCAGCTTTTCCATGGCCGTGAAAAGTTCGCGATATCCTTTCTCGGCCACCAGTCTTCCGACCATCACAATGACAACATCCTCGTCGCCCGCGCCGAACGTGGCCCTTAACCGCCGGATAGTATCATCCCGGTTTTCAGGTGGATAGAAATGGTCCGGGTCCACACCATTCCCAATGGCCAGTATCTTTCCATGAGGGCACAGGTTGTAGCGTTTGGCCGCGTGGGCATCTTCTTCCGATTGCGTGAACAATACATGCGTAAATCGTCCGGCAAACCATTCCAGGGCAATAAAAAGAAACCTGATAAACCAGCGCTGACGCTCATGAAAATAGAACCCGTGTGCTGTATAGACAATTCTCGGAACACCGGCCCGTGCCGCCGCCAGCCGTCCGATCAATGCAGCAATTGGCGAATGCACGTGAACAATGTCAAACTGCTCCTGTCGGAACAAGGCAACTGCCTGTTTATAAGCGCGCATATGTTTGAAAATTGCATAACTTCGGCTGAAATCAATTTTCTCAACCCGAAAGCCTTGTGCCTCGATATCCTTTACACGTGGCCCCTGAGCGCAAACACCGACAACCTCATGACCCTGATTTTTCAGAGCCGTCATCAACGGCAGCAGAAACCGGTATATGCCAAAATCCACCGCGGCAAGTTGGCAAATTTTCATGACGCTACAACCTGATCATATTCCCGCCAGGCCTGAAACATCAAAATGGTCCATAACCCGTATGACATGTTCCTGGAACCGGAAAGATGGTCTGCCCAGGCGCGGCGAACATTTGACGTATTAAAGAAACCGTCCTGGCGCAGTCGAACTTCATCCAACAGGTTTTCCGCCCATGGTCGCAACGGCCCCCGGAGCCACGCATCCAGCGGCACGCCAAACCCCATTTTCGGACGTTCTATCAATGTGTCGGGAACGAACTTCGACAATACACTGCGAAGAACGCTCTTGCTTTTACCATTGCGTAGGAGATATTCCCGAGGCAATCGCCATGCAAACTCAATCACGCGGTGGTCTATTAGCGGCACCCGGGCCTCCAGTGAAAATGCCATGCTGGCGCGATCTACTTTCGTAAGAATGTCATCCGGCAGATAGGTGATCATGTCCAGAAGCTGCATCCGTCCGATGGCATCCGGGCGAATATCTGCGATGGATTGATCCCACAACACACTGCTTTTTTCGGAATGAGAAGACATAATCAGTTCGGGGTTCGTCCACTGGCTCACCAGTTGACGATACACACCATCAATATCCGTCTGATCAATGATGGCGGCAATCTTGTGTAGCTTATCGCCCAACTGTGCCGGGAGTCCTGGTATACCGTTGCCGAGCTTGTTGATAAAGGCCGGATGAGGTATCGAGGCTAGCCTTTTCAGACACTTACGCAGGGGATGGGGTAATGGCCTGAATGATCGCCACAGTTTCTTCGCCCAAAAATACCGATTGTAACCGGCAAACACCTCATCGCCGCCATCGCCAGACAAGGCGACCGTTACATGCTCTCGTGTCAGTCTGGACAAGGCGAGCGTGGGTATTTGTGATGAGTCCGCAAACGGTTCATCGTACCATTTGGGTAAATCGGGTATCAGGTCTCTGGCTTCTTGTGGGGTGACGAAGAGTTCTGTGTGGTCAGTATCCAGGTGCCTGGCAACCTCTGCTGCGTGTACAGCCTCATTGTATGAACAGTCTTCAAATCCAATAGAGAATGTTTGCACGGGCCGCCCGCTTTGTCGCTGCATCAACGCAACGACTGTTGACGAGTCTATGCCACCAGACAGAAATGCGCCCAGCGGCACATCAGATATCATTCGATCTGATACCGCGCGGGCCAATAACGGTTCCAATTCAGAAACAGCGTCCTCGTAACTACCTTTAAAAACGCTCAAAACCCCTGCTTTCGCTTTATCTTTGGCGTTCCAGTAGATCGTTTTTTCCGCGGGTCCGCTGAAGGGTACTGTAAGAAATGTTCCCGGTTCCAGCTTCCATACGTTTTTATAAATGGCGTTCGGTGCAGGTACATATGCGTGGCGGATATAGGAAGCCAGCGATTCGGTATCAATCTCACCAACCCAGCCGGGATGAGAGCGCAGGGCTTTCAATTCCGAGCCAAACAGGAAAAGATCGCCAAACTGTGACCAGTACAACGGCTTAATACCAAGACGATCCCGCGCGAGAATACATTGGCGTTTCTCACGGTCCCACAGAATAAATGCGAACATTCCGACACATTTCGATAACGCTTTCTCTGTGCCCCATGTTGCGCACGCCGCCAGAAGAATGGCTGTATCCGATCCACCCTTAATCGAAACCCCCATGGCATCAAGATCAGACGCAATGTCTTTGAAATTATAGATTTCGCCATTGTATGTGATTACATAGCGACCACAGGCTGAGGACATTGGCTGGTGCCCTGCTGGAGAACAGTCAATAACCGCCAATCGGCGTTGGATAAGTGAAACGCCGACAGATGTGTCTATCCATATACCCTCATCGTCCGGCCCCCGATGTTTCATTACCGAAGCCATGCCCCTGGAAATGCCTTGCATGTCGACCAGTGGCGTGTCGGCCCTCCGGTGAAATATTCCTGCGATCCCGCACATAATTCCAGGGTCCCGCCGAGCTTAAGAGAATTTTGACCGGAAAGAACGACCGGAGAGACGAAACAAACACATGATGGCGAACAGCACAAACGAAAACACGGTCAATACTTTCGATACACTTGAACAGGGAACGGCCTCAATTCGCCCCTTGTCCCGTGCTCGGGCCGTTAATCCCTGTTCATTTCCAGAAACACCGAAGCCGACGGCAGTGTCAAAAATCTTTCGCACATTTCTTCATGCGCCGCCTCCGATTGTTGATGCGTTTACGGCGTAGAGCGGTGTCATGTTCATGTATTTCTGTGTGTTCCATTGCTCCAAGATACCCTCAAAAATGGCTGGGTATTCGGGGATTTTACAACATTTACCCCGGCTGAAAACAAACTAACCGCTGGACAATCATCATGGGAGACGAGAATGGCACGGACAAGAAGCCGATTGTGGAGGTGGTAGAGGAATATTCAAGCCAAAGACACGCTTAACAAGTGCCTGTTTATCCAGGTGTCGACAATACGTTATCGACAAATATTTCAACCATCGGATTTCGGGCGTTCTCCAACCACGCAATGGCCAAGGTGACAATATTGGTGTCTCCACGAATAGGTACAAACCTGACACCCTTCGCTGGCTCGGCTTTCATGCTCTCGGGCACGAGAGCAACCGCGGTTCCGCATGACACGAAAGCCAGCTGTGACGAGATGGAACGTGCGCTCAGCGATACGCGTGGCGAAAGGTCGTTGTTTCGGCAAATTTCCATGATCCTGTCGAAATAGGACGGGCTGATCTCACGGGGGCAGAACACCATGGGCTCGCGATTTAGTTGGGCGAGGTCTGCAACGGCCTGGTCGGCGAGAGGATGATCGCTCGCAACGGCCAACAACAACTGATCGCGAACGAGCGGAGCCACGTTAAGCACGCCCCGCCTTTCCTCGGCACGGAGAAATGCCACGTCGACCTTCTCTTGCTCCAAGGCGTCCTGGGCTTCGTTGGAATCAAACTCGGAGATCACGAAGTTCGTTTTCGGCATATGTTCTCTTGTCGCACGAAGCACTTTGGGCAGGAAGTTCGCCATAGAGAACGCTATGGCACCAATCGTCAGCCGTTGCGTTCGTCCTTGTCCGGCCTCAATTGTCACCAGATCCAGTTTCTCTCCTTCGGCCAGAAACCGATTTACGACCGGCAGGATATGTTCTCCCTCGGGCGTTAGAGCGACCCCACGACGAGATCGATCGAATAACGCAAAGCCAAGATTGCTCTCCAGGGTTTTGATTTGCTGGCTTAGCGGGGGCTGTGAGATACCGAGTCGCGCCGCCGCCCTTCCGAAGTGACGTTCGTCCGCAACGGCCTTGAAGTAGGCAAGATGACGTATCAATCTAAAATCCATTGATATATTTTATATATCAAAACCATTCTAATAAAGACTTTCTATGGAAGGTAGGTATACCGTATAACGACCAATATCAACACGGTATCGGAGTTGTTTCTCATGGATCGGCAGTTCTTCAACCTAGACACGCTCGAAGGCGGTATAACACGCGAGTTGGCACCGGGAATCACGACATCAATCTTTGCGGGTGAGCAGGCAATGGTATCCGTTGTCCGTTTTGCACCCGATGCCCGGGGAACGATCCATGAGCACCCTGAAGAGCAGTGGGGGATCTGCCGCGAGGGTTCTGGGGTTCGAATCCAGAATGGCGAGCGTATTGATGTAAAGGCAGGTGACTTCTGGATCACACCGGGTGGAACGGCGCATGGAATGGAAGCCGGTGTTGACGGGATGGTTGTCATCGACGTATTCGCGCCGCCACGGGGAGCCTACACCAAATCGGGAAGCGGCTTTGCTGCTTCCGAGTCGTGACCGTCCGTCAGTACCCGGCGACCTTCAGCCGGCTTCTCGCAACGGATCTTGACCCATGGGACGGTGCGGAATCCGCCAGCGTTTCTGATTGCCTCGAAAGGGCAATGGCGATGGATGCCGGAATATCGCCGCTCAACCCGTCCACTCGCCTTATGGGTCAAGCGCGAACGGTGCGGTGCATGGTTGGCGACAACAGTGCGCTCCATGCGGCAATCGAACTATCGGAGCCCGGAGATGTCCTTGTTGCTGACGCGGGTGGATACCTTGGAAACGCTGTTTGGGGCGGCTTGATGACATTGGCAGCGGTCAAGAAAGGCATTGGAGGTCTCGTCGTTGACGGCGCTGTCCGTGATCGTAGAGACATCCTGGAAAGCGGCTTCCCTTGCTATGCGAGAGGGTGTACGCCAGCAGGGCCACACAAGGGCTTCGGCGGCGCGTTCGATGTTCCCATCAGCTGCGGGGGGGGGGGGGGTTGTGGTACATTCTGGAGACCTGATTGTCGCCGATGAAGACGGCGTGTGTGTTGTGCCACTTGCGAGAGTCGATGCAACCCTGGAGGCTTATTCGGCCTTGAAGGAGCGCGAGGCGAAGACGATCAAGAGTATCAACGAAGGTGGCACCTTGGCCGACATTTATGGCATTCCCGATGTGGTCACGGCGCGAGAGGAATGAAGATGGGATATGATGTTCAGAAGTTTTGCGAGACGATGGTTGTTGATGGCTGCGATTTGAATGTTTCTGCCATCCGACGAGCTGGATCAAAGGATCCAATTGTCTTTCTTCACGGGTTCGGATCAACCAAGGAAGACTATGCGGACTTGACCCTGCACACGGACTTCGATGATCGCCCTTTTCTTGCCTACGATGCGCCCGGGTGTGGTGAAACCGTCTGCGGGGATTGCGCGAAGGTATCGATTCCGTTCCTGGTCGAAACTGCTCGGACGATGCTTGATCGATGCGGTATAGCTCGTTTCCATCTGGTCGGACATTCGATGGGGGGCTCACAGCTCTAATGCTGGCTGATCTCGAACCGGAACGGGTCCTCAGTTTCACAGACATTGAGGGCAACATAGCGCCTGAAGACTGCTTTCTAAGCCGGCAGATCGTCTCCCATCCTAACGCCGATGCGGAAAAGTTCTTTGAGGCGTTTATTGCTCGGACGTCTGAGGCTCCGGCATATGCTTCGGCATTGTACTCAGCCAGTCTCCGTCACAAGGTTCGGGCGGCCGCGGTACCCGGGATATTCAATTCCATGGTTGAACTGTCCGACAACGGAAATCTAATGGAGCGTTTCCTGCGTCTGCCGTTTCCAAGAATGTTCATGTTCGGCGAGCAGAACAGATATCTCAGTTATCTCGATCACATTGAAGCCAATGGAGTGCGACTCTCGGAGATTCCTGTATGTGGTCACTTCCCGATGTACTCCAACCCCGCGATCATGTGGGCCGAGATTGCCGACTTTGTCGGAGCGAACTAGATCGGATCACGTTTTGACGGAAGCCCTTGTTTAGCCGAATTCGAAAAACGGACAGGTGTCAAACTGTGTGAATCCGATCGATCTCAATAAATGAGAGCAATGGAACACGATTATCGGACACCGCTTGGGCTTTTCCGACTAATCGTGACTTGATCTACCGAGACAGATAATCAAGGCCGGATTACCAAACGTGGCAACACGCCGTTGTGAACTGCTCAGTTCCGCCGGACGGCTGAAGTTTCCATGACGTGCCGCCGATTCAAAGGCGTTGAGAACGCTCAGAGATGGTACCTGATAGCGATAATTAGGTATAACATTTTTGATATACTATTTTGTGCTGAAATGCATTGGATTTCTGGATCAGGGCGCGCAACAATTACCCGAATTCGTTATGATAAACCGTTATGATAAACACTGTGTCTGAGGAGACGGGCCTGTGAAACCCGAACGCTGGAAAGACCCGAAGAACAAACTTTTCCCCCATCAGGTGGGATTTACCTGCCCGCCCCATGACTTTGATGCGGCGCCAACTGATTTCCTGCAAATCGCACCGGAATCCGTCGGCGTGCACGGGCGCATGCTTCATGCCCGGGGATATGCCCATGAGCTTTCCCAGCGTGTCGACAATTTTCACCTGCTTGAAGAAGTCGTAGAATGCATGGCCAACAACGGTACCGATGTGGTCGGCCAGGTGGGTACCAACTGGGTTCATTGCCAGGGCACAACGCCTGATGACATTCGTGAAATATGTGATCGCATTGGCGACAGGTTTGAAACGCCCTTTCATATGGCGGGGATGTGTCTGGTTGAAGGGTTACGCGCATTGAACGCAGAAAAGATCGCGCTGAACTCTGTCTATTATTGGCCGGACTGGCGAGACGGAATCACCCGGTTCCTGAGAGAGGCCGGATTTAACGTGGTTTATTCCGGGAATTTTGTTGACCAGGGTTTCTACGCCACCCAGGAAGAATGCAACGATCAGACCTGGATATTCGCAGGCGAGCTGGCGGAAAAATCCATGACCTATGTGGCCGAACAGGCACTGGATGCCGACGCCATCGTCATCAACGGCATGCCCAACTGGCGCCGCCCGGGGGATAACCTGCCGAAGCGGGCGCTTTACTACATACCGGGCCTTGAAGAAAAGATCGGCAAACCGATCGTGGCTTCCGACACAGCACTCTACTGGCGGATTTTTAAAACTCTTGGTCTTCAGCCAGTCGGCTCTCATGGGCGACTTTTGTCTTCACTCTAGGTGACGGGTCCGTGCAATGACGAAAATCCTGACGCTTTGGACAACCCCCCGCGCAACATCAACCGCCTTTGAATGGGTGATGAAGAACCGCGGTGATTTTACGTGCTACCACGAACCCTATAACGAGGCGTTTTATTATGGCCTTGATCGTCGCCACAACCGTTACTTCGACGACGATCAGAGCCTGCAACCGACGGCTGGACTGACGTTCTCGAAAGTGGACAAAATGCTGGCGGAGCAAGCCCTTTCGAGCCCCGTGTTCATCAAAGAGTTTGCCTACTCAATCATGCATATGGCTGACGAAAAATTCCTTGATCGTTTCCAACACACGTTCCTGATCCGGGATCCAAAAAAGGTTATTACCTCCATGCATTCCCGCTGGCCGGACGTGGTATCGGGTGAGCTGGGATTTGAAGACCTTTACACCCTCTTCAAACGTATATGCGCCCGCGACGGCGCGGCACCGACGGTGATCGATTCCGACGAATTCGTCAATGAACCGGAAGCCATGATGGCGGCGTACTGTGCAGCTGTCGGCATCCCCTACATCGCCGAGTCACTGACCTGGGAAAAACAGACCGATAGCGCCGCCAAAAAAACGGTTTCCTGGAACGATGATCGCCACGGTTTCCACGACAGCCTGGTGTCGAGCAGCGGCATTGCCCCACAAAAGCGCGCCTACCCGCCGCTGGAAAGTGATCAACGCATGCTGGATATGTATGCTGCTGCCCGGCCCCACTACGAAGCACTGTATGAACATCGACTCCAGCCCGTTGCGACCGAACGGGCGGAAGCAGCCCATGCCTAGGATTCTCGCTCTTTGGGCCATTCCGCGCTCCACCTCTACGGCGTTCGAGAAGATGATGAGCCAGCGCGGCGATATGACTTGCCTGCACGAACCCTTCGGTGAAGCCTGGTATTTCGGGGAAGATCGCAAAACACCCCGTCCCAATGATGTGCCGCCCATACAGGGACTGACGTTCAACAGTGTCTGGAAAGACATAAAGCAACAAGCCTCAAAGGGTCCGGTCTTCTCAAAGGATTTCATCCATTACGTCAAACACATGTGGAGTGACGATTTTCTCGCCCATTTCCAGCATACCTTCCTGATCAGGGACCCGGAGAAAGTTCTACCTTCCATGTACAAACACTGGCCGGATTTTACTCTGGACGAGGTTGGCATCGTTGAACAGCGGACCGTGTTCGATCGCATCTGCGACAGACTTGGTGCCCCGCCACCCGTGGTCGATTCCGATGATCTGTTGAATGATGCACCCGGTATTACTGCCGCCTATTGTCAGGCGACGGGCATACCGTTTATCCCGGCGGCGCTCAATTGGGAAACAGAAACCCGCGACAATTACAGTTGGTACAATGGCGGCAGCTGGCACGATAATCTAGCCAACAGCACCGGCCTCGCGCCGCAAAAACGGGATTATGTACCCATTGATCATGACCCACGTCTGCGGAAGATGTATGATGCGACCTTGCCGCACTATGAAGCCATGTACCAGCATCGTCTTCAAGCCCTGCCAGATGTGCGTTCAGCTTAAATTGAAACTACATTTATCGCCTTGAAGTCGGTTTGGTCAATGCGTATGGTCCCGCCCCTGAACCATCCTGATTTTTCTTCGTATAACCATGTCGAATGCCCGAGGGAACGATAAACATGATCGGTGAAATTACTCACCTTCGACAACTGGAAGCCGAGAGCATCCACATCATGCGCGAGGTTGCGGCGGCGTTCGAGAACCCCGTAATGCTGTATTCCATTGGCAAGGACTCTTCGGTAATGCTGCATCTCGCCCGCAAGGCATTCCATCCCGGCCACCCCCCTTTCCCGCTGATGCACGTGGATACCACATGGAAATTTCAGGAAATGTACGCTTTTCGTAAACGTATGGTTGAGGAAAGCGGGATGGACATCATCATCCACATCAATCAGGAAGGCGTGGCACAGGGGGTTAACCCTTTTTCCCATGGCTCACAGGTTCATACCGACGTTATGAAAACCCAGGCGCTCAAACAGGCTCTCAATAAATACAAGTTCGACGCCGCTTTCGGCGGCGCCCGCCGGGACGAGGAAAAATCCCGCGCCAAGGAACGGATTTTCTCTTTCCGGACAAAGAATCATCGCTGGGATCCTAAAAACCAGCGCCCGGAGCTTTGGCGTACCTACAATGCCCGTATCAACAAGGGGGAGAGCATTCGCGCTTTCCCGCTATCCAACTGGACGGAACTGGATATCTGGCAATACATCTATCTGGAAGACATCCCCATCGTTCCTCTCTATTACTCAGCCGAACGCCCGGTAGTTGAACGGGATGGCACCCTGATTATGGTCGACGATGAGCGAATGCCGCTGGAGCCGGGCGAAGAACCGCAGATGCGATCTGTGCGTTTCCGCACACTCGGCTGTTATCCGTTGACCGGTGCCCTTGAATCGACGGCGGCAACCTTGCCCGAGATCATTCAGGAGATGCTGTTGGCCCGCACATCTGAGCGTCAGGGCCGGACAATTGACCATGATCAGGCCGGTTCCATGGAGAAAAAAAAGCAGGAGGGTTATTTCTGATGGCCCACCACAGTGATCTCATTGAAACAGATATTCTCGCCTACCTGAAAAGTCAGGAAGAAAAAGACCTGCTACGTTTTATTACCTGTGGTAGTGTGGATGACGGCAAAAGCACCCTGATCGGGCGGCTGTTATACGATTCCAAACTGATCTTCGAGGATCAGCTGGCCGCTGTCTCGGCAGACAGCAGGAAAGTCGGCACACAAGGCGATAGCATCGATCTTGCTTTGCTTGTCGACGGGCTACAGGCTGAACGTGAGCAAGGCATCACCATTGATGTCGCGTACCGCTTCTTCTCAACGGATCGCCGCAAGTTCATTGTTGCCGATACGCCAGGCCATGAGCAATACACCCGAAACATGGCAACAGGTGCCTCAACGGCGGAACTTGCCGTCATTCTTGTCGATGCCCGCAAGGGTATACTGACGCAGACCCGCCGCCACGCCTATATCGTCAATTTGCTGGGCATCCGGCATGCGGTTCTCGCCGTCAATAAGATGGACCTGGTGGATTATGATCGACAGATCTATGAGCACATCACCGCAGAGTACGAAGACTTTGCCGAAGCACTGGGCCTTCAGAATATTCACGCGGTTCCGCTGTCGGCCCTGACGGGTGATAACGTCCTGAACCCCAGCACAGCCATGGACTGGTATGATGGCCCCTGCCTGCTTGATATCCTGGAAACTGTGGATGTGACATCCGACATTACGGCTGGCCCGTTCCGCATGCCGGTTCAGTGGGTCAACAGGCCCAACCTGGACTTCAGGGGCTTCAGTGGGACCATTGCCAGCGGAACCGTCCGCAAGGATGATCCTATCATTGTCAGTCCATCCGAAAAAACCAGTTTCATAAAATCCATTTCCACGTTCGATGGCGACCTGAATGAAGCCCGCGCGGGACAATCTGTTACCCTGACACTGAGCGATGAAATCGATGTCTCTCGCGGGGATTTGATTGCGTCGTCGGAGTCGCCACCGGAAACAACCGACCAATTCGCCGCGCATGTTCTATGGATGCACGATGACCCCCTGTTGCCGGAACGTCAGTATCTCATGAAAGTGGGGAGCACTTCTGTCGTGGCTGCTGTCACGGAACTGAAATATCAGGTCAACATCAATTCACTGGAACATCTGGCAACAAAAACCCTGGGCTTGAACGAAGTGGCATATGCAAACTTTGCTCTCGAACACGCCATCGCCTTTGATCCTTACAAGGATGTTCGCGATACGGGGGCCTTCATCCTTGTCGATCGTTTTACCAACGCGACAGTTGGTTGCGGCATGATCGATTTCGGCTTACGGCGGGCGACCAACCTGACCTGGCATGAAATGGACGTAAGCAAGGAAACCCGGGCAAAACAAAAAAATCAGAAGGCCTGCGTGCTTTGGTTCACCGGGCTTTCTGGCTCTGGCAAGTCCACCGTTGCCAACGCCGTTGAGAAAAAGCTTCAGGCGATTGGACGTCACACGTATCTCTTGGATGGAGACAATGTCCGCCACGGATTGAACAAGGACCTGGGTTTCACCGACGCGGACCGGGTTGAGAATATCCGCCGCGTTGCGGAGGTCTCCGCATTGCTTGTTGATTCCGGGCTGATCGTTCTGACATCCTTCATTTCGCCCTTCCGGGATGAACGTCAGATGGCCCGCGAACTGTTAGCAGAAGACGAGTTCCTTGAAGTGTTCGTTGACACGCCTTTGGAGATTTGTGAGCAGCGAGATCCCAAGGGGCTTTACAAAAAAGCCCTGGCCGGGGAAATCAAAAACTTCACCGGGATCGATTCTGACTACGAACGCCCGGAAAATGCGGAAATCGTGTTGGCTGGCGGCGATCATTCGGTTGACGAACTGACCGATCAGGTCCTTGCCCTTTTAAAAGGACATAGTTATATCTAGCCGCCACGGCTAAACCGGCTTCCGATACACCGCAATCGTCTTATCCAGGTTACTGCTATGCTACGTCTCGAAATCGGGAGGCGGCGTTTTCTGCCCTTTCGGAGTCCCTAAGAACCGATGTCTGTATCGTGGGTGCCGGGTTCTGGAGTCGTTTTAAGCGACTGGTCCACACGCCCCAATCCCCCGCCACCCGGCAATTCCAGCACCAGTGTGTCCCCGGCGGGAATAATCTGCTTACCCTTACCTTTCAAGGTTTCCCCTTTTCCGAGGCGGATACAGCCTGCCGCACCGTCCGCGCCGCCGCGACGTCCGCGTGCGGGAAATCGGATACGGTCAAACAGGGCGAACACCGCGAAGGCCGCGTCATCAGCATGGGCAACTTCAATAATTTGACCATCCCCACCGGCAAATTCACCCGCACCCCCGGAGCCTATCCGGTATTCCTTCTGATGAAAAATCAGCGGCGCAATGGATTCGGTTATCTCGACCGGTGTATTGCGGACACCTGATGGGAATGCGGTCGCCGACAGGCCGGCTTTCCCGGGGCGGGCGCCCGTGCCACCGGAATGAAAGATGGTAACCGCAAAGATAGGATCGTCGGTGCCAACATCCGCGCCCACCATACCGGCACCACCGGACAGCATGGGGTTCCAGAGGCTGGAGCTGCCCTCCGCCGGTGCGATACCCGGTACTGCTTGATCCAGGCACCCAAGCACCACGTCCGGCAGCATCTGACCAATGACGTGGCGGGCCGTTACCGCCGCGGGCCTGGGGGCATTCAGGATACACCCGGAAGGCGCCCGCACCACGATTGGCGACAGTGACCCTGTGTTGTTGGGAATATCGCTACCGACCACACAGCGTATTCCGAAAGATGCATAGGCCTCCGCATAGGTCATCGGCACGTTGATACCAAAGGGAGACATAGATGACGTGCCGTCAAAATCCACCGTAATGGCATCGTCTTCGATGGTCAGTTTCGCCACCAGTTCCACCGGCGTATCATGCCCGTCGACGGTCATGCTGTTTTCATAGATGCCTGTGGGCAGGACGGCGATCTGGGCAAGCATGGCGGTCCGTGAGGCATCGATAATATGATTACCGATGGTCTGTAAGTCGGTCATACCGAATTCCTGCATCATAGCGAGCAACCGTCTTGCACCGACACCGTTACAGGTCGCAAGGGAATAAAGATCACCAACCACCTGAACCGGCTCTCGCACGTTTGCCCGTACGATCTCGAATACACTCTCGTTTTCATGGCCCTCTTCGAACAACCGCATGATCGGGATACACAAGCCTTCTTCATAGACCTGTCCTGCATCGGGGCTGAAACCTGACCCACCGATATCAACCACATGGACGGTAGAAGCAAAAAGACCCACCATGCGCCTTTCCAAATGCACCGGCGTCACGACGGTAAAGTCAAACAGGTGACCTGTGCCGAGCCAGGGATCATTGGTCACATAGACGTCGCCCGGTTTCATGGACTGTGAGGGGTAGGCTTCAAGAAAATAACCGACGGAAGCGGCCATAGCGTTCACATGACCAGGCGTGCCCGTCACCGCTTGTACCAGCATCCGGCCTTGCGGGTCGAACAATCCGGCCGACAGGTCTCCGGCTTCTCGCACGGTTGTTGAGAATGCTGTCCGGATCAGGGCCTGCGCCTGCTCTTCAACAATCGCAATCATTCGATTCCACAGCACCTGATTGCGCACCCCGCCCGCATCACTGGTTTGATCGCCGGTTTGCGAACCGGCGGCAGCGGCAAGCGCGTTCAGCACAAGGTCACCATTGCTGGCAAGACCAGCCGTAAAACCCGGTGGCACCACAGTCGTCGTCTGCGCTTCTGTAATCACGGCGGGGCCTGAAACACGGGTTGTTTCCTGAAGGCCCGATCGCGCCACTTCTCCGGCAATCGTCACATCAACGATGCCCGGAAAATGCATATTCCGTGCGGTCGGCGCTTCAAAATTCTTGTCCGCCGCTGCCATTGTAACTGTTTGAGGTTTCTCGGCCTCGACGGTCGAGACCGTCACCGACCAGGTCAGAACCTCGACTTCCAAGCCCGGAACTGTACGGTCATATTGCCGCTGGTACGCCACTTCGAATGCGGCATGAAGCGCCGCCCCGAGCTCTGAGTCCAGCTCACCCGGCGGCACCTCGATCTTTATCTCATGGCCTTGCCCTGCATAACGTGCATAGGCGTGGCGGGTTTCCTCAACGGTCTCATCGGGCGCTCCCAGTCGAACAACCTCCAGTGCCTCGTTTCGCATGTCGGCAATCAGGTTCGATAGCATTGCGGTATCCAGATCGGACAGCACCTGGTAACGGCTACGCACGACTTCATAGGCAATAGGCGCAATCAGGAACCCGACAGCGGACCCGACGCCTGCATTAGCAGGAATGATTATCCTTTCAATGCCAAGCTTTTCCGCCAACCGCGCGGCATGAAGGGGTGCCGCGCCGCCAAAGGCGATCATGGTACGGGCTTCGATTTCCATACCCCGTTCAACAGCATGAACCCGAGCCGCCGCCGCCATATTTTCATCTACCACTTCCACAATGCCGAGAGCGGCGGATACAGCATCATTGTTGGCCCTGGAGCCCACATCCCTGAGAATAGCGGCGCGCGCGCCATCCACATCCAGAGTCATGCCGCCACCGAAGGCATGTGGGTCCAGCCGCCCCATGACCAGATTGGCATCGGAAATTGTTGCCCTGTCGCCGCCCAGGCCGTAACAGGCCGGTCCAGGGCTGGAACCCGCGCTTTCCGGGCCAACCTGAATACGTCCCAGATTGTCGAGACTGGCAATAGAACCGCCGCCCGCGCCGATCTCGACCATTTCAACCACGGGTATTTTCACCGGCAGACCACTACCTTTCATAAAGCGGTGAGCACGATCCACCTCAAAGGTACGACTCAAAAGTGGCGCGCCATGGTCGATCAGGCATATTTTCGCCGTCGTGCCACCCATATCAAAGGATACAACACTATCCTCGCCATGTTGGCGGGCCAGGTGGGCCGCCAGAATAGCACCGCCCGCAGGGCCGGATTCAACAAGCCGAATAGGGTGCCGACAGGCCGTTTCTATTGTCACCAGATTCCCGCCGGACGTCATCAACAGGCAGGGACAGGTAAAACCGGCCGCCGCCAAACGGGTCCGAAGGTCTTCCAGGTATGCCGCCATAATCGGACGTACATAGGCATTGGCACAGGTCGTTGACTGGCGCTCGTATTCACGGATTTCAGGACAAACATCGGAAGACAGGGATATCCAGACATCCGGCAAAGCCGCGCTCAGAACCTCTGCAACCCGCTGTTCATGCTTCGGATTGGCATAGGCATGCAACAAACCAATCGCGATACTCTCGACGGCCTGTTCCTTTAGAACCGGGATCAGCGCCTTTACGGAGTCCAGATCAAGAGGTTTACGCACACCGCCTTGGTAATCAAGGCGCTCCGCAACGCCCAATCGCAAGTTTCGGGGAACCAGCGGCGGTAATCGCTCGGCCATGAGGTCATATTGATCGAAGCGGTTTTCGTAGGCCATCTCCAGGGCATCCCGGTGACCCGCCGTCGTGATCAGGGCGGTTTTCACGCCTTTTCTCTCAATCAGGGCGTTCGTGGCAAGTGTTGTACCGTGGACGATCAGCGCAACGTCTTTTGCCTGGATCCCGGTTTCTGACAGAACCGCTTCCACACCTGTCATAAACCCGCGAGCCGGAGCATCATGGGTGGTTAAGACCTTGGTTCCGTGGTGGACACCGTCACGTTCCACGACAACGTCAGTAAAGGTCCCGCCGATATCAACGGCCAGTTTAATGGTCATGCCCAAACGCCTCTTAAGTCTGAGTGAGCTGTTCGCAGGATGGCCCTATTGCCGCGGTGCGGCAAGTCCCAAAAGGCATCAAAAGGTGTGGCATTCGTTGACATCGGGTCACAAAACACGAGAGGAACGCCCATTTCTTGCAACGCTGCTCTGATAGCCGCCAATCTGCGATCAATATCATCGGCGCGGACCCAGACAAGTTCTGCCCCTGTTATTTCCGCAACCCGCATCCAGCGATAGATCGTGCTGGGGTGCGTAATGTCGGTGGCGACAATGGTGCGATCTGGCGGTGGCAAAACCGCACAGCGCGGCAACACCACATAAACATTCAGATTTATTACTTTGAAGAAGTTGGCTGGGGAACGTGGATTCGAACCACGACTGACGGTGTCAGAGACCGCTGTCCTACCATTAGACGATTCCCCACCCGGAACAAATATAACCCAAGTAATGCTGTTTTACAGCCCCATAGAAATCAACGAAATAAAATTTATCACGGGGGTTGACATTAAGGAAATAATACCTATATTATGGTCATCGCTATTTTACATTGTGAATAACAGGTATTGCGCAGCAATACCGAGCCCGACAGGCGTTGTCCAACTGTTGCCCGAAAATCATGGTCCGGCGGTCATGGTCCAACAGGGCAATGTCTGTCGTTGCCGCCGCTGAAACAAATGCCAGGGGAGGCAAAGCAGGGTTCCGCCTACACATTGCAAGAAGGAGCCCGTCCGCCAACGTCCGCGCACCAGCGCGACAGCCCGGACCGTGATTTGCGATCATAGCCAGCGGGGGAAACCTTTTGTCTTCACGGCAGTGTCGCAGAAACAACGGGCGTTGCCAGGTCCTCAACCGTATCCGGTTATCGAAGGGACGGGCGGACGTGTAAAATCCGCCCTAATCGTCCCGCATATTGTCGGCGATCAAACTGACCATCTCCATCATTATGGCCGCGGCCAGATGGGACGTCATCTTGTTGGGTGAATCCTTGGTCGGCATCAAACAGACCACATCACCACCGATGATATCCATACCGCGCATGCCGCGCAGGACATGCATCACATCACGCTGCCAGAGACCTTCGACACTGACCTCTAGGTTGGCGACGCCGGGCGCGACAATGGCATCGAAGCAATCCAGATCCAGGGTGATATAGAGCGGCATATCACCAACCCGCTGGCGGATGATCTCGACCGTCGCCGCCGGTCCCAGCGCGTGATAGCGGTCGATATCGATCATCTCGTAGCCGAGGTCCGTGCTTGTCTTGGTCCAATCCAAAGTTCGCGGATAGCCTCGAATGCCGAGCTGGACAGAGCGAGTTGCCTCTACGTGACAATCCCTTACCAGATAAGCCGCCCAGTGCGCTGCTGACTTGTAGGCCCCCAGAAAGTGGGGGATTTGCTCAAAGGCATCCGTATGCGCATCAAAATGCAGGATGGCAACCTTGCCGCCCTGCGTGAGACTGGAGCCTTCACCGCCCAAAGCCTGCAAGATTCCGCCCGTAATGGAATGATCGCCGCCAATGGAAACAGGACGGGCACCGGCTGCATCTATCTTCTTGTAGAACCGGGTGATCCGTTCAATGCACTTTTCATTGTCATTGGCCTCCGGGAACGGCACGTCCCCCATATCGGCGATACGGCACGTCTTCCAGGGATCAAGATTGAAAGGCCCATGACACCGCCGCGCCAGGGCCGAGACATCGCGCACCGCACGAGGGCCCAAATGCTGATCGCGTTCTGTTGTGCCGTTCCCTGTACTGTGCGGCACGCCAACTAGAGCGATATCGCACGCCCCGGGGTCCGCGATCGCCGGGCAGCGAAATAAGGTCGGAATACCCCACCAGTAAAGCGATTCCATCATTATCCGGTCGTCGGGCGTCAGATCTTCAATCATCCGGTAGCATCCTCCATATGGTGCGCTGAGATTTCTAGTTCGACAGCGGTCCCGGCCAGATGGCGTCTGCCTTTTCGATGTTTTCGTCGATGGCACTGGCCCAGCTTCGCTGTACCCGGGGACTATAGTTCAGGTACAGATGATCTTTGTAAATCTGCCAGGCAAACGGATCTACATCCGACACATAACCTCTCGACGCCGCATACGCACAATAGCCGCCGTACCTAGGGGCATAGGTTGCCGGGCTTTCCATGAAAGCCGCCCGGTTTTGCCTGGAGATAAAAACCCAGGTCGCCCCGTTGTAGTCAAAAGAAATTTCGGGATTTCCTTCCTTCGGCATACCGCCGCGCCAATAGGTCATCACGTCGTAACCGTTCATGGCTAGTTTATTGAAGTAACCCACGTTGATGTCCGGGCTATCGGCTTGGGAAAGTGTGCCGCCAAGCATCATGCCAGCCACGACCGCCAGGTACCGGAGGTGCTTGAAACCCTCTAACATGTCACACTTTCTCCTGTCAGGTGTTTACGAAAATAGACCCGGTGAACCCCGTCTTTCATACGCTCGCCGATGTTTTCATATCCGAGACGGGGATAGAAGGCCAAATTTTTGGTCATGGCGACGTTTGTATAGAGCTCAACAACGTCAAACCCTTGCCCGGCGGCACGTTGTTCAGCGTGGGCAATCAGATGCCGGCCCCACCATTTTCCCTGAAACTCAGGACGAACAGCAACATTCTCGATATGGACATGGTTCCCAATAGGATAGCAGACGATAAAACCGCCGCCCGTTCCCGCAGCGTCCAAAATGGCAAAAGCAGGGTGTGGCTTGCCCGCACGGTTTTTTCATGCGCCACGGGTCGCAGACCGCATCCTACTGGCACATATGCGAAAAAACACACCGGATCAAAGATGTTTCTGTGAATCTGCGCTTCGTCATTCGCCTGAACGGGTTTCGTTTTTACCCGGCAAAAAATGCCGGAGCGACCCGAAAAATTTTACTTCCAAAATGTGTATATCAAAGAAACTCACTCTCAAGATCGTGTGTTTTTTGTCTTTTTCGTTATATTTATGAGGGCATCAACTCAACGTGAATTATAAATATTGAAGCCGGGGCCGAGTGATTGGATGGGCGGGTGCGTTGCTTCCGCCCGTTTTTTTATGGCTCATGCCTTACCGTCAGTATTGGTATGATATTTGCTTAATTAGCTCAAGATGAGGGGAAGAGGTCCTGATCATGATTTGAGGAGGAAATATCATGCGCGTGGAAAACAGTCCGGCCCACGCCGCTCTTGCCCATACCCTCGCAGTACGAACGGCGGCGCGGGCACCCGCCGAGCAGGTCACAACGCCAGACACTGGCACCCCGAAAACCGACCCCGCCGAGACGGCGAAAGCCTCGCCCGTCACCGGTGTTTCCCGCAGCACCCTGTCGAAGGAAATACTGGATCAGGCCATCCGTACGCAGGAGACGGTCGCGCCCGAAACCGATAAATACGAGGGCATTCTGGATGATATCGACCGCCGCTATCTCGAGAGGATCGCAAACGATCCGAAAGCTGCGGCCGAACGGGCGGAATTCTTCGGAACGGCGCCTCGTGCTATATTTATTCCATTCTCAGAGATTGGCATTAATTCCTTAGATGATCTCAACCATAATCCAGAAGCCCAGCGGAAATTTCAGGCACTCCTTTTGCGTATGAACAGGATTCAGCAACAAGAGATTGATCGAAAACAGCTTTTCTATGAGAGACGCGTGGCAGACAACGTTCCACCAGCGCAGATCTATGCCGATATTTTAAAGTTTTACGCAGACAATTCGGAACTCAACGCTATTCAAGACAGTGGGGGCGGAGCGCCGGAAGGTCATACAACCCGCTACCTTCAAGCCAAAGCTGACTACCTGCAAAGCCTGATCGACCGGAAGGCCGAGACGGCATGACAAAGGGCGCGATGGATGATGTGTGGGAAGAGGTGCGGTAGGTCTGGGCGCAACCATTACCCGCTCTATTGCTCTTCTCTGTGACGACATTTGCTGTTGTTGCTGATGCCGATGCAATCTCCATGATTCTGTCATTGACGAAAACCCGGAGAAGAGGGAAGCGCGCCATGAACGACGCGGGACAATTGAAACCGGCACAGGTCTATCAGATTACCAACCATCTGGTATCGAAGGATAACAGCGATCCGCCGATTGGGGCGGCGGAGATCATTCGCGGTAACGGCTACTTCGCAGATGAAGACAGAGGCGACGAAGGTTTTCTTTCCTGACCCGGCAATCAAAAACAGCCAGCGATGCTTGAAGAAAAATGGTGCCGCCTAGGTGATTTGAACACCTGACCTACGCATTACGAATGCGCCGCTCTACCAACTGAGCTAAGGCGGCACGGGCACCGAGCATGTTCCTGTAGAGTAGCAATCGACAGCACAAGCCGTGCTGGCGCATCCTATATACCTCGTGACAGGAAATTTCCAGTCCCAAATACAGGGAATATCAGCCTTCCGCCGGGGCCGGTGGACGAACTTCGGTTTCGGATTTGTCTTTTCCGCTCGAAGGCGTGGATTTACCGGTGTTCAGGCCCATGGGCGGCACCGGCGAGGTTGAGGATTTGCTGTCAACGAGCGCCACGTCCGTGGAGGCGGATGAGGCGGTTGCGCCTGCCTCGCTGGTGGATAAACGCAACACATGGGGCGGTGTCTGCCAGACCGCGGAGTCAAAGGCATCACAGTTGCCGCAGGTTGCCGTCCAGTTGGTCACGCTATGACCACAGCTTGCGCAAACCCAGGCCGGATCGGGGTCCGCCATGGACGCCCGGACAAGCCACTGCCGGGCACTGGCCTGATCGCCGTTTTCCGCTTCCTCAAGTTCGGCCATCATGCGACACGCGCGCGCGGACGGCGAAACGACGCTCGACCGCCCGTCAGTACCCACTTTTGCCAGATGATCGCGGGCCTTGCCCCACAGATTGGCGGCGAGCGCCTCGGTGGCAACGGCGATGTTGCTCTCCCGATCGGTTGGATTGGCGGCGTGCAGTTTCTCAACCCATTTCACCCGGTCAAGTGCCTCCACGGCGCCACGGGCCTCCAGATACAACGGCACCAAATCGGGATGAGTAGCCCGCGCCCAGAGCCGTTCAATGATGGTGATGGCCCTTCGCGGTTTACCCTGTTCGAGCCAGGCCGCGGCAACCGCCGCCCCCGCCGGCACGAAACCTGGCGCGGCGCTCAAGGCGTCGCGGGCATATTCCATGGCCCGATCCTTGTCACCTGCCTCGGCGGCTTCTAGGCTCATCTGCAAGGTCAGCACCGCCTGTCGCCGCTTTCCCGCTGCCGCGCCCAGATGTTTGTTGCGCACGGCTTCCTTTGTCGTGACGTGGGCATCCAGCCACAGTCCGGCGCGGGTTTGCAATTCAAAAAGGTTATCGGACACCCAGTCGCTTTCGGGATGCAGCCGATAGGCCCGTCGTGTGAGCGCCAGGGCCTCGTCGGTGTCCCCCCGCTTTTGTGCCTGATTCAGCAGGCCGCGCAGTCCGAGAAACTCGGTTTCACTGTTTTCCGTCATGGCGCGAAAGAACCGCTCAGCGGCCCGCTCGTCACCATTAAGTTGTGCCGCCTGAGCCGATAACAGCATGGTTAGCGGCGGTTCCTTCAACAGGTCCTCGGCCCGCCGCGCCTGACGACGGGCTTCAACCCCATCACCGGCGGCGACGGCGACCATGCCTTGAGTCAGCGCGCGATACCCCTTTTCCTGCCGCCGCCCGCGCCAGGCCCCCGTGATGGTGCGCGGGGCGCGGCGCAGGAACAGCCAGGCGCGGTAGAGCAGGGCTGTAAGCACCGACAGCGATCCCACGGCGAGCGCCATGATGCCAAAACCGGTTTC
This sequence comes from Trididemnum clinides, assembly GCA_963675345.1. NCBI lineage: Eukaryota > Metazoa > Chordata > Ascidiacea > Aplousobranchia > Didemnidae > Trididemnum > Trididemnum clinides. Next base: position 49,457 of record CAVLYW010000167.1, read on the forward strand.
AATCTGATAGTCGCCCCATTGCATCTGAACGACACCCGGTTGATCGGCAAGCCAGGCCGCGCCGCCCGCCAGAACAGCTATCACCCCGAAATAGCGAAGAGCCTTCCACATAGGTGCTACTCCCCGCTTGCGATCAGGTCGCTAACAGCAACGGAACGGAGCACCGCGACAGCCTCGTCAACCTCGAGACGCCCGCCTGCCATAGTGCGCCAGTCAGCCATGGCCGTGGCGGCGGCGCCCTCAAGTGCGGCAAGCGCGCTAACGGCACCGGCCAGGTCATTGGCCCGCAAACGGGCTTCGGCCTCAAAGACCGCGGCTTCGGATGAGCCGGGCGCGGCACTGCTTCGGGTTTTGCTGATACGGACCACCCTCTTAATCTGCTTAAGGGTCTGTCCCAGCCAGCTTTCCTGATCCACGGACGCCTCGTCGGCAGTGACGGTCAAGGTGTGTGCCGCCGCGGCGGAGAATGCCGTTTGCAGCGCGGACAGGGTCGCTACACCGTCTTGCGCATGGCGACGCAGCACCGACAGGGGGGCCGCCGCCCGGGGCTGGCCGTCCAGCAACCGCGCCACCGTTTCCAGTGTCGTTGCGTAACTGTCGCCCCGGCCAATGGCGTTTTTCAAGTCGTCAACACTCAGCAAAATTGCCACGCCGCTGATTGCCGTGCCATCGACGGCTCCTCGCATGGTGCTAATCCGTGAGCGAACAGCTTCGAGGGCCTGTCGATCGCGCTGGCTTGTCATTTCCAGATCATCCAGACGGGAAACCAGCCCGCTCAGGTCTGCCGGCGCGGCATCCCCGGCTTCCAGCACCGCCAGACGATCCGTGATTTCCCTTAGCGTTTCCACGGACAGAGTACTGCTGTCATCGCCACCCACGGCACTAGCCCGCCGGCGCACATCCGCCACCGCGGATTCCGCCGCCGCCAACCGAGAAACAACCTGCTCCAGGTCATCCTTCAGGTCATCATGCGCCGAGCGCAACGCCGCCAATTCCTCACCTGTAGCCTTTGCCGCCTCGGTCTCGGATGACGATGAAATCTGTTTCTCCACGGCTTCCAGTCGGCTGATCAGGGCATTTTGCGCAGGGTTTTCAGGCTTGGGTAGGTGGGGATCAATATAGGTCCGCCACAGATGCGGCCAGCCATAGATACGTTCCAGCGTCCACGCGCCACCGCCCAGGATCGCGAGCACAACAATCAGAAACAGCCAGCGCCCCCCTCGCCGTTTCTTTTTGAGCGGGCCGGGTTCGCCGGACGACGGCACGGATGATGGTGCGCTTCCGCTGGGCTTACCTTGTCTCGACCCGGCCTGTCCTTGTCTCGACGCGGTCTTTGTCGGCGTATTTTTCAGCGGTGATGACGCTGCGCTGGTGGTTTCCTTTTTATCAGCACGACCGGTTTTTTTGTCCGACGATGCGGTTGATTCTTCTGATGAAGCGGCGGCGGGCTTTTTGCTCATATCAGGTATCTTTCCGGTTTCTTCGCGCCCCCAGGCACGGGAAAACCTATCCTAGCGAGTCGTTGCGGCCTGCAAAACCCTCGACAACAGGGAATCTTCGCTTGGTTCCATGGCGATGAGAGTTTCAGCCCAATTGAGGGAAGAAACGGCATCGGCAACCGCGGTACTGAGGCAAAAAACCTGTAACGTCCCGGCGCGCCACGCCAACCCTTTCCGGTGCAGGGCGTCACAAAACAGGCGCGCGGTTCGCGGTGAATAGAGGGCAACACCGGTTACGTCACCGTTTCCCAGCTTTTCACAGGCGGCGGCTGTCATGGTTTCCCGGGCGCGGGCTTCATAGAGAACCACACGTCGATAATCGTATCCCATGTCCGCGAGAGTGGTGCCGAGATCACCCGCCAGGTGGGTTCCCGCGATGTGCAACAACGCACCCGCCGCCGGATCAACATCGTTTCTTATCCGACTGGCCAGCGACGATACATCGCCATCGGCACTCTTTACGGATGAAAATCCCCGTTGTCGGGTCACCTCGGCCGAGCCGCGCCCCACGGTCCAGACCGCGATATCACGCCTATCACAACGAGCCGCGAAAGCGCGTATGCCGTTGGCGCTGGTGACCAGCAGGCCCTGGACACCATCAAGATCGACCGCAACATCCGGCAGGCATAGGATATCCATCACGGGCTCGATGGTGGTTTTGATACCGTGCGCGTGTAGCGTCTCCGCCAGGCGGGCGCTGTCCTGTTCGGGGCGGGTCAATAGCAGATGCACGGGCCGCCCTCAATCTGCGAGCGCTTCAAAAAAAGCCGCGCCCGCGCGATCCCGCAGTTCCGCCCCAAGATCACGGGCCATGGCCATCGCGTCTGACGCCGGACCGGACCGCTCGCCTGCCCACAAGTCAGATCCATCGGGCCAGGCCAGCAATCCGCGGATGCGGATTGTTGCCCGGTTGTTGGCGCGGTTGTCGAACAGCTCCGCCAGTCCGGCAATGGGGGTCCGGCAGGACCCGTCAAGCACATCCAGCATGGCCCGTTCTGCGCTCACACAGAGGGACGTGCGTTCGTGGTTCAGCGTCGCCAGCAAC
>CAVLYW010000168.1:0-86000 GCA_963675345.1 Trididemnum clinides
AACCAGCTGCTGGAACAGATCCAGGCAAGAACAACGAGTTTGTCGGCCGTGGCCAGAACCTGCAGCGTGCGGTTGAAGAGCGTCGTCAGCGTCTGATCCAGGGTCTGAACCCGGCGGTCAGGGACGCTATTGAAGACCTGGTGCTGGCTGAAGACTACGACATCATCATGCCACGAGCGGTAGCTGTTTATACCGGTGAGCTGTACGACATCACGTTGAAGCTCACTGAGAAAATAAACGAACTCGACGCCAAGCAGTAGTAGTCCTCCCTTTGAAGCTGGGTGAAATAGCGCAGCAATTCCAACTCACCTGTGGTGGCGATGCTGATACCGAGATAACCGGCATCGCCTCCCTGCAGGACGCAGGTACCGGTCAGCTGACCTTCCTGTTTAATTCCGCCTACAAAGAACATCTCGCCACGACCGGCGCAGCAGCGGTTGTTGTGCGCGCAGATGATGCTGCCGACTGCCCCATTCCGCATCTGGTGGCAGACAACCCGAGGTTGGCCTGGGCGCATATTGCGACCCTGTTTGACCCGGCGCCGGTGGCGATGCCCTTTGTGCATCCCTCTGCCGTCATTGCAGATACCGCGCAGGTTGCAGCAGGCGTGGCAATTGGCGCAGGGGTTACCATCGCCACAGGGGCTGTCATCAAGACGGGTGCAGTGATCGGGGCAGGCTGTTTTATCGGTGACGGGGCGGTGGTTGGTGAACGTACCTGCCTCAATCCCAACGTGGTGTTGTATCACGCCGTAGAGCTTGGCGATAACTGTATTGTTCACGCAGGTTGTGTCATCGGCGCTGATGGTTTTGGCTTTGAGTTCGATGGTGCGACTGGCGACTACGTGAAGATCCCGCAGGTTTACGGTGTGCGTATTGGCAACAATGTTGAAATTGGCGCGGGTACCACCATCGACAGGGGTGCACTCAACGATACGACGCTGGGAGACCACTGTAAGCTGGATAACCAGGTGCAGGTAGGGCACGGCACCACGATTGGTCATCACACGGTGATATCGGGGTGTACTGCGATTGCTGGCAGCACGAAAATCGGCAGTTACTGCCTGATTGGTGGCGCGGTCGGAATCGTTGATAATATAGAGATTACTGATCAGGTGGAGATCACTGCCATGACACTCGTGAGCCAGTCTATTCACGAGAAAGGTCGATACTCGTCAGGCACGGGTCTTATGTCAGGTCGCGATTGGAAGCGCAGCGTTGTCGGCTTCAAGAAGCTCGACGATATCCTCAAACGGCTACGCCGCCTGGAATTGTCTGCGGACAAGAACTAGACGTCCGCACGGACACAACAAGAGATATTTCATGGAAGTAACCGAAATACAGAACTACCTGCCGCATCGTTATCCGTTCCTGCTGGTAGATCGTGTTATTGAGTTTGAAGCAGACAAGCGCATTGTGTGCATCAAGAACGTGACGATCAACGAACCCCAGTTCACCGGCCACTTCCCGATGACACCGGTGTTTCCCGGGGTACTGATCGTTGAGGCGCTTGCACAGGCTGCAGGTATCCTCGCCTTCCGTTCACGTGAGCGCACGCTGGACGACGGCTACATTTACTACCTCGCTGGCACGGATAAAACCAAGTTCAAACGCTCGGTGGTGCCCGGTGACCAGATCAGGCTTGAGGTGGAGATTGTTAACCTGCGCAGCCACTGGATGAAGGCCTCAGGCAAGGCCTATGTTGATGACAACCTCGCCTGCTCCTCCCTGCTGACCTGCGCGGAACAGAAAGTCAGCTGATCACGCCCGATGCAAGAGGAACCTTCCAGCCGTCCACTTACCATCGGCATGGTGGCGGGGGAGGCTTCGGGCGATAACCTCGGTGCACCGCTGGTGCGCGAAATCCTGAAACGCCACCCGCATGCCAACATCATGGGGGTAGGTGGCCCTGCCATGATCGCAGAAGGCTTTTCCAGCGATTACGATATCGAACGACTGTCTGTTAACGGATTTGTTGACCCGCTGATGCGCCTGCCTGATCTCATCAGGATGCTGTTCGGGTTGCGAGACAAGATGGTTGAGGCTGAGGTCGACTGTTTTGTCGGCATTGATTTCAATTTTTTCAATCTTCTGCTTGAAGGCCTCCTTAAAAAACGCGGCATCAAGACGGTGCACTATGTGTCGCCAACGGTCTGGGCCTGGCGCCGCGGACGACTGAACAAAATTAAGCGCAGCACGGACCTGATGATGACGCTGTATCCCTTTGAGGTTGATATCTACAGGGAACACGGCATCGGTGTGAGCTACGTTGGCCATCCCAAGGCAATTGAGATTGCGCCTGGGGATGGCGATGCAAGCAAGTCTGCTGCACGCGCTGAACTTGGTTTATCCGCTGATGAAACCGTGGTTGCAGTTCTGCCGGGCAGCAGGTCCCGCGAGGTTGAATACACCGGAGCAGATTTTCTTGATGCAGCAAGCCTGCTGGCTGATGTAGATGCATTTGTCATACCGGCCGCAAACGAGAGACGTAAGGCGCAGATAGAATCGATGCTTAACGCTTATCCGGAGACGCTGGCCGCAAAAGTGCGGGTAGTAACGGGTGAGTCGAAGCAGGTGATGGCTGCAGCAGACGTTGTTATGGTCAATTCCGGTACCGCCACACTCGAGGCCATGCTGCTGCGCCGACCGATGATTATGTCGTACCGTCTGGGGGCCGGGACTTATGCCATTGTGTCGCGGCTGGTGACCACCGACTGGTTTGCACTGCCGAACATCCTAGCTGGTCGTGAACTGGTAAAAGAATTTATTCAGCACGATGCTGAACCGGAGGCCATGGCGGCGGAAGTCAGGCGCCTGCTCAGCGCACCGGAAGGATCGGGCTATCCTGCTGAAACCTACGCCGAGATACATGCCAATCTCGCCGCAGGCGGTGTTGCCGGGCAGGCCGCTGCCGAGGCTGTGATCGGTGTCGCAACGGCCGCGGAGTGCTGAGCAGTGTACCGGCTGGAATATGTTGCAGGGCTTGATGAGGTTGGCAGGGGGCCGCTGGCTGGCGCCGTCTATGCTGCTGCCGTTGTCCTGAATCCTTTTGTTTCAATCGACGGGTTAAAAGACTCCAAGCAGCTTTCTGAGAAAAAACGCGTCGCGCTGGATAAAGAAATCCGCGACAAGGCGGTTTCCTGGTGTGTTGCCTATGCAGACGTCGCTGAGATTGATGACATCAATATCCTGCAGGCGAGTATGCTGGCGATGCAGCGCGCACTGGACGGGCTTACCGTAGACGTGGAGTTCGCCCTTGTAGATGGTAATCGAGTCCCGGACCTGCCGTGTCCTGCGGAATGGCTCATCAAAGGCGACGACAAGTCTGATGCCATCAAGGCCGCATCGATCATTGCCAAGGTGGCGCGAGACAACGAGATGACGCGCCTCGATGGCTTATACCCGCAATACGGGCTGGCAAAACACAAAGGCTATCCCACGAAAGAACACCTCGATGCGCTGGTGGCACATGGACCTTCACCGGTACACCGAATGTCTTTTGCACCCTGCCAGGTGCCAGGCAAACAAGTCGATTTACTCTAGCGCCCCGTCATCCCGACCGGGCTGGCGCACCAGCTTAGTCGAGGGATCTGATACTCGCGGCGATCATGCCGCAGAAGGAAACAGTCGAACTAACGCTCGTGATCCAACAACTGCTGCGCCGCGCTCTTCACCGTTTCCATATTCGCGTAACCGCCTTCAGCCAGCTTCTGCAAAAAGCTTCGCTGCCGCTGGTTGCGCAGATGTACTTCGATTCGGGCGTGCACCAGTTCGTGTGAGGGGGGCTTGGGCATGTAGTCTACCGCCCCTGCTTTGAAACCCATCTGTTCGTTATGTTTGTCATCCATGGAGGTAACGAAGATGACGGGAATGTCCGCGGTGAGCGGCATTTCCTTCAGCGCCATGCAGGTTTCGATACCCGTCATCTCGGGCATCATGTTATCCAGCAGAATGAGATCAGGGCGTTGCGTTCGCGCAACTTCGAGTGCTTTCGGCCCGGAGGTAGCAACCACCACGTCATAGGTGGGCTGCAGAATGCTTGTCATGATCCTTATGATGGTGACCTGGTCGTCGACAACGAGGATCAGGGGTTTTTCTCTCTGTTCCACTGTACCTTTCCTTCGTACTGTGTACTTGTAAACAACGCACCGGCGCTGTGCGTAGAAGTCTGTGTAGACCTCGCCGCAAATGATAGCCTAATCCGCAGTTCCATTACACAAGTGCACCAGCCCTTACTGTTCTTTCGATATCACATGACTCAAAGCCCTTTTTCCCGTTCTGCCCCACTTAGGTTGCTCGCCCTCCTGGTGCTGCTGGCGGGTTGCAGCGACGGTGGTTCCCCCTACGAGGGATATGCCGCAAAACTGGCGAGGGTGCTGGATGAAGACGTTGCTGCTGCCGGTACAACAATGTCGCCGCTGACATTTCCGCGGGTGCGGGACAATCGAATCAGCTTTACCGAAAAAGGTATCGATCTACTGGATTTCCTGTCCCTCGGCGGCTGCGAACTGCAGGGACTGGTGGCGCTGCGTAACTCAGGCATGGGCCGCATGGCGCCAGCGTCGCAACAGCTCGTCTATGAACTGCAGTTCCTGTCCCTTGCAGAACGTTGCCTGGAAACACTGGACGCTGCGCTTGCCGCTGAGTTTGAAGTTGTGCTATTACAGAAGAAAGCAGAACTGCCGGCGCGAATCTTCCTGGCGACCCTGGCAGGTCCCGAGTTCAGGGAGTACTGGTCGACCACTGGATCATCCGATGGATCAGATGCAGGGCGGATCGCGGCTGCGATCAGTGCGATGAAACAGGACATGCAGGGCTGGCTTGCCGGTAACTATGAGGTGTCTTCAGGAAGACTGGAGGGGCAACTCGAAGTGATTCGAAGCGGTACCGGTGGCGCAGATGTTGCCGCCTGGTCTGCCCTTGCGACTGGCCTGCCCACGGCGACGACTATCCTCATGTCACGTCAGGCACGACGACCACTTTGTTTTGAAGGTATGAAAACAGATGCTGCGGATATTCTTCGAAATGTTGTCATGACAGAGTTTATCGGCGGAATTCAGCAGGATATTGCAAAAGCGCAGAAAACCACGATCGAAGTGTTGCCACTGGTCACTGAGATGGAGCAGATGCTGTACGCTGCAGAAACGCGCGCCTATCGCGACTGGCGTACGCGGCGTGACGCGGACCTCGGCGTGGGCGCGCAGGCGCTTGCTGAACACGTAGAAGCACTACAGCCCCTGATGCAACAGTGCGGCTTTATTCCGGCAACGGACCCGACCTGATGAAGTTGCCCTCGTCTCCCTGGAAGTACGTGGCAGCGCCGTGCTGGATAATGGCGGTAGTTGCTTCAGGTTCGCCGCGCCGGCGGAAATGATTTGCCGTCACTGGTAACAATACACGGCTTGTTTCACCGATCTCTGTCATCAACCGGCCACGCTCGGCGGTGATGCGCAACTCCTTGGGCTTCCGGCCGGCAAATCGATACGTCACTGGTTGATACACCCCGCTGACTGACGAAATCTGTTCGCGTGAAAGGGTGATGACCGGCGGTGGTCTTGGTGGCACAAACCCCTTAACGAGATCGTCTTCAATGACTCGCCTGATCCTGCGCAATGCACGATTGTTAAACGCGTTGATCACAACAAAATAGCCCCGTGCAAGTTGCGGCGAATAGGCGAGGTAAGTCAGGTATCCGTCTGCATCACCGCCATGGCCGATAAAGACAAAACCCTTGTGCGCGTAATGATAGAGTCCCAGGCCGTAACCCCACGGCAGCCCGCTTCTTGCCGCAAGCGTGGTTACCGGCGTTGCTAGCCGCGCGATCTCTGCTGGCGTGAAGAGCTGGCGTCCCTCGATTTTGCCGCGGTTGATCAGCATCTGGAGCACACGCGCCATTTCTATCGTGCGGATGTTAAGCCCGCCAAATGCTCGATATAGCGTATGCCAGTAAGGAATCTTCGTTGTACGATCTGAATCGTAACCGGTGATCAGCGAGGTTTTGACCGTATCGGTCCGGAAGTAGGTGGCACTCTCGAGCCCCATCGGCGCAAACACAAGTTGCTCCGCGAGTGTTTCAAACGTCTCGCCTGCGGTAATTTCAATAGCGTATGCCGCTACGCCTGCGCCGGAATTGGTGTAAGAAGAATGTAATCCAGGCTGCCAGCGAGTTGTTCTGGAGGCAGGGTCCACGGCAAGAGATGCCTGTAGCGATACCGGTTCATTAAAATCCCATTCCTTGCGACTCATGTCGCTCAGCCCGGCGCTGTGCTCGATCAACTGTGCAACGGTGACGTATGTGTCTGCAAAGGTGTTAGTGACAGGTACTTCTTCGAGAAAACTATGGAGTGGTGCATCGATATCCAGGAGCCCCGACCCGCGCAGCCTGAGCGCAGTCATACCAAGAAACATCTTCGAAACAGAGCCAAGGCGAACGTAATCATCGAGGCGCATCGGCTCCTGACGCTCATGATCGGAGACACCGAGGGCTTGCGCAGTGATAAGACCACTGCCGTCAACAATCAGCAGACCGACACCGGCGATGTCATTTTCCAGGCGGATCTTATCAACAGCCGCCCGCAGGCCGCTGTCAGCCTCTGCGGGTATAGCGCAGGCGATCAGTATTGTAATGAGTATGACCAGTCTCATCAGGTTGTAGACCGAGTTATGCATGGCCCAGTTTCACATCAGTATCTGTAGAAATAAACGCTCGCCCGTGGACTTGTACTGAAGCAGCTTGAATCGCAGCGCGTGTAACAAAAAGACCGGCGCTGCATCTAAGAAATCAATAACGCAACAAAAACAAGTCATCAAAGGAGGCAATCCCATGCCCGACTATGTCATGACGACGTTGGATTTTATGGCCACACTGTTTGTTCTGGTGATCGGCCTGTTTGTACTTTTCGTCATCGGTCTTGCGATACATGACCGAACCCAGAAAGCCGATGCGGTGCTGCATAACTATCCCGTCATAGGGCACATGCGCTATGTCCTGTCTGAACTCGGTGAGTTCTTTCGGCAGTACTTTTTTGCGATGGATCGTGAGGAGATGCCCTTTAACCGCGCCGAGCGTGAATGGGTATATCGTGCAGCTGACAACAAGGACAACACGGTTGCCTTTGGCTCCACCCGATACCTGCGTGAAGCCGGTACCTCAATTTTTGTGAACTGCCCTTATCCGACGCTGAATGAGGACGCAGCCGCAAGCCAGCCGCTTGAGATTGGACCTTATTCGAGGGAGCCCTTTCACGCGCGCTCAATTTTTAACATCTCCGGTATGAGCTTCGGCGCACTCTCTGCGCCAGCCGTAAAGGCACTGGCCAATGGCGCCCGCATGGCGGGCTGCTGGATGAATACAGGTGAAGGTGCGCTGTCGCCGCATCACCTTGCCGGTGGCTGTGACATCGTGTTCCAGATTGGTACAGCCAAGTACGGTGTTCGCAACACCGACGGCACACTCAGTGATGAGAAGCTCGCTGACGTGGCGAAAAACGAAAACGTGCGAATGTTCGAGATCAAACTGTCGCAGGGGGCCAAGCCAGGCAAGGGCGGCATCCTGCCCGGTGACAAGGTCACTGAAGAAATTGCGCTGGTAAGAGCGATCAACGTCGGAGAGGATTCGATATCCCCCAATCGTCATCCGGAAATCAACAGTAACGAGGATCTGCTCGACTTTATTCATCACGTCAGGGAGGTCACCGGGAAACCCACCGGGTTTAAATGTGTCATCGGTGCCTATGGCTGGCTGGAAAACCTGATGGAACTGATCAAGCAGCGTGGGATTGAGTCTGCGCCTGATTTCATCACGATTGACTCATCCGACGGCGGCACCGGCGCCGCCCCGATGCCTCTCATGGATAACGTGGGCATCCCCCTGAAAGAGTCGTTACCACTCGTGGCCGATATTCTTGCCAGCGCAGGGCTGAAGGACCGCATCAAGCTGGTTGCATCAGGCAAGCTGATCACACCAGCGGAAGTAGCCTGGGCGTTATGCGTCGGCGCCAACTTTGTGACCTCTGCACGTGGCTTCATGTTTTCGCTCGGCTGTATCCAGGCGCTGAAATGTAACAAGAACACCTGCCCGACCGGCATTACCACCCACAACCCAAGGCTGCAGAAGGGTCTCAACCCCGAGAACAAAGCGGCAAAAGTTGCCAACTATTGCATGAACCTGGTGCATGAAGTTGAAGTGCTGGCGCACAGCTGCGGTGTACCGGAGCCACGGCGACTGAAACGTTTCCATGTTCGGATCGTGCAGGAAGATGGTCGCTCGGTACCGCTGGATGAGCTTTACCCCCAACTCGCCTGACGCGGTTTCACTTCTTTACCGCGCGGACGTAAAGTGAGGTGATACGTCAAACGCGGTGAAGACCATTGAAGGCATACCTGCAGATAGACCTCAAGATAACCGACCTGCCGGGGTTCATGCAGTACGCGGAGCGTATCCCCGAACTGATTGGTAAACATGGCGGCAGGTATATTGTTCAGGGCGTGGTGCCTCAAACAGTTCAAGGTGATGACGCTATCCCCGAGCGCAGTGTCATCATCGAATTTCCTTCTACCGCAGATGCGGAGGCCTTCCTGGCCGAGCGTAAAACCACTGATCTTTACGACATCTGGCAGCGGACCACGCAGGCGCGGATATTGTTACTGGAGGGGTGTGCGTGAACCCGTCATCCCGACCGGGCTGGCGCACCAGCAACGCCGAGGGATCGCTCACTCGTGAGCCGGCGAAAGGAGGCACAACATGGGAGAACTGATCCAACTCACCGTCTCAGGCAAGTCCATGGACACCTACGTCTCCCGTCCCGAGACATCGCCCACCGCTGCCATCCTGGTCTGCATGCATGGCCCAGGTGTAGATGAATTCATCCGCGATATCTGCAAACGCCTGTCATCACTTGGTTATCTTGCCATCGCCCCCAACTTCTACCATCGCCTTGCAAGCGGCGTTGATGAACCATGGATGAAGATGGTTGATACAGAGGCGATAGAAGACATGCGCGCAGCCATAGACTTCCTCGCAGCAACCGGGACGTCAAAGATCGGCATTGTGGGTTTTTGCATGGGCGGACGCCTTGCTTATCTTGATCTTGCCCACGATGAGAGAATACGCACCGGGGTCATCTTCCATGGTGGCAATATCATGATGCAAAAAGACGAGGTGTTGTGTTCTCCACTCGAACAGTCGGAGTCGATCAGTGCGCCCATACTCGGCATATTCGGGGCAGACGACAGCAATCCCAGTCCGGCTGATATGGAGCAGATCTCTGCGCACCTGGAAAGCCTCGGCAAAGCCCACGAGTTTGAATCTTTCGCTGGTGCAGGTCATGCTTTCCTTAATTTCACCCGGCCGCATATGTTCAGGGAACAACAGGCGGCTCTCGCCTGGCAGCGTTGCGTCGATTGGCTTGAAGCGCAGTTGGGTTGAGGAGGACCAGACATGTTGAGAGTAAGACGCGCAAGCGAAGATGACCTGGATTACCTGGTTGAGTTTACGACCCGCCAGGTTCGAGAGGGCGAGGGTGCTATTAAAGGCCCGGATGTTGTGCAACTGGGCATCCGGCGCTCATTGCAGGATGAAAGCCTTGCGATGTATTGGGTGCTTATCGATGAAAACAATACACCTGTTGGTTCTGTGTCAGTGCTGAAAGCCTGGAGTGACTGGAACGCGGGGTACTACTGGTGGTTGCAGAGCATGTACATCGAACCGGATCATCGCGGTCAGGGTGGCATGGCGCTGCTCATCGACGCTGTGAAATCAGAAATGATGTACCAGGGCGGCCTGGAACTGCGGCTCTACGTGAATAAGGACAACGTGCAGGGCAAACAGGCTTACGAACGCTATCGCTTCAGGATGTCTGTGTATGAAGTGATGGTGCTGGATGAAGAGGGCTGAGGTAATCAGGCACACTTGTCTTCAACCGGTGCCATCAATGTGCCCGGCTGACTATACGGTGCAGCAAAAGTGAATGCGTCGACCGATGGACCGTTCGCTTCAAGGTATTCGAGCTTTGCCCTGGCCTCTTCGATGCTCGGCTCGTGACCAGCAGGTACCCACCAGAGCACAAGATAAAAATCCATTTTCTCGAACCATTCCTTGCGTCTTCTCATGATCTGCAGGTGATCGGTGTTGCGATAGGCAAACGCCACCAGGTCGTCGAGGCTTTCCCAGACGGAAAGGTTCACGGCGATATTCGGATCGTCATAGGCCTGTACGTCTGTTGCATCGTTGCCATCGCCGACGAGACGCCAGACGAAACCGGGTTGCGCCTCAGCGACGGCGTTAACGCGATCAAGATTGTTGACGAAATCGGCGTTAACCGGATCTTCAATCGGTTTTCTGAACCTCGCGATGTTCAGTTGTGCCAGGTGGTAGCGCGCCATTATTCACCCCGCGTGATTCGAAGGACTTTGCCACTGTCGCTGTCTGTGAGGAGATAGAGATTGCCGTCAGGTCCGGTCCTGACATCCCGAATACGCTCACCAAGTTCTGAGAAGAGGGGCTCCTCGGCAACCACCTTGCCGTCTTCCATGTCGAGTCGGCGCACTTCCATGTCAACGAGAGCGCCGACAAAGAGATCACCCTGCCATTCCGGGAACACGTCACCATCATAGTAGGCCAGCCCGGACGGGCCGATACTCGGAACCCAGTAGTGTAACGGGTCGGTGACACCGGGATATTGTGTCAAAGGGGAGACGTAGGCACCCGAGTAGTTTTCGCCGTAAGTAACTGCGGGCCAGCCGTAGTTTGCGCCAGGCATAATCAGGTTCAGCTCATCGCCGCCCTTGGGACCGTGCTCGTGAAGATAGATATCCCCGTTGCTGCTGTCGATGGCGAGGCCCTGCGGATTGCGATGACCGTAGGAATAGACTTTTGCATCGCCGCCACCATCAACAAAAGGATTGTCCTCGGGCACTGATCCATCACTGTTGATGCGGATGACTTTACCCAGGTGGCTCATCGTGTCCTGCGGGGCTTCGCGGTACTCAAAGCCATCACCAGTTGTCACCATCAGCGTACCGTCAGGCAGGAACAGCAGCTTGCCACCATAATGTTGCGGCGTGTCCTTTGTGGGTATGGCACTGTAGATGATCTCAGTGTCCGCAAAGCCGGTATCTGTCAGTCGAGCACGCATGATCGTCGTGCCATTTGCTTCAGGCGTCCCGCCAGCATAAGACAGGTAAACAAGACTGTTGTTTGAAAAGTCCGGGTCCGGAATGGCGTCGAAGTAACCACCCTGGCCTGCGACATAGGTTGGTGGGGTATCTGTCAGCGCTGCGCTGGTTTCACCTTCTGGTGTAACCCGGAACACTTCACCCTCGCGGGTCGAAACAAGGTAGTCGCCCCCTGGCAGGAAACCGATAGACCACGGGTAGTCAAAACCCTCGGCAACAACCTCCACTTTGTAGTCTGAAGCACTTGCGGTCATCGCCAGTGCCAGGAGAGTGAAGGCAAACAAACTTCTCATGTGGATTTTCCGGGATATGAAATGAAGGAACCATTATACTGCCCTCATCTATTCAAGGTACAAACACATGAAAGTTGTTGGTGGTTTTATTGTGGCCGTACTGGTCACGTATCTGTTCGGCGCAACCTTTATCAGCCAGGGGAACATTGCCGCCGTCATCGACATGGGATTTGACATCATCATGGCCCACCGGCTGGATGCGGTGGTACACGACATCACCCACATGTATGACCTCTATCTGCCGCTGGTGACAATTGGCCTCCTGATCGCGCTGAGCGTGGCAGGTGGGATTATTCGTTTTGTACCGAACCTTCGGTTGATCGGATACGTCTCTGCCGGGTTTGTCGGCATGATCGCCCTGCACGTCATCATGAAGGCAGTTCTGGGGCTTTCTGGTATCGCCCCAACCCGAGAGATTACCGGGCTGATTGCACAGGGTATTGCGGGTGGCCTGGGCGGTTATGCATTCCATCTTGTTTCTGCAAAAACCACGCAGGAAAGCGCCTGAAGCCCTAGCTGCCCCAATCCTCCAGCAGCTGACGTTCGGTGGCAGGGTCTGCGGGACTGCCGCTGATGTTCCCCATGACGTAGTCTTCGACGGTTGATGCAGCACCGGCCGTCGAATATTCATCTTCCTTCCGCTCAATTGCCCTTTCACTGACCACGGTCTGCCAGTCTGAACCTGCACGACAGGCGACGGCACGACGACCTTCGGCCACGTACTCGCGGCACCAGCCATCTGCGGTGTTGAACGTAACGATAAGTTCAACATCACCGTCGTTTGTTTCAACTGTGGTGCCCGATGCCGCATTGTTCAGCGCGTCAGCCAGTGTCATGGTGCTTTGTGTGGGTAGGAAGGTGATAGCGCCAACGATAAAAACTGCAACAGAGGCTGCAATGGCAGGCATCAGCCAAGTTCGGGTCGGTTCCTGCGCATCTATTTCAAGCGCTTGTTTTTCCAGAGCATGTTTTTCCAGCGTGTCGATGGTCTGCTGCGGGAGCGGTTCGTTCTCGATCTGTGATGCAAGTGCCTGAAGATCGTCATTGTCAGTCTTCAATACGTCGTAAACCGCGCGCAGGTCAGGATCCTGCAGCAGTCTTTCTTTCAGCTGGGCAGCTTCTTGATCATCCAGATCGCCGTCAATCAGGCGTGAAATGGCTATGGCATCGTCATCACTGATCATCGTTAAGGCCTCCTGTTAGCCTGCCGAGGGTGACACGTGCCCGGGCGATTCGACTCATGACGGTGCCGAGTGGCACATCCAGCGCAACCGATATCTCCTCGTAACTCATGCCTTCAATCGCAGCCATGGATAGCGCAATACGCTGGTCCTCGGACAGTCTTTCCATCGCTCTTGCGAGTCTCTGCAGCTTGTCCTGTCGGGCAAGGTCCTGTTCCGACTCGTTCAATGTGGAAAAGGTCGGTAACTCTGTATCGATCTCTTCGTTAAATTCCACGCCTGGCTTTCGGCCCCGACGACGCAGTTCGTCAATCCAGAGATTCTTGCAGACCCTGAACATCCATGGACGAGCTCCGTCAGCTGGAATGCCGCTTTTAAGGCAACGTTCAACAGCGGTCTGGACCAGGTCGTTGGTGTCGTCCACTGAACCAGTCAGTGAGTAGGTAAACTTCCTGAGCGTCGGTAACTCGTCTACAAGCATGTCGTGCAGCGCTTTTCCCGTTAATCTATCGTTGTTACTGCTCATCTAACGCCAGGATCACTCATTAATTCCGGAAAAATTTTGGAATAGCCTACTCGTCATGTCGTTACTGACTATCACAATACTCACCAGCGCTTCGACAATTCGATTCAGGCGAATGTTCCGTTAAATCATGCACGGCCTCAACAGTAAGTTCATCGCAGCATTGGCTGTTTTCTTCTGGCTCACGACGTCGACAGCGTTTCATGTCGCCGAAGCGGCGTTCGTGTTGTCCTCGGATGAGTTTGAGGATGAGTTTGAAGATGACCTTGAGGACGAAGTTGAGGATGAGATCGAGGACGAGTTTGAAGACCTGATCGAGGATGAACTCGAGGAGGAGTTTGAGGATGCCATCGAAGATGAGATCGAGGACGAGTTCGAGGATTCGATAGAAGATGAACTCGAGGACGAGCTGGAGGATTCAATCCAGGATGAGATCGAGGATGAGTTTGAAGACAGTATCGAGGATGAGCTTGAAGACGAACTTGAGGATTCAATCGAAGATGAAATTGAAGACGAGTTTGAAGATGCGATAGAGGACGAGCTGGAAGAGTCGATCGAAGACGAAATCGAGGATGAGTTCGAGGATTCGATAGAAGCCGAGATTGAGGACGAGTTCGAAGATGAGTTTGAGGAGTTCATTGAAGATGACCTTGAAGATGAGTTCGAAGACTTCATGGAGGATGAGATCGAAGATGAGTTTGAAGACGCAATAGAAGACGAAATCGAGGACGAGTTCGACGAAGAGATCGATGATGAGCTGGAAGACGGTTTTGATGACGAATTCGAAGATGAAATCGAGGATGCCTTTGATGAAGACAGGGAGTTTGACGACGAATTTGACGAGGAAGACTTTCAAGATGAGTTTGATGAAGACCTGGACGAACCAGGGTTTTCCTCGTCAGACCTGGAAGACGCTGAGGTAGAGGAATTACTCGACTCCATTGCCGAGAAAGCGGCAGAACTGGCCGAAGACCAGATTGATCTCGCCATGGACACCTTTACAGACGAAGAAGGTAGGCTGGCTTTTTCAGACGAGTGGATAGTACTTGCGACACCGGAAGCCCTGCTCGCACTGGAAGCCGAGGGCTACCTGATCAACGAAACCGAAGTGCTGGATGCGCTCGGTTACGTCATCGGCAGCATAGAGGCGCCGAGCTCGTTTGACCCCGCGCAGGTAAGACTTGCAGGCCTGGAGATGATTTCTTCGCCGGATGTAGTGATCGACAGAAACGTTATCTATCGGCCGGTAGCTGGTGCAACAGATGCTGGCGCGGCAGGTAAACCAGTTTTTGTGTCACCCAGGCATGCCATCGGCATGATCGACTCCAGTATTAACATTGCTCACCCGGTGTTTGATGAAGCTGATATCTCCCAGGCTGCATTCAACCCCGGTGCTTACGAACTGGGTGAGGCACACGGCACGGCAATTGCGTCGGTGATGGTGGGACGCTCGAGCGAGTTCACCGGTTACGCGCCTGGCGCCCGCTTGTTTAACGCAGCAGTCTTCTCTGAAGATCCAAACGGCAGTGAGTTCTCGACAGTAGTCGCCGTCACCCGGGCAATTAACTGGCTGCTGGGTCAGGACATCAGGATTATCAACATGTCCCTGACTGGCCCCCACAACGCGATTCTGGAAAGGGTTGTTGCCAATGCCTGTGATGATGGGGCGACCATCATTGCGGCGGCGGGGAACGCTGGTCCCCAGGCTGCACCCCTCTATCCTGCTGCGTATACATGCACCATTGCAGTCACTGCGGTGGATGACGCGAACCAGCCGTATTACAGAGCAGCGCAGGGCGCGTATATCGATTTTGCTGGACCCGGTGTCAGGGTCAGGCATGCGGCATTGTCCAGATTCAGTGAAGGAGGCTTCAGTGAAGGGACGGGCACGTCGTTTGCGGCGGCCTATGTCACTTCGCGCGTTGCGGGACTTGCAACGCTCGATCATGTCCGGGAGCAGTTGCAAGAGATATCTCAGGATCTTGGCGAGCCTGGTAAAGATCCCGTCTTCGGTTATGGACTGATCCGTAACCAATAGCCGTTCAGGCATTCCTCCTCAAAAATCGACCGTTCGTCGGCAAACCGGAATGAGGTTCTGATCGCAGCGTTACGCGCGACATCAAGCCACCGGTGAGGACCGAAAATGAAAAAACCACTTTCCATTAACCACATGGTGATCAGCGCCGCGCTGGCAGGTTTGCTTGTCACCAAGGCACCGATGATTCGGGCCGATGTGGAATCAGAATTCAACGAGTTCGTACGCGAGACGCAAACCGAGGAAAGCTTCTTCGATCTTGAAGAGTTGTATCGATTGCTGCAGGAATTCTTCGGCGATGACGATGAAGATGATGACGAAGACCTGGAGGACGATGACGGGGACTTTGATGACGAGGACTTTGATGAAGAGGACTTTGATGAAGAGGATGGGGATGAAGAGGACGATGATCCCGAAGACAATGAAAACGACGATGAAGATGAAGAAGACGACGAGGAATTAGACGACGAGAGTGACGAATCCGAACATGAAGACATGTGCGAGTTCACGCATGAGGATGACGACGAGCAAGATGAGGGCGACGACCTCGACGACGAGATGGAGGATGAGACGCTCGGCCTCGACGAAGATGAAGACGACCTCGACGATGAGGCCGAGTTGGATAACTGTGACTTCGATGACGAGAGTGACGACGAGAACGACGAAAACCAGGACGATGAAGACAACGAATGCGAAAACGGTGAAGACTGTGACGATGAGTCCTCATTCGGTGCACCCGACCAGGGTTTTGGATTTGTTAATACAAATCCGGTGGCAGACGCGACCGTATTCACGGTCCCCATCGAGCAGGCAAATGATGCTTCTAGATTCCTTACACAGGCGACGCTTGGTGCCAACTATCCCCTGATCACCCAGGTGGCCCACCAGGGCAAAGAAGCCTGGCTTGAGTCACAGTTGGCACAACCGCCGGGGCTGACCATGCCCTATGTGGAATACCTGATCAGCCCGTTTGAGGGCGAAGAAGAGTTAAGCGAAGCGCAGCTGGATTACCTGTTTGAGTTCCAGGGTGTGCCGGAGAGCTACTTTTCCTACTCCTGGTGGACGCAGGCAATGACGTCGCCTGACCTTGTCAGGCAGCGAGTTGCGACAGCACTTTCGGAGATATTCGTTATCTCACGCAACGTTGAGGAAATCGGTGAAAACCCGATCGCGCTGGCGGGTTTTTACGACATGCTGTTAACGCACAGTTTGGGTAATTTCCGTGACCTGCTGCTCGATGTGACCTTGAATCCAGCCATGGGCGTTTATCTCAGCCACTTTGAGAATGCCAAGGCGAACCCTGAGGCGGGTACCTATCCCGATGAGAATTACGCACGAGAAGTGATGCAACTCTTCAGTATTGGCCTGTACGAGCTTAATGCTGACGGCACACGCAAAGCAGATTCGAACGGTCAGCCGATCGCGACCTATAACAACGACACGATCCGTGAGTTCGCGAAAGTCTTTACCGGTCTCGGCAATGGCGGCGAAGAGTCTTCATTCAGTCAGGTGGATGATATTGGCGTCGACATGTATGTGCCGATGCGGATGTATCAGCAACAGCACGATACCGGCGAAAAGCGACTCTTAAATGGGGTGACCCTCCCCGGTGGGCAGGATGGTATGGCCGATATCAACGCCGCCATCGACAACCTGTTCAACCATCCGAATGTGGGCCCTTTCATTGGCCGATTGCTGATTCAGCGGCTGGTAACCTCAAACCCGAGCCCGGCGTACGTCGCACGTGTTACCGCTGCCTTTAATGGGGCAACTGGCTCGCCCCGCGGTGATATGAAAGCACTAGTAAGAGCAATTCTGCTGGACCCGGAGGCAGTCAGCGCGCCCGCTCTGGCAGCAGACAGCCAGGGCAAACTGCGCGAACCGATGTTGCGTGCGGTACATCTCGCCCGCGCATTTGATGCGACAAGCCATGACCGAACGTTTAACGACAATGGCGTGCTGTTATCAGAGACAACCAACCAGGTGATTTTTGGGTCACCCAGCGTATTCAATTTCTTCCAGCCTGGGTACGCGCCGCTGGGCGAAATCACCAATCGCGGCCTGGTTGCACCTGAGTTCCAGATCACCAGCGCAAGTTCGATTATCGGTGTGAAGAACTATCTCGCCTTTGCGACGAGTGAAGAGGGTCCTATCGAGATTGAAGGGGCTTCTTCAATCACACGACTCGACCTTACCGAAGAAGCCGCGATGACACCGGAAGTCTTACTTGACCGCCTCGATACGGTGCTTACCTACGGCACCATGACCCTCGGTACGCGCAATGCGATCAGCACTGCCATCGCAAACCTCGAAGGTGAAGAGAGAGTAAGAACCGCGATCTACCTGGTGATGATTTCACCCGATTACACCACTGCCATTTAAGAAAGGAGCGTGACCATGACGACATTTGATCCATCTCGAAGAAGTTTTCTCAGCAAAAGCGGCAAGGTGGCAGTGGCCACTACTGTCGGCCTTTCTCAGCTAGGCCTGCTCGGCAGGGCGAGTGCGCAGGAGGCTGGCGGCGGTTACCGGGCACTGGTCTGCATCCTTTTTGCTGGCGGTATCGATTCCTTCAATGTACTGGTACCAACCGACACAGCGGGTCACGCCGAGTACGCGAAAATCCGATCCGATCTCGCGTTGCCTGCTAGCAGCCTGTTACCGCTTACAAGTGCTGCGAGTGGTGGAAAGACACTCGGCCTGCACCCTGCGTTGACGGAACTGCAGTCCCTTTACAACGGCGGAAAGCTGGCTTTTGTCAGTAACGTTGGCACATTGGTTGAGCCGACAACAACAAGTGCACTGCAGAGCGGCTCCGCCAAATTGCCTCTTGGCCTCTATTCGCACAGCGACCAGATCAACCAGTGGCAGACCTCAGTGCCAGACAGCCGTAGCCTCGCAGGCTGGGGCGGCCGTCTTGCTGATCTGCTCATGCCAAGCAACAGCAACCAGGCCCTTTCCATGAGTCTCTCACTGTCGGGTGCAAACGTTTTCCAGACGGGTGCACGTACTGACTACTACGCCATGGTGCCAGGTGGAAACGGCGTCGTCTCATTGGAAGGTGGCGATGATCGGACCGGCGTGGTGAACACGATTTATCAGAACAGCTATCGCAACATTTTCCGCAGGGCTTACAAGAACCGTTTCAACCAGGCCCAGAGCGCTAACAAACAGCTGGGAGATGCGATCGCGGGTACGTCTGAGTTTTCGGCAACGTTTGGTAACGATGAGTTCTCGCAGGCAATGCGCATGGTGGCGAAGACCATTGCCGCCAACGCGCAGCTCGGTTCAGAAAGGCAGACGTTCTTTGTGAACTTTGGTGGCTGGGATCATCACGATGAGGTGATCAACTCAATGGCCGGCATGCTTGCCGCGGTGAACCAGGGGTTGGGTGCATTCCAGAAGGCGATGCAGGAGATCGGCATGGAAAACAACGTGACGACCTTCAGCACGTCGGACTTCGGGCGCACTCTCACGTCCAACGGTCGTGGCAGCGATCATGGCTGGGGTGGCAATCACTTTGTGATGGGTGGTGCGGTGAAAGGTGGGCAGGTATTTGGCACCTATCCTGACCTCTCGCTGGGCAACCCGCTCGACACTGGTCGTGGTGTGCTGATGCCGACTTTATCGACCGATGAGTACTTTGCTGATCTCGCATTATGGATGGGTGTACCGGCCGGGCGCCTGGGAGATGTTATCCCCAATATCAGCAGGTTCTACGATACCGTGGCAGGTAAGGCACCGGTTGGTATCTTCGGCTAGCCTTTGTTATCTAAGGTCTCCCAGGGTTAGTCCTGGGAGATTGCCTCATAGCGTGGTGTCGATGCTGTCAGCGTGAGATCAGTCGCCACTGGCGATTGTTCATCCAAGAATCAACCAGGGCGCTTATGCCGGTAGATTCAAATTTCCTGATCTCTTGTCCGAGCGAATCATTGAAAAGGTTGGGCAACATATTACGGTCGACCGCATGGTCGGCTTGATACATCTGCCAGATATCCACTTCCAGTTCACCTTGCAGCAATGTGAGGGTGTGGGTTGTTGCAGGAATCTGCCAGCAGTAGTCGCCGATTTTGATCCAGGCGTCCCACTCCGCTCGCTTTGTGATGTCGTCGTAGTAAAC
The DNA here is from genome assembly GCA_963675345.1 of Trididemnum clinides. Lineage (NCBI taxonomy): Eukaryota > Metazoa > Chordata > Ascidiacea > Aplousobranchia > Didemnidae > Trididemnum > Trididemnum clinides. Next base: position 19,327 of record CAVLYW010000168.1, read on the forward strand.
GAGATACGTGTTGCCGCGGAGACCACGCAATGCTTCGATGACATCACTTCTGGCAATGAGATCATCGAGGGGATGCGGCCGCGTTGATTGTATGATGCTACCATCGATGGGCTCGGATCCTAGTGCTTTGAACCGCTCGATGAGATCGTTCGTTGTTGTATCCGGTCGATACCTGTAACCCGGTGGTCGCAGTGACAGGGTGCCTGGCGCGGAGATATAGGTGTCGTCCGAATCAACCCACCTGTGGACTGCGGTATCGGCCCTGCCACAGTCCGGGCAGGGACTCATCCAGCCGGTGCGGTCGGTTATGGCAATGCCGCTGCGGTGTGCACGTTCCTCGACGCCGCTTCTGAACGCGGCGGCACCCGTCACGTCCCCGGCAAGTATCGAAGCCACCATTTCTTCCGGCTGTGATTGCGTCAAGTTTTCATCGTTCAGCCAGGTCGACAGCACGTTAACGGCAACCCACTGCTCGATTTCTCCATGGGAGAGCTCCTGGCGATCACACAGAAGGCATCGCCAGCCTTTCAGTTGTTGATTGACCAGTATTGACTGCCAATTGGCAGGGAGGGCTCCGCTTGCTGGCGGGCTTAGGATAGAGCTAAGCCGCAACCTAAGCGCCTCAAGAAGCTCGTTGGCCCAGGTGACTTGTTCGTGTGACGAGATACTAAAGTCGTTAAAGGAGCCTGCGCCCGCGAATACGTTGCCCATGTCGGGGTCGATCTGATTCTTATCGGCAAGTTCGATTCCCCGATGCGCCCAGGTGAGCCAGTTATCCTGATGTGCATGCCGCAACAGTGCCTCAAGCATGCTGAAAGCGAGGTGAGCCTGTTTAGCGCGTGTCCCGGGTTCAGGAGGCATGATTCAAAGGCGCATTTTCATATTGGGATTGAAAGATGAACTCCCCTCAGCACCCAGTGTGCTATCTCCTGGTTTTGTAGAGCTTATCCTCTGGATAACGTGTTTCCAGGAAAACACGATCCGCCTTTTTCATTTTCCGCACAACCAGGGAATAGGAGTTGTCGATCATCCGCTCGATCTCTCCCGCGGGCACCGTGCCATCCAGGATGATGGTGTTCCAGTGGTCCTTGTTCATGTGATAGCCCGGCACAACGCTGGGAAACACATCACGCAACATCTGTGCCTCGTTAGGATCGCATTTCAGGTTCATGTTTGGTGTGCCTGCATCATCGGCCAGCGTGGCGAACATCTTGCCCAGTACTTTGAATACGGCAACGTCCGGGCCAAACGGATAATCTTCAGCCGCTTCCGGCTTGGCTAACAGGTAGGTTCTGGCATTGTCCTCATTCATTGCGGGGCCATTCTTGATGAGATTCGTCATGACGAGCTTCGCGAACAAGCCGATCCATCTCCCGGCTGGTCAGGCTGTGAAGGAAAGCAGTCAGTTGACTGATTTCTTCTTCATCCAGCGTGAAAGGCAGCATACGCGGGTCCATGTCAGGGCTGTCGAACCCACCCTGCATGTAAAAATCGATGACCTCGCGAAGCGTACCCATGGAACCATCGTGCATATAAGGCGCGGTCAGGGCGACGTTGCGCAGGGAGGGGGTTCGATACCGCCAACGGTCAGCAGGGTCACCGGTGATTTCGTAGCGACCCAGGTCGTTGAAGACTTCACCCTCAAATTCTTCCTCCGTTTCAATCACAATCGTTTCGGAAAGCCTGACAACCCTGGTACCGTTTTTGGGCGACATGGTTCTTTCGTGGCCGATGCCGGTGTTGTGGAACGCCTCATCGGTGAAGAGGGCATATGAGTCGTTGATGGTATGGCAGGAAGCGCAGCCGTGACGGTTAAACAACGTGAAGCCCTTTTGCGCTGATTCAGATAACGCGTGCTGGTCTTTTTCAAAATACCAGGCGTCAAATGCGCTGTTCCCCGCAACAAGGGATCGCTGGTAGGCCGCCAGTGCGGAACCCAGCGTCTGGATATTGAGTTCCCCGTACACGGCTTCAAACTCCGACGCGTAATCTTCCAGCGTCGCAACCTTCTCCAGCACGTAGCCGATCGAGTGATTACCCATCTCCCGGTCTGAAAGCAGCGGGGACCACACCTGGGTTTCAAGGCTCATCTCCCTGCCGTCATGGAACAGGCTGGAGAGGTATCCAACGTTGAGGATCGTGGGTGCGTTGCGTTTTACAACGCGGCCTTCCAGACCGACGGAGGTTGCCAGCTCGTTCTGTGCGAACCCCTGCTCGGGAATGTGGCACATGGCGCAGGACAGTGTGTTGTTGACTGATAGTTTTCTTTCAAAAAAGAGCGCCTTGCCGAGGGCGACCGCTGCCGGGCTGTCCCCATGCTTGGATAGAGGCGTAACAGGGGGCAAGCCAAGGTCAGGGCGACCCTTCGCCGTGGCTGCAAACAGCACCAGCAGCAGCGCGCCCAGCGACCTTAACAGGTGGCTGGCGCGGCGATTTGAAAAGAGCTTTAACCTCATGATGACTGTGTTACGCTGGCTTCCGTTGCTCTTGCAAGGATAACAAAAATGAAAAAGTTCATTACCTTGATTGCGCTGTTGCTTGCAGCGAATCTAGCCTCTGCCGATGAAACCTGTATGTCGCCTTACATGGCAAAAATTGTCGGCCAGGAAGACTTCATCTATGTCTGGACGCTGGGTGTTGAAGGTGTTGGTGACGAGCAGGACAAGCTGGTGACCGTTGCCGTCAATCCAAACGATGAGAACTATGGCAAGGTAGTTGACAGTCTTTCTGTTGGAGGGAGAAACGAAGCACATCACTCTGGTTTCACCGATGATCGCCGCTACCTCTGGGCGAGTGGTCTCGATACCAGCAAGATTTTCATTTTTGATGTACATACCGATCCAGCGAAACCCAAACTCCACAAGACGATTGATAACTTTGTTGAGAAGTCAGGTGGCGTGGTAGGACCTCACACTTCTTATGCCTTGCCCGGTCGAATGTTGATTACCGGACTTTCTAACGACAAGGATCATGGTGGCATGACCGGCCTGGTTGAATACACCAACGCCGGTGACTATGTGGCCACCTACTGGATGCCGAAAGACGGCGATCTGCAAGGCGCAGAAAAAAGTGGAGAGATTGCTGACGGCTATGGTTATGACGTTCGTGCGTTGCCGCGTCGCAATGTGTTTATCACGTCATCCTTCACCGGCTGGAATAACTACATGATGAACATGGGCCAGATGATGGCGAGCCCTGAAGCCATGGCAGCATTCGGTAATACGGTCGTGATCTGGGACCTGCATACTCGCAAACCGAAGAAGGTGCTTGACGTACCAGGCGCACCACTCGAGATTCGATGCGCCTGGGGTCCGAACAACAACTACTGCTTTACCACCACCGCGCTGACCTCGAAGATCTGGCTGATCTACGAGGAAGATAATGACTGGCACGCGAAAGAAGTTGCCGATATTGGTGATGCGTCCAAGATTCCGCTGCCGGTTGACATCTCTATCGCATCTAATGACCAGCGTCTCTGGGTAGACACCTGGAACGATGGGCTGGTACGCCTGTTCGATATCTCAGATCCGCACAAACCGGTGCAGCTGTTCGAGGAGTCTATTGGGGAGCAGGTCAACATGGTTTCGCAGAGCTGGGATGGCAAGCGTGTTTACTTTACTTCTTCGCTGCTGGCGAACTGGGACAAGACACAGTCGACTGGCAAAGACCTGCAGTACATGAAGTTTTATGACTTTGACGGTGAAAAACTGACCCATAAGCACACCATTGATTTTGTTGGTCAGAAGCTCGGTTATCCTCACCAGATGCGATTTGGTGCCTATTCTCTGTACGGCCAGCGCGCACCATTTTCACCTGTACCGCAAAAAGGTCTTGCGCAGCTGCAGTGAAAGCCGCGCTAGCTCTACTGTTAATGTGCGGGGCAGCGATGGCCGCCCCGCATCACGAGACGCCCCAAAACCAGATTCTCGCACCCGGTTACGCAGAGCTGACCTTCGCGGCACCTGAAGCGGGTACCTATGTGCTGCCGCCACTCTGGACAGCGAAAGATGGCGCAGTGCTGGACACCGAAGGAAAGCAGCGGCGCCTGCATGAGTTCATGACGGGCAAGTTTACGCTCCTCAGCTTCATCTACACTTCATGCAGTGATGTGAATGGCTGTCCGCTCGCGAGCTATGTGCTGAACAAGGTGCAGGAACGCGTTGCAGGAGACGACGCACTAAAAGACTACGTTCAGCTGCTCTCGATCAGCTTTGATCGGATGAATGACTCGCCAGCACATCTGAAAACCTATGGTGCGAAATTCTCACGTGAGGCGGCGCCTGACTGGCAGTTTCTCACCACGGCATCAGATGCAGATCTCGATGAAATTCTCACCGGGTACGATCAGTTCATCATCGAGGATGTGGACGAGGCGGGGCAGAAGGTAGGCACACTCTCGCATGTGCTGCGGGTTTACTTGATTGATCATGAACAGGTGATCCGCAATATCTATTCGGTGTCTTTTCTGCACCCTGACATTATTATTAACGACATTAAGACTATTGTTGCCGACGCAACAGCACAGTCCCGGACGGAAACCTGAACAGGAGTTGTTATGAGCATTACACGAATCAAAACCAACAAGCGCATGAGCCAGGCCGTTGTACACGCTGGCGTTGTTTACCTGGCAGGGCAGGTGGCCCTGAACGCGGGTGGTGAAAGCATCACAAAGCAGACACAAGATATTCTCAGTGCGATTGATGGTTTGCTCGCTGAAGCGGGTTCCGATAAGTCCAAGCTGCTGTCAGCTACTATCTGGTTGTCTTCTATGGACGATTTCAACGAAATGAATGAAGTGTGGGATGCCTGGGTTGTGCCTGGTGAAACACCGGCGAGAGCCTGCGTGGAATCGCGTCTGGCTGCGCCCCAGTTCAACGTTGAGATAGGCGTTATTGCCGCCGTCTAACCACCCACCTGAAAGGGGTTGTCATGAGTATCCAGGATGAACTGATTCTCGAGCAGATACAGATCGGACCGATGCAGAACTTTGCCTACATCGTTGGCTCGAAGGCCACCCGTGAAGTGGCTGTTGTGGATCCGGCCTGGGATATCGACGGTCTGCTGAACATCATCGATGAGCGTGACTACAAGTTAACCGCTGCGCTGGTCACCCACTATCATCCTGATCATTGTGGTGGCAGCTTTGGTCAGAACAGCGTTGATGGCGTGGCCGAGTTATTGGCAAAAGAACCGGTCAAAATCTACACCAACAAGATTGAAGCTGACGGGTTGAAGAAGGTCACAGGTATCTCTGATAACGATATGGTTAAGGTTGACTCCGGTGACAAGCTCAACGTCGGTGACGTCGAAGTGGAGTTCCTGCATACGCCGGGCCACACACCTGGCTCTCAATGTTTTCGTATCAAACATACACTGGTGTCGGGAGATACGCTCTTCGTAGACAGTTGCGGCAGGGTAGACCTGCCAGGCAGTGATACTGAAGACATGTATCACTCGCTGCGCAAGCTGGCGAGTCTGCCGGATGACACCCTGCTGCTGCCAGGGCACAACTATTCATCTGTGCCGCACGCAACCATGGAACAGGCGAAGCAGATAAACACGTATCTGCGCATTAATGATATTGAGACCTGGAAGATGATGATGGGGTAGTTTTCGGCGGCGCCGAAAAAAACCGTTAAGAGTATCGCCAAATTGGCATCAAAAGCCGGCTGGGAAGAAGGTTTGATGATTCCATGAAAATAGTACTGACCGCACTGCTCATCTACTCGGGTATTGCCCTGTACCTATACGTTGCGCAGAGAAGCCTCCTCTATTTCCCGACGCCGCCTGTTAAACATCCCTTCATTGAAGAGTTCCTCGACATTGACGGCGAGTCTATCGTTGTTATCTCCGCCAATCCCGATGCCTCCAAAGCGTTGATCTATTTTGGCGGTAACGCCGAGGCCGTTGCCTATTCCATCCCGGATTTTCAGGGACTGCAGGACACCACCCTGTATATGGTTAACTACCGAGGCTATGGCGGCAGTTCGGGCTCACCGTCTGAGGCAGGGCTTTATGCGGATGCATTGGCGGTCTACGACGCGATTGCGCCGCGCCACTCCGAAGTCATGGCCATGGGGCGCTCCCTGGGTACAGGCGTGGCCACATGGCTCTCGGTGAATCGTGATATCAGTAAGCTGGTACTCATCACACCCTATGACAGTGTGCTGAATGTTGCCCAGCGGCGTTTCCCGATCTTTCCGGCAAAGATTATCCTGAAGGATGTATTCGATTCTTTGTCCCGGGCACAAGCGCTCACTGTGCCGATGTTGGTACTTGCAGCTGAAAACGACAATGTTATCCCGGTCAGGCATGCAGAAAATCTTGTTACGGCACTCGACAGTAACCTCACGGAATTTCATATACTGCCAGGCACGGGCCATAACAATATCTCGGCACATCCTGAGTACAGTAGGCAGCTGCTCGAATTTCTTAACAACTGAAGGGGAACATCATGGCGAGGAAAACCATCACGCAGGATGCGGTTTACGAGGTCTGTTATGTGTGTGATGCAGTTTTCTCACCGGATGGGGCTTCGGCTGCTTACGTGGTTGCCGAGGTGAAAGGAAAGGGGGACAAGGAAAGACAGGAGCTGTCCATCTGGCTGGTCGACATTGAATCCGGAGAAAGGCGTCGGCTGACGCTAGGCAAAGGCGGCAGCTATCATCCGCGGTTTTCAAAAGATGGCTCAAACCTCTACTTTCTCTCAACCCGCGAAAAGCTTCCGCAGATTTACTGTATGCCGGTAGCGGGCGGCGAAGCCGAGGCGGTAACGCAACTGCCCCAGGGTGCAGGTCCGTTTGAAATAACGCCCGATGGCAAGTCTATTGTGTTCGCAACACTGGCTTCACCGCCGGCCAAGCCATCAGATGATGATAATGTCCGAGTCTCGGCGCCCTGGTATCGTTTTGACCCTGTGCCGGGTTATCTCAAGGATGTGAAGCAGGCACTCTTTGTCATGCGTATCGGGCGCGAGCCGAAAGCCGTGACAGAAGCTGAGGGTTTGATCCTGAGCTTTGCGATATCGCCTGACTCAAAACGCGTGGTGCTGGCGCGGACTGCCGTACCCGGCCATGAATTTTTTGATGCCGATCTCGAACTTGTCACGCTGGGTCGTAAACCCCACAGCGAACACTTGCTGGCAAGCAATATCCCCTCCCAAATGTCCTGGTCGGAAGATGGCGCTTCGCTGGTTTACGTCACCAATGGAAAGGGGCTTGCCAGCCAGCAGGCTGTCTTTGTGTTACCGATCGGTGCGGACAAACCGCAGAACCGCACGAGTGCAACGGATATCATGATCGGCACTGCCATTCAGGCCCACAATCCTGCCCGTATCCAGGGCCGACAACGCATAGTGGATGGCAAGCTGTATACAACTGCCACGGTGGGTGGAGAGGCGAACCTTGTGCGGGTGTCACTGACCGGCCGCAAGCGGGTGACACCGATATCAGCAGGTCAGCGCATCACGTACCTGATGGATGAACGAGGCGGCAATATCCTGCATATCAGCCAGGATCCGCTGAACCCGCCGGCGCTCTGTATGACCAACATTGAGTCGGGCGACGAAAGAGTGATTGCGGACCACAACACAGTGTGGCGCGAAAAATACCTGCTGCCGGATGTTGAACGCGTTGTTGCCAAAAGTGAGCGAAAGGTTGAGATCGAAGGTTGGGTGCTTAAACCGAAAAGAGGCAGGGCACCTTACAGAACCATCCTTTCGATCCACGGCGGGCCACACGCTGGCTACGGTTATGCGTTTGCTTATGACTTCCTTGAACTGGTGGGTGAGGGATACGCGGTGGCGTTTATGAACCCTCGCGGTTCCACCGGCTACGGTGAAGCGTTTACACGCTCGATCCTGGGTGTATGGGGACATCCGGAACTCAAGGATTTTCATGCGTTCCTCGATGAGCTGGTTCGCCGCAAAATATCGCATCCGGACAAACTGGGTGTCACCGGTATTTCGGGCGGGGGTCACCTGTCTGGTTGGCTGATTGGGCACACTGACCGGTTCAAGGCTGCGGTGCCTGAGCAGGGTGTTTACAACATGCTGTCCATGTGGGGTACGTCTGATGCCGGTAAGGCGCTGATTGAAATCGAAATGGGCGGCCCGCTGCACAAGATACCGATGAAGTACTGGGAGCTCTCACCCATCGCCTATGCTCACAAATGCAAAACCCCGACACTGTTACTGCAGGGGGAAGATGACATCCGCTGCCCGATGGAACAGGCAGAACAGCTATATGCGGCGCTTGAACACCATGGCTGCGAGGTTGAGTTGATCCGCATGAAAAACTGCAACCACGGCGCGCAGGTTGGCGGGCGTACGCAGCTGCGCCGTTTTCGCATGGACGTCATGAAAGACTGGTTTGCGAGGCACATCAGGTAAGGCCATGGCGTTTTCGTTCACCTTTCATCACGACCTGAGACTTGTATACAAGCGCTGCTGGGATTCCTATGACGACGACGATTCAGCTGAGGCGCACCGCATCTGGGATGAAATCAACCAGGAGGGTGAGGTTGGTGTGTATAACGAGCTGTAGGATCTGCGCGATGTAACCAGTTACGGTGTCAGCATCGAGCAGATACACAAGCTGGCGGATCACTACGAACACATCTGGCGTGACAAGCCCGACAGCAAAAAAATGGCATACGTCGTGCCCACGGCGCTCGCGTTTGGTACCGGGCGCGTCTACAGTGCGATGATCAACACCACGGGCATCAACTTACACGTGTTCAGTGATATTGAGGAGGCGGCTGAGTGGTTGGCGTTGTCTTCCAAGGATTTGGAAATGGTGCTGGCAAGAGATCTGGCGCCCACCTACTCGAGCGAACTCTAACCAAGCATGTCATCTCGACCGAAGAGAGCGCCAGCGAACGCAGCGGAGAGATCTCAATCCTCGATTCTAGGAAACCTGGCTCGCTTCGCAGCGATCCCTAAATGGATCTGTTAAAAAGGCGCACTCCCCGGCGTCCTCGGAAACGGAATCGCATCCCGAATATTGTCCATTCCGGTGATGTACGTCAGCAATCGCTCAAACCCAAGCCCAAAACCGGCATGCGGCACGGTGCCATAACGACGTAAGTCCCTGTACCACCACAACTCTTCCTTCATCGCCTCGTCATGCATGCGGCTGTCCAGCACATCGAGTCGCTCCTCACGCTGGCTGCCACCAACAATCTCGCCAATACCCGGTGCCAGTACATCCATTGCCGCCACCGTCTTCTCGTCATCGTTGAGGCGCATGTAAAAAGCCTTTATCTCCGTCGGATAGTTCATTACGACAACGGGCCTGCCGACGTGCTTCTCCGTCAGGAAGCGTTCGTGCTCTGATTGCAGGTCCAGCCCCCATTCCACCGGGAACTCAAACTTCTCGCCGCTTGCCTTCAGGATGTCGATCGCTTCGGCATACTCCATGCGTTCAAACTTGTTATCGATGATGCTGCGCATGCGCTCGATCACCGTGTCATCAATCCGCTGCTGGAAGAATGCAATGTCATCCTCCGATGTGTCGAGAATGCGTTGCAGTACATTGGTCAGCAGGTCTTCAGCCAGGTCTGCGTTATCCGACAGGTCAGCAAAGGCGATCTCTGGTTCCACCATCCAGAATTCCGCCAGGTGCCGTGACGTGTTGGAGTTTTCGGCACGGAAGGTTGGTCCGAAGGTGTAACACTTTGTCATGGCCAGGCAGTACGCCTCGACGTTCAATTGCCCTGAAACGGTCAGGTAGGACTCGGCGCCAAAAAAGTCCTCACTGAAATCAACTTTGTTGTCCCGGATGGGCAGGTTCATCAGGTCCAGTGTGCTGACGTGGAACAGTTCACCCGCGCCCTCACAGTCGCTTGCCGTGATCAGCGGCGTATTAATCCAATGGAAGCCCCTGTCAAAAAAGTAGTTGTGAATCGCGTTTGCCAGGTTGGTACGCACCCGTGTCATCGCACCAAACGTGTTGGTGCGAGCCCTGAGGTGTGCAACTGTACGCAGGTACTCGAAGCTGTGACGTTTTTTCGCGATCGGATAGCTTTCAGGGTCGTCAACCCAGCCAATAACCTCAACCGCTGTCGCCTGGATTTCCACTGACTGCCCTTTGCCCTGCGATTCAACCAGTTCACCCGTAACGCGGACCGCGCAGCCGGTGGTGATTGGCAGGACTTCTGCCTCGTAGTTGGAGAGATCGCTTGGCACAACTGCCTGGATGGGGTCGAAATGGCTGCCATCGTGAATGGCGAGAAAACTGATACCGGCCTTTGAATCCCGTTTGCTGCGGATCCAGCCTTCCGCGGTCACTGTGGTGCCAACAGGGACCTTGCCCTTCAGCATGGATTCGATGGAACTTGGCGTCATTGTTGCTACCCGAATATGTACATCTGAAGGGTGCAATTATACGGCTTTCTCCCTGCCAAAACTGCGGGCAAGCGGATCAGTGGCGGTGAACCCTCACCGGCAGTTCGGCATAACCCTTGACGAAATTTGACGCGACTCGCACCGGTTCACCGGTGACTTCAACACGGCTGAAGCGCTTCTGGATCTCTTCCCAGATGGTGCGTAGCTGCATCTCAGCCAGGCGGTTACCCATGCATCGATGTATGCCGTAGCCGAATGAGAGGTGATGCCTCGCCTGTGGACGATCAATAATCAGCCGGTCAGGGTTTTCGATCACTTCCTCGTCCCGATTGCCCGATACATACCACATGATGACCTTATCGCCTTCCCTGATCTGCTGGCCCTGGAACTCAACATCGTGCTTGGCGATGCGGCGCATGTGGGAGAGCGGCGTCTGCCAGCGAATGATTTCGGGAACCATGTTCGGGATCAGCTCAATGTCGTTGCGAAGCTTGTCGTATTCCTCGGGGAACAGGTTCAGGCCATAAACGCCGCCGGAGATGGAGTTCCGGGTTGTGTCGTTGCCGCCGACGATCAGCAGGATCAGGTTGCCGAGATACTCCATAGGATCCATGTTCTGCGTTGCGGGGCTGTGCGCCATCATGGTGATCAAGTCGTAGTGTTCCGTTGGGTCCCAGTTAACGCGCTCGTTCCAGATGTCGGTGAACACCTGCAGGCATTCCATCAGCCCTTCACGACGGTCTTCGTCCGGTAATGTACCACCGGTTGCAACCGATGATGTGGCGAGGTCGGACCATTCCGTCAGCTTGTACCGGTTCTCGAACGGGAAATCGAAAATGGTTGCAAGCATCTGCGTGGTGAGTTCGATGGAAACCTTGTCCACCCAGTTGAAGTCTTCGTTTTCCGGTAGTTCATCAAGAATCCGGCCCGCACGCTCCCTGATGATAGGTTGCAGCTTTGCCAGATTGTTGGGGGCTACTACCCCCGTGACTGCCATACGCTGCTCATCGTGCTTGGGTGGATCCATCGAGATGAAATTGGGCGCCTGGAAATCAGGGCTGCGGTTACCGATGCTGACGCCGCCCTGGGATGAGAAATCGTGGTGGTTTTTGTCGATCGCCATGATGTCGTGGAATTTGGTGATCGACCAGAAGGGACCAAAGTTGCTCTCGGGGCAGTAATGTACCGGTGCTTCCCATCTTAGACGCTCAAAGTACGGCCAGAACGAATCGGTCTGGAAGAGCATGGGATCCGAAACGTTGATGTCCTCTATCGGGATGGAATATGGGTCGAGGTTAGTGGCTTCGCTCATGGGCCTGCCTTTTTATTCTTGAAAGTTGTTTTCTTGAAACGATACCTACATTGCCGTGACGGTGCTACCCAATACGCATGGGGCGATGTAGTCATGTAGTATTGATCTGCCTGGTTTTTAAGGACATATCGTTGGCGTTTGAGAATATTGAGTGGCGTGAACCTGTAGCTGGCCTGCGTTTTGAGCCGGAGCCGATTGTGGTCTCGACGAAAGATCAGGCAGACAAGCTTGGTGCCTGTGGGCTCGACCCTGCGGTGATGCAGGGCGACGTTGATCCTTCTTTCTATATTGGGCTCGCGATACGTGCCGGCATCCGCAATGGCATATCTGCTGAAGGCAACATCAACATGCTGACAAGGCTGATACAGCACAGGCCTGTACGGCTGGACGAGGAACTGACGTTCCAGGGGCGAATTGAAGCGGTAGAGGAAGTGCCGCGCGGTTTGGCGGTCTCGACAGATGCCTGGTTTGAGGATGCTGACGGTGAGCGGGTGATTTCTGCGCCGCGTCGTTCTCTCAAACCGGATCCTGCTAAGGCCAAGTCAGGCGCGGGTGAAAGACCGGCACCGGTGATTGGCGACAGCGCTAGCCTTGTGATGGGTGAAACCTACACCCTGACACCGGAGCGAGTGAAAGAATATTCAAGCGAAGGCAACGCAATTCACTACGAGATGGACGCTGCACAGAAAGCCGGTTTCCGGGCGCCGATCATCGGCGGTGGTATGGGCGTTCACTACCTTGTTGCCGCGATCAGACAGCAGTTCAACCCAAAGGTGCTGGATATGGAACTCTACTATCGAAGGCCGATATTCTGGGATGATACGTTTCAGGTTGGCGTGGAGGGTGAGGATGATCGCTGGTCAGCCATTGGCCTGGTCAGGGACGGCAAGATCCTGACTGAGGCGCGAATTAACGAGTTGAGCTAGGGGAGCAATATGGACGTCCGTACTTTGATGCATCAGGCGGTGGTGAATCACTCTTTCCGTGAATGTGTCGTTCATGGTGATCGTCGGCTGACATTTGCTGAAGCCTGGGAACGTGGCAAACGGCTCGCCAATGCATTGCTGGCACTGGGTTTACAACCAGGTGATCGCATCGGTGTTATTGAAGACAATTCCATTGAGGCGGCGGACTTTTTCCACGGCACGGCGATTGCCAACCTGGTGCGTGTGCCACTTTATCCACGAAACGGACGTGAAGCACATCATCATATGCTGAATCACACCGGTTGCCGGGCGGTGATGGCGAGCGGTGAATACCTGCATGAGGTGGAAGGTCTTGATGCTGAGGTTGAGTCCCTTGACCACATCATCGTTCGCGACACGGGCTACGAAGACTGGCTTGCATCCTTTCCTGACGACCTGCCCGATATAGATATCTCGCCGGATGATAACTTCATCATTCGCCATACCGGCGGCACCACGGGACCTTCAAAAGGTGTTGCCTACACACACAAGGCCTGGCTTGCCGCGGGTCGTGACTGGTTTTATACCTTTCCGCCGGTGGAGCCCGGCGACAAGTGCCTGCATCTCGGGCCAATTTCACATGGGTCCGGCTACCAGTACCTGCCAACGCTGCTTGCCGGTGGATGCAACGTGATGATGGATCACTTCGATGCAGAAGAGACACTCGATGTGATGGAAAAGGAACCGATTGCGTTCATGTTCATGGTCCCGACAATGGTGAACGCCGTTGTCAGGGACAATACAGCGCGTGGCCGCGACTTCTCAAAACTGAAATGCATCCTCGTCGGTGCGGCGCCCATCGCAGATGCCACCGCACTGGCAGCCCGCGATGTGTTTGGCGAAAGCGTGCTCTACCAGGGCTATGGCCAGACGGAAGTGCTGCCTGTTGCGATGATGGGCCCTGCCCAGTGGTTCGCCGAGGTTGAGGATTCAACCCCACTTCGTGCCTGCGGTCTGCCTTTACCCTTTGCACAGATCCAGATCTGGGATGAGGAAAACACTGAACTTCCCCGTGGCGAGATCGGTGAGATCGTCGCAAAATCAGACGGCCAGATGGTGGCCTTCTGGAACAACGAAGAGGCCACCGCCGAACGTATCATCAATGGCTGGGTAAAAACCGGCGACATGGGCCGTCTCGATGACAACGGTTATCTCTACATCGAAGACCGTGCTAACGACATGATCATCTCCGGCGGCTATAACATCTACCCGATGGAGCTCGAAAACGTCATCAGCGATCACCCTGAGATCATCGAAGTCGCCGTCTTCGGCGTCCCACACGAAAAGTGGGGCGAATCCCCATACGCCCACTGCGTTACCGGCGAGAACCCCACGGTCACCGAAGAAGAAATCATAGAACTCTGCGCAGACCGCCTCGGCTCATACAAAAAACCCTCAGGCGCCACCTTCACCACCGACCCCCTGCCTAAAAGCCCGGTCGGCAAAGTAAAACGCAAAACCCTCCGAGACCCCCACTGGGCCGGCCACGACCGCAAAGTCTCCGGCAGCTAACCAGCTAACAGGGACACACACATTCCATTCAGGGGACACACACTTCCTCCTGCGGACAACCCCGCACGTTGACCAAATTCAGGTTTGTAACAATACAGGTCAAAAAATTGGGGTCTTGTGTGGTATTGCCTCTTGGAAGGCTGGCTATTTACGAATAGTACGCAGGGGTGAACCGAGAAACCCTAACGAAACGTCATGGGAGTCCCCACAACTGACCAGCCGCGTTCCTTTGCGAATAACTGAAGTTCCTCGGCGTTGCCGTAAGCCCGTTGTGGTTCGCTGAATGAAGCAATCGCACTCGACCAGCGGCTTTGTGAATCATCTGTGTCGGGATTCCTGTAGTCCGATTCACATGCAGAGAGAATGTTCAGGTAATCCTGAACAGTGAAAGACAACTCGGGACGTGCTGTTGACAAGCCAGAATAAAGTGGTTTGATCGCTTGCTTAACAGTCCTTGTAGAATTGCGCCTCAATCGAATCTGACCAGATGCATCGTCGTAGTGCTGAAATGACTTAACTATCTTTGCTCGAACCGGATTGAGATCAACGTATGCCATAGCTGCGATGATGCCGTCCTCGCCAAGGATAGCGCCGGAGTGAAATCTACTTTCGAAGAAGTGTCCTGTGCAATCGTCTTCCTTATTGGCCCTGTAAGCGATCGGTTGCTTCAGGTATTTCATGAACATGGAAACCGATCCCAGGGTTTCCCTCGCGTGGTTCAGTTTCTCAGGGTCACTCAGAATCATGGAACGATGCAGGCTCAGCAGTGCCTGCTCATCATTCTCACCATGAGACCTGGGTGGGAACGCAGTTAACCACCTATCTGCAACCTCTTCATTGCTCCACCGATGGCATTCCTGGGGATCGTAGTACACGACCAGGTGAAAATGGTTGCTCATGATGGCGTACGCTTCCACAGCGATGGCGAAGGCGGGTGTTAGCTGCATTAACCTGTTTAAGATCCACCGTTTTCTATAGTCATAGTTCTTGCCGGTAAGTTTGTCTTTCCCGCACAGGAATGAACGTCGCACGCACCGCGAGATAAGGTGGTAGTGCAGCGGTGTGTTCGGATCGATAAGCAATGAACGTGGTGTTGCCATGAGGTGAATGCTAAAGCCAGGCGGCAGCATTCGTATTGAGATATCAGGTTGAAAAGGTGTGAGCTTTTTCCACAAAGATGTGGGTTGGGTTTTGTGTGTGTCCCTGGGGAAGGAGTGTGTGTCCTTAGGATTTTAGGCCTTTTTGGGAGAGGGAGTCGATGATGTGGGCGAGGGGGTCTTCGATGTTGTGGTGTTTGTTCCAGATTTGGGGGAAGAGGATGCCGTGGCCGTTGCGTTTATCGAACGGTTCTGTGTTGAACGGCATATCGTCGATGAGGTAGGCGTTGTCGTAGGCGAGGCGGTCCTTGTGGCGGGTGAAGATGAAATCGGTGAAGCTGTTGCCGAATTTTTCGTTTAACCACTCGTGCTTGCCCTGCACGCACCCTGGTGCATTTGTTGGGGCAGTCAGGAAAACGACGTGGCCGAGTCTACTGAGTTCTTCATACATGCTGTCGAACCACGGATAGGGAACAAGGTTTCCCCAGAAATCAGCTTCGTGCAGGTTTTCGTGCGTGAAAAACTCCATAGCGCTTTTGTCGATCAATGGTTCCGGGAATAGTGAGCCCGGGTGCTCTGCACGCCATCTTTTCAACACCTCGGCAGCGTCGTAGCCCTGGGTGGAAAGCGCCGCACCAATGAAATCGACACAGACGCCGTCCATATCGAGGTATATCTCAGCTTGTGATAATCAATTATCTCCGGGTAGTGACAGGGCTGCTAAAGGCATCGATAGCAGCAGGACAAACAGAATGGTATTTGAAGGGATTTGCAGGTTGAAATCCACTGCGCTGTGCAGCAGCAGCGAGCAGGTGCCGAGCATACACCCGAATCCGATACCCTTTAGGTATTGCGAACGCTTTAGAAGCAGTGTCTGTCCCCGCAACCCGGCAAAAAGAATCAGCAGCAGGCAGGCAATACCCGGCAACCCCAGTTCGACCATAAACTCGAGGTAATCGTTCTCTGCATGGGTGACCCGACGGGAAATGTCGTCGCCGCGGTATGCGGGAAACGCGATTTCGTAAGTCCCGGAGCCCGTGCCAACCAGGAAATGGTCTTTGAGCATGTTGAGGGTATAGGCGCTCACCTCGTCACGGGACTCCGTCGCAAGCGTCGTGTTCTGCACGCGCTCGGCCACCCGATCGACGCCGAAGTAGCTGCCGACCAGGAAAGCATCAATGATGAGAATGCTGGCAATGAGCACCATGGTCTTACGACTGAACTGCCTCGTGATCACCATAGCCGCACCGGAGGTCAGCAACACCGCAATGAAAAACGACATATTGCCACCACGTGATCTCGACAGTACCAGGCCCACCACCACAACGATAAGAATCAGTCGCAGCCTTGCCTGAGGTCCCGTGATCAACCCCAGGATGTTGGACAGCCAGGTTTCCTCTTCGGGCTTATCGGCCATCCGCGCGATCAGCAGTCCGATGCCGAGCCCAAGTACCATCTCCAGGTACCCGGCATAGTGGTTTCGATTAATGAAGCTGCCCCGTGCGGGTGGATTGTCCAGCACCAGCAGTTGGAATGTGCCCACCAGCGCCTGCAGCAGTCCAGTCACAACCACAACATAGATAACAACTTCAAAACGGCGCGGGTTACGCAGCAGGCAAATGGTGCTGAAGGCAAACGCCGTATAGCCAATGGTTTTTATGAGGTCCGATCTTGTTGAATAAAAATCGAACGATATCCCTGAGATGAGCTGGATGCCGATCCAGCCGGCCAGCAAACCCATGCCAGTCAGGAGCAATGTGGCTTCACGTGACAGCCTGTCACGGTCCCGGTAGATCAGCACCAGCGCGATACCGCAGGCAAGAAAGATACTGATGGGCCACGCCCAGTCCCGGTTACTGCCGAGCGGCCAAGGTGCAATCGCGAGTAACAGCAGGTAAAGCAGGAACAGGAACTGATCCGCCGGAGCGTGGTCCTGGCCTGAGGTTGACGTGGTGGTGTTGATGGCTGCGTTTACTCCGTGGTTATTAGGAGTATAAAAGGCCAACCGGTATCATGATACGTTTCTGCAGTAAGCCCGCTTCAGGCATGACACGTTCTTTCATTACGGTAGTCTGGTCGTCTCTCGCGACCGCGTTCATCGTGACGCTACTGGCGGGTATGTTCCTGCTGGCGCTGCCGAAGGTGTATCGCGCCACCGCGACGGTTGCCGGAACGGGCGACGCCGTCCTCTATATCCGTAGCGAAGCGTTCCTGTCTGGCGTCGTCAGTGAAAGCAACCTGCCGATCAACGAGCTGGAAACGTTCCAGGATGTGCTGCTCCGTCGCAAGGGCCCCGACGATAGGGTGGCGCGACTGATTGAAAACATGACGGTAGAGAAAGATCCGTTCGAAAGCTGGATCGATATCTCTATCGATGCACCCGATGCAGAGCTTGCTGCTGATGTTGCCAACGCCGTTGCACGACGCTACGTTCTGTCACGCGCGGAAGATGAAGACTCGAGTGAACTGGAACGCCAGGCGAGCCAGAACGTTACCGACGCAATTGCCGAACTGGAAGCGTTTAACAGTGAACATGGGGGGCGCGCAGCGCTCGAAGCAGCCCATGCAGAACAGTTAAGACAGCAGGCGGCGCTTGATGTAGAGCGACAGCACTTAGAGCAGCAGTTAGAAGCCAGGCGGGTTCATGTTGGCCAGGTGCAGGACGGTGATTTTGAATCGTTGATGGATGACCAGTCGTTTGCCATGGTGTTATCGCAGCGAAACCAAAAACAACTGAACTACGATCAGCTTCAAACCCGCTATGGCAAGCAGCACCAGAAGATGGTCGCCGCGGAGGCTGAACTGGCGACGGCCGAAACCATGTTGCGTACCCAGGCGATGGTTTCATCCAAACGACTCACGCAGGAAATCAAGCGCATACAAACACAGCAGCGCGATCTCGAATTACGGGTGTCATCACTTGAGGAAATGAAAGCGGGCAGCGCGAATCGTCTTAAGACACTTAACGACCTCGAACAAGCCGTCCAGGAAGCAAAGACAGAATTCGACTCGGTGACACAGCAGCTTTCTGCAGAAAGTTACGCCAAGGCGATCGTGCCGAGGGATCTCATCAGCACACAGCTGTTATGGATGCTCGCGGGTGTGTTTGGCGTCACGACGGTCCTTGTTAGTGTAATCCTCGTGTTCCGCAGTTCACTTGGTCAGCCTGCGTGATCGTGAAACTTATCCTCTCGCTGATCCTTGCGGGTGCCATGGCGCAGACCGCGCTGCTCGGTGTCTCGAACCTCTACATCATGCAGGCGCAACGTGCGCTGGAAGGTGATCGTGTGACACAAACCGATGTCGAAGTCGCGGACGCGTTTTATTCAAGGGCGACGGCACTCGATCCGGTAAACCCGGCACCCAGGCGCTGGGCGGTTCAGCTTGCGATGCAGCAGGCCCGCAGCGACGTCGAGCTTCGAGAGGCCCTGGATCTGCTTAGAGCTCTGCTTGAAGAACAACCACATAGCGCTACCCTGTGGGCACAGTTGTTTGTATTGAAGTTGGACCTCTCTGAAGCAGATGAGGAACGTAGTGCCGCACTTGCGCGGGTCAACGAAACTGGCCCGTTTGACCCGGTGGCGCGGTTTTATCTCATCGAAGCTGGCACAGCCAGGTGGCTGCGTCTCAGCAGGCAGGAGCGCGAGGTCATGCTCGACTATGCAGCGCTCGCACTGTCTTCTGCGGCCCAGTTCAAAGCCGGGGAAGTGGCTAACCTATTGAGAAAAAGGGGTTTTTCACGTGTCATCTGCGCGCGTTTCCCGGCAGGCAATCGCCACTGCCCCCCGATAGATGCCTAGTGGGGTTCCCGCCCGGGCAAGCCCACAGAC
Source organism: Trididemnum clinides (assembly GCA_963675345.1). Lineage (NCBI taxonomy): Eukaryota > Metazoa > Chordata > Ascidiacea > Aplousobranchia > Didemnidae > Trididemnum > Trididemnum clinides. The sequence continues at coordinate 38,388 of CAVLYW010000168.1, forward strand.
CGCCCGTCGACGGGGTTTTGCCGATGGAACACCTGACTCTGTAAAATACGACAAACCGTAACTGTACCGGGCATCCACGTGATCCGAACGCTTGCTTCCATATTCCTGCTGACCCTCGCTGCACAGGTCCAGGCTGCTGCCTTGATTGAAAGGCACGCCACGATTGTCGCCGCGCAGCAGGCATCCGCCAGCGGCTCGCTGCTGGCCTTCGTGAAAAATGGCCTCGAAACCGAGCCGGACGCAGCCGAAGACATTATTAGTGCGGCCGTGGTGGCTTCACCGGGTACACTCGAAGAGATTGTCCGTACCGCACTGCGTGCTGGCGCAACGCCTGCGCAGGTGGCCAAGCAGTGCCAGACCAGTCTGACTTCAGCGGGTATTGAAAATCTTGTTACAACGGCGCTCGAAGAAAAAGCAGACCCAGAACCCATTATGCGCGCCTGCCTTGAAGCGATGCCGGAAGGTGCCCGTTATGAACTGGTCACGGCAGCACTGCGTTCAGTTGATGCAACCTCTTACGAGGCGGTGATTGTTGCGGCCTATGAAGCCATGCAGATTCACTCGCTTCAGGCCTATAACTCTTTTGTTGCCAGCGTGCTGGCCGCAGAGATGGATCTCGCCGGTGACGACGGTTTTTCAATTGAGATTGAAACCGAACTTACCCAGCAGTTGCTGGATTCAACCGTCGGTACCGTTGGTGAATCGGTTCCAGCGTCACCTCCAGAAGAGACACTCACCGGTAATGGCGGACCTGACAGTAACGTCGTCGAACCACCATCAAGCCCGAGCTGAATCGTTAGTCACGCGCCAGCTGTCCTGAAAAGAAGGCAGCTATTTCCCTGTTAAAACCCTCCGGTGCCTCGGCGTTCACCGCGTGACCTGCTGGCAGGTTCACAACCTCAAGTGAGGGGATGTTCTGCATCGCAAAGGCTTTGAACGGTTCAAAGCGTTTTTCCTTTTCTCCGCATAGCAGCAGGACCGGCACCTGGTTTTTATCGATGACGTCACGTACGGAAGAGTGACCATTTGTATAGACGATAGTTCGCGCCACACCGCCGGGGTCCAGCCGCGCACAGTCCTCAATCAATTCCTCGTAAACATGTGTGGGCAAGCGCTTCGCATGTTTTGGGTGAACGGGAATCTCTTCGATCGCGGCGATGCCGCCTGCTTCATACCGTTCGATAACCTTGTCAGCATTGTCTCGAAACTGCGTTGTCTGGGCAGCCTCTGCAAGTGAAGAGGTGGAATTCGTGATCGCCTGCGCAATAACCCTCTCGGGGTGTGCCAGGCAGTAACGCATCGTCAGTCCCGAGCCGAGTGAATATCCCAGCACCAGCCATTGATCCACGCCGAGCGCACCGCGGATCGACTCAAACACACCAACGTAGTAGTCCGGCAGGTAACAGTTCACATCACGAGGCGCAGGAGACCGCCCGTGGCCAAATAATTCAACAACGACCGGTGATGAAAATGACTTCAAGGCATCAAGATTGTCCCGCCACTGCGCCCGGGATGACAGGATGCCGTGCACCATCAGGAGAGGCGGGCCGTCGCCTTCGTGTACTTCGTAGTATGGCAGCAGCATGATCCGCGCAGCATCCCGGAAATCCCGGTCATAGTCAAAATACTGATCTGAACCTGGGAGCTACTGGCAGTGTCAGGAGGAGGTTGGGTCTTTGCGCCAGATAGCGATGATGCTCTTGCCCAGCTTGTGAAGCGTGAGGACATCGGTCAGTCGGGATACGGGCACCATCAACCTGTCCCAGAACCTGACTCGCCTGGGCGTGGGCTCGCTGCGCATTAACCTGCTGCCGAGGGATGCCAGCACGCCGACGCTATCCAGGTACTCTATACCAACCAGCGTTGTGCCAGCCGGTGAAATGGCCGTGATGGTCTCCCTGTTGTAACGCCTGTGGTGCCCGATGGCCTTGTCAAAGTCGCTGTAGAGCCACTGGTGAGCCGGTGAGAGTGTCACCAGGTGCCCGCCAGGATTAAGGAGTGATGCGGCCCGCTGAAGTTCTTCTGCGTCAGCCTCTATATGTTCGAGAACGTCGATATATAGCAGTGTGTCGAATGAACCTGATATGACCGCGGTTGTGCCGACCGTGACCTCGAGATCTTGTGATGCTCGGATATGGCTGGCGAGATCAGCGTCCGGTTCAAGTGCATGCCAGTGTTTGATTTGATTTGAGCTGAACAGCCCCCGCGTCCCGCCCATCCCGGCGCCAACTTCCAGCACCTGTCCTCTTACATAAGGTGCGAGGCGATGAGACCAGTAACGTTTCCAATTGACCGCGTCCTTGAAAACTCCCAGCTCGGTACCGGGGTATGCGTTTTTCATGCACGGCAGTCTAGTAGCACAGCTGGCGCGGGTCCAACTTGAATTGACGACAGGCCTTGGAATAATGATGGCATGAAGCCTGATGCTCCAACGACCTCAACTTGATCGCAATCCGCGCAGTTATCGCGCTGTTGCTGGCGCTCTTGTTTGCTGTCACCGGCTACAACCTTTTTGCCGCGGAGTCGCTTGGCCACGACTATACCTATTTCCTCCCGCGGCTCGTGTACGGCTACTTCTGGTTGCAGGAGAACGGAATGTTCGTTGTGCCCTGGTTTACACCAGCGTTCTGCGGCGGGTTACCGTTCTATGCGGACCCACAGGTGATGTATTACTCCCTGCCGCAGGTGCTGACTGCGCTGTTCGGTCCGATCCTGGGATTACAGATCTCCTACATCCTGTTTGGCGCGGTCGGTGCCGGTGGCATGTACCTCTTGCTGCGCAACAGTTTCAACGTAGGGTCGAGCCTCGCGATTATTGGTGCGGCGTTATTTGCGTTTAATGAGTTTTACCTTTTCCGCATGCTCGCCGGGCACCTGACCTACCACGTGTTTCCGCTCACACCGGTGATCGCACTGCTGATGACAACTGCCGCAAATCGAGCAGCCCTGCGTGTGCCGCTGATCGCTGCAGCTGGGCTGGCTATCGCGTACATTGTTCACGGCGGCGCGCTGAATTTTCTTGTGCCAATGATGCTGTCGGTCGCCATGCTGGTGCTTTTGTACCTGCTCCGAAACCCTGCGGCAGCGCGGCCCCTGATCGTTGTTTTCTGCCTGGCCAGCCTGCTTGGCTTTTTGATGTCTGCCTCAAAACTGTCGGCGGGGTACGCGTTCGTGCGCTGGTTTCCACGGGACGGCCTGCCACTGGCCGTGTTCTCTGATTTTCCTGAAATGTTGTTTTCGGTGTTTAAGCTGCTGTTTATGAATCCGCTGATCCAGTTGCGCGAGATAGAAATGAACTATGTGGTTCAGGCGCAGGAACTTCGTTTCGGCGTTTCGGTTATTCCGCTCGTGCTGCTGGCTTTCGGTGCACTTTCACTGCCAAGGTTATCCAGGTTGATGACACCATGGCGGTGGTGTTGTGTCGTCATGTTGGGGCTCGCGTTTTTCCTGCCTATGTTGTTAACGGTATCGCTCCCCGGTTTGGAAGCATTCCTGAAACAGCTACCTTACTTTCGAGAGATGAGCCTCGCGATACGCTGGCTGGCGCTGCTGATCGCACCTGTCATTGTGATCACGGTCGTGTTGGCGAGTGAAGCGTTACGTGAGATTGAGCAGCCCGGCAGGGCGCTCACCGTTGAAGCGCTGTTGCTGGCGGGTTCGGGTATCGTTCTGGCCGCGACGTTAATCTACACAGATCCAGGTGTGGAGCGAGGATATGAACCGGACAGACTGCTCGCAGCACATGCAGCGGTAGCTACCGGGGCAGCACCACCGCCGGTGCAGCGGGTTGTGGATGTTGAGGCAAAAACCTTCCTTGGTGTGGATGACGTGTTTGTCGACGGTGCATCTTCCCAGATTTGTTACCAGCCTCTGTTTGGTTATGGTCTTGATAAATATCCATTGGGATCGTTGCGTGAGGGGGCTGCGCTGTCAGTGACGCAGGACAGGCTGAACGTCAAAAATCCCGCATGTTACCTGTACCCGGACGCAAATCAGTGTGCACCGGGTGATCACTTCGATATTCAACAGCGAGACAGTGCGGCAGCCTTTCTTGCTAACAGGCCATTTGAGTGGCAACAGCCGGCAGTCCAGGTGCTGGCCAACTACGTCAGCCTGGTCACTTTCGTACTGGTTGTTCTGTTGCTGGCGATACAACCCTTGAGCCTGATCAGGCGTCCTTGATGAAACTTGCCCAGTAAGACGCCGTCTTTTGCATCATGTCCGTCTTCTGGGCAAAGCCTTCCCTGAACTCGGGGTGCGTGAAGATGTAAAAGATGTTCTGCTGAATAGCGTGCAGGACCATATCCCCCACGCGCGCCGGATCGATCATCGAATTGAGTGCACCCTGTACCATCGCCTTCTGTTCATCTTCAAGATATTCACTCGTTTCCGGACGGAATGTTGAATCAGTCGCGGTTTCCAGCGTCTCCGGGCGGTTGCGCTCAGACGAGTAGATTGAGGTGTCAACAAAGCCGGGGCAGAGCACCGATACGCCGATGTTGAAATGCTGCAGGTCGAGTTGCATGGCTTCTGACATGCCAACCACAGCAAACTTCGACGTGTTGTAGACGCTCATGTTGGGTGTGCCCGAGATTCCTGCCAGCGAGGCGGTGTTGACGATATGGCCACCTTCGCCATGTTCCCGGATCCGGTTGGTGAACACCTGTACCCCATTGATCACGCCATCGAGGTTGACGCCCATCACCCAATCCCAGTCCTGGTAGGTGGTGTCGACGATGTTGTTATAGACAGCTACACCAGCGTTATTGCAAAGCACATGCACCTTATCAAAGGCGGCTTCGGTTTCTTTTGCCGCTTCTTCCATCGCTTCACGATCCGTTACGTCGACCTTGATGGTGATGATGTCTGCGTTTGACTCCGCAAACGACTCTGCGGCAGCAGCCAGTGCGTCCTCCTGGACGTCCGCAATGGCAACCTTCATGCCTGCGCTCGCGAGTGAGCGCGCCATGGCAAGCCCGATACCGCTTGCGCCGCCTGTGACAAAGGCCACCTTGCCTGCAACATCTTTCATCCAAATCTCCAATCTTCGTTTGCGCGATCCTACAAAAACCATGATACGTTAAGCGCTGAGGGAGGCCTATATGATCATCAAATCCGATTACTCAATCGACAGTGCAACCGCACCTTACAAGGTGCTGCTGCGTAACAAGCACCTGACCGATGCAGACCACATGTCCTTTGAAGACACCGTGCTGTTTGTCCATGGTGCCACGTACGGGTCAACACACACGTTCGACTACGCGATTGATGGTGAGTCTTGGATGGATCGGATGGCGCTGGAAGGGTTTGATACCTGGTGTATTGACCTGCTGGGCTACGGCGAGTCCGATCGCCCGGATGAGTTACGAGCGGCTCCCGAGGATAATGACCCCATTGTTGATACTGCGCATGCGGTGCAGGAAGTGAAAAACGCGGTCGATTTCATTTGTGAACATCGCGGCATCACGCACCTTAACCTGATTGGTTACAGCTGGGGCACCGCGATTGCGGGCACGTTTGCCGGTGAACATCCTGCGCTGGTGGATCGCCTCGTTTTGAGTGGTGCGTTATGGGTAAAGCAGGGTAACCAGGCTCGCGCTATTACCGCTTCACCAGGCGCTTACCGCACCGTTGACGCTGAGTCCGCACTCACCCGCTGGTCGGTAGGTATGGATGAAGCAAAGATGGCAGAGATCGTTTCCATGGAGCAACGCCGGCAGTGGTGCGAAGACACCATCATGTCAGACGAGGAGGCTTTAAGTTTCGATCCGCCGCAAATGAAAGCGCCAACCGGTGTGATGAAAGACTTCATGCATTACTCATCGACCGGAGAAGACTGGTATGACCCGGGCAAGATCACCGCGCCAACGCTGGTGGTTGTCGGTGAGTTTGATATGGAAACCACGCCGGAGCAGTGCCGGGAGGTCTTCTCCAGACTGACCAGTTCACCGGAAAAACGCATGACGATTATCGGCAACGGTACCCACTCACTGCTGCTCGAAAATCATCGAAGGGAACTGGGGCAGGTTGTCTCCCGCTTTCTGACCAGCAAGCCTTAGAGGCTCACGGTACCGTCGATCAGGCCGACAGCCGTTCGGTTGACCGGGTTAACCAGGCCTCGTCATTGCCGGAAAGCATCGGGCGCAGTTTTTCCCTGACTTCATCGTGGTAGTTATCGAGCCACGCAATCTCATCTTCTGTCATGAGGCTGGTATCCACCAGGCGCAGGTCAAAAGGCGCAAACGTAATGGTTTCAAAGCACAGCATCCCGTCATCACGTTCTTTAACGATGACAAGATTTTCGCATCGGATACCAAAACAGTCTTCCTGGTAGTAGCCCGGTTCATTGGAGATCACCATGCCGGGTAACAGTTCCTGCTGCGGGCCGGATTTGCTGATGCGTTGGGGGCCCTCGTGTACGGAAAGGAATGCGCCAACCCCATGACCGGTGCCATGGTCGTAGTCGAGTCCTTCCTGCCAAAGGAACTGTCTTGCCAGCGCATCAAGCTGAACACCTGATGTGCCTTTTGGGAAGACGGCTCGTGCGAGCGCAATATGTCCTTTGAGCACCAGCGTAAACATCCGCCGATGCTCCTCGGTTGGCTCACCAATCACCACGGTGCGGGTAATGTCCGTGGTGCCGTCGGAATACTGGCCACCTGAGTCAACCAGGTACAGGTTGTTCTTCTCCAGCATGGCGGGCTCGCCATTCATATGGTTGTAGTGACACAGCGCACCGTTGGCGCCGGCTGCTGAAATCGTGTCAAAAGACAGGTCATGGATATCCGAGAGCTCCATACGAAATGATTCGAGCTGATCGGCCAGTTGACCTTCATCGTAAAGCCGGCCGTCTGCCACTTCACTTTCAATCCAGGCAAGGTAACGCGACACCGCTGAACCGTCCCGCACGTGGCAGTTGCGGATACCGTTCAACTCGGTTTCGTTTTTCTGCGCCTTCGGGATGATGACAGGGTCGGTACCTGCTACCAGTTCTGCGCCGGCCTCACGGCAACGCAACTGGCTCCAGGCGTTGGTCATGTTCGGGTCAGCAAGCACCTTCTTGTCATCAAGTGATTCCAACGCAGACAAAAGGTCTTCAGCATCCTGCACGCTGACACCCTCGCCAACGTGGATGGAGAAGTCATTGGGCAGCTTGCGCGGATCGGTGAAAAGCGTCATCTCTCCCTCGCCGTTGATGGTCGCAAAGGAAAGCAGGACGGGCAGGCGAGGTACATCGGCGCCACGAATATTCAGCAGCCATGCGATGGAATCGAGCTGCGATATCAGTGCAACATTGGCGCCGGTGCCGCGTATTGCCTCGGCAATTCGCGCGCGCTTACTGCTGCTTGATTCACCGGTATATTCCTCGGCCAGCAGCATGGCGAGATCAGTTGTGGCTGCAGGCCGATCGTGCCAGTGCAGGTCAATCGGGTTCTCTGCGATCTCCTTTAAGGCGATGTTCTTTTTCGCTAGCTGTTTGTTTGTCGCTTCAAACCAGGCGAGGGTAAACATGCGGGAATCGATACCGACGCTCGCACCTTCGGCAAGCGTATCCCTTAACCATGCGACCGGTGGTTCTTCAATCAGGTGATGGAACTCAAACGCGTCCGCGGGCACCTGCTGGCGCACCTGGATGGTGTAGCGTCCATCGACAAAAATGGCCGCGGTGTCTTTCAGGATAATCACCATGCCAGCACTGCCGCTGAATCCGCTGATCCAGTGCAGGCGCTCGTTTTGCGGCGGCACATATTCGCCGAGGTATTCATCGGCTCGCGGGACGATATAGGCATCGATATCGTGTTTTGCCATCTCCTGGCGCACGAGGTCGAGTCTTTCCTGGATGCTGGTCATGGATGTTTCCGTACAGGCTTGAAATAGAGACTGGCCATTATAGCCAAGGTGAGTCTCAAAGGGTGGTTCCAACCGAAGACATGAAGGCTTTGAGCTTGTCAGGATCAAGCTTGCCATCGGTCCTGACGCCGGAGCAGAGATCGAGGCCGAATGGCCTCACCTGGTTGATCGCTTCCGCGGCATTACTTGGGGCAAGTCCACCTGCTAGGAACACCGGCAGCGAGGATCGCGCAACAAACTGCTCGCTGATGGACCAGTCATGTGCCCGTCCGGTGCCGCCCAGTTCTGGTGTCGCAGCACTGGGTCTGCCGCTGTCCAGCAGGAAGGCATCGACATGCTGTTCATACTCGGGGATCAGTTCGAGGGCACGCTCATCTTCCACGTGGATCACCTGCACCAGTTTTTGTGTCAGGCCGGCGCGGATGGCAGGGTATTCGCTCGGATCAATATGACTCACGATCTGCACGGTGGTAGGCGTACAGTACCTTGCGTGATCAATAATGCCGGCGGCAGAGGTGCGTGACGTCAGCAGAAAAGTTTCAACAAAGACGGGCACAGTAGGCGTGATCTCGCGGATCAGGTTATCCTCGATAGGCCCCGGACCGGAGGGCATCTCTGCCACCAGCCCCAGCGCATCAGCGCCAGCGTTCACGGCCATGACCGCTTCTTCGACTGAAGCGATACAGCAGATCTTCACCCGGGTACGTTGTTTGGTCACTTTGTTCCTATCCATGTTTCTATTCATGTTCCTGGCTTAGCGGTTCGATTCACCGCAGTAATGCAGTTGATTTAGCTGACCTGAGTCACTAGATTGTTTGGCTAAACGTGATTTCATCAGACAATAAGTTAAGAACCAGGTTACTTGGATATGGCCAGACACGAGCAGGAATACTACGACAAGATTAAGGAAAAGTTTGCGGAAGAACGCGACATCCGCCTTGGATATCGTCCGCAGGGCACACAGCAGTACACATCGGATCTGACCGGTGAGCTCGAAAAGTATGCGGTTGATCCTTACGTTGACGAAAAGATTGAACGTGAACCGATCAACGATACCGTTGAGGTGCTGTTTATCGGTGGTGGTTTTTCCGCGCTGCTGACATCAGCCCGCCTGCGCGAACGGGGTGTTGAGAGCATCAGGATTGTTGAGCGCGGCGCCGATGTGGGCGGCACCTGGTACTGGAACCGTTACCCTGGTGTTGCCTGTGACGTTGTGTCTTACGACTACCTGCCGCTGCTTGATGAGATGGATTACGTGCCCAAGCACCACTATTCCCGCGGTGATGAAATCCTCGGCCACTGCCAGAACATTGCGAAGAAGTATGACCTATACGACCTTGCGGTATTCCAGACCACGGTGACTTCAACTATCTGGAACGAAGAAGAAAAGATGTGGCATCTCACCACGGACCGTGGTGACAATATGAAGGCGCGCTTCGTGATTTGCGCCAACGGCACACTGTCAAAACCCAAGCTCGCGCGTATCGACGGTATTGAAGACTTCAAAGGTCACTCGTTCCACACCTCGAGGTGGGATTACGATTACACCGGCCAGGACCTGACCAACCTGAAGGACAAAGTGGTCGGCATTATCGGCACCGGTGCAACCGCTGTGCAGGCGATCCCCGGGCTCGGCGAAAATGCAAAGCATCTGTATGTGTTCCAGCGCACGCCGTCTTCGATTGATATCCGCGACGACTGGGAAACTGACCAGGAATGGGCCAAAACCCTGCAGCCGGGGTGGCAGGCCAAGCGACGCGACAAGGCGATTCGTCTCAGCCAACCGACAGCCGAACAGCAGGCCGAGTACGCCAAGATTTCCCGCGAGGAGAAAATTCGCAAGCAGGAAAATGCCAATATCGATTACATGATGCGCATCCATCGGCGCATCGAAAAGGAAGTGGAAGACCCTGATGTCGCAGAGGCTTTAAAGCCCTGGTACATGTTTATGTGCAAGAGGCCCTGTTTCCACAATGAATACCTGCCGACGTTCAACCGACCCAACGTGACGCTGGTTGATACCCACGGCAAAGGCATCACCAAGATCACCGAGAAAGGTCCGGTGTTTGAGGATAAGGAATACGAGCTTGACTGCCTGATCTATGCGACCGGCTTTGAAGTGCAGAAGACGGGCATCTGGAATCGTATCGTCGGGGAGAACAACCTCGACCTCGAAGACAAGTATGCAGACGGTATGCGCACCGTGTTTGGTATCCATTCCCATGGTTACCCGAATCTTTTCATCATGGGCGGCTACCAGGCATCTTTCCAGTTCAACCTGACCTACATGCTGCAGACCCAGGGTGATCATATTGCTGACTGCATCGCCTATACCCGTGAGCATGGTTACGACACGATTGACCCGAAAGTTGAAACCGAAGACTGGTGGGTAGACCAGGTGATTGAACACCGTGGTAAAACCACGCGGAACCAGGACTGCACGCCGGGGTACTACAACTTTGAAGGTGAGCACCAGCGACGCCAGGATGGTAACTACAACGGTGGTATCACCAAGTACCTGAATCACATGGAAGAAACGCGGCAGGATCTGCCGGCGCACTTCAACTTCGCGTAAGCACTTCACTGCGATGGCGTCCTGTTAAGGGCGTCATCCACTTGTGCCAGCTCGTCCGGGCTGGCGGACTACCTCAGCCAGTCGGTCTCGTTCTTCGCGAGACCTAGATCTCTCTGTTCCGCAGCCTATGGCTGCTCCAATCGAGATGACGTCTGTCGCAACGTCGCTCTTACAGTGCGTCATCCCGAGCGTAGCCGAGGGATCTGACTCCCGCGAAGCTCCCAAAACCGCGCGCCCACTCTATTGTTCGTAAAAATCGATCAAAACCATAAAAACAATCTGTTTTACGAATCAACTGCCGCCACCTAATCTTGTCCTCATGGTGAGACCTCATCAAACAAACGGTCACACAAACAACCCAATACAGGAAAGGAAGGTAAGTAATATGTCAGACGCAGCAATCTCGACGGGTACATGCCCGTTCAACCACGGTGGTGAGACAACCACCGGTACTTCAAAGAATTTTTGGCCGAATGCACTCAACCTCGACATTCTGCACCAGCACGACCGTAAGACAGATCCGATGGGTGAGGATTTTGATTACCGTGAAGCGGTAAAAACCCTCGATGTAAAAGCACTTAAAAACGATCTGCAGGACCTGATGACAGACAGTCAGCCCTGGTGGCCCGCTGACTGGGGGCATTACGGTGGCCTGATGATCAGGCTGGCCTGGCACGCTGCTGGTACATACCGCGTGGCTGATGGTCGTGGTGGTGCCGGTACCGGCAACCAGCGCTTTGCGCCGCTGAACTCATGGCCCGATAACGGCAACCTCGACAAGGGACGTCGTCTGCTCTGGCCGATCAAGAAGAAGTACGGCAACAAGATCAGCTGGGCGGATCTGTTTATCCTCGCTGGCAACGTTGCGTACGAGTCCATGGGTTTCAAAACTTTTGGCTTCGCGTTTGGTCGTGAGGACATCTGGCACCCGGAAAAGGACATCTACTGGGGTTCAGAGCAGGATTGGCTCGCGCCAACCGACAATGAAAACAGCCGTTACGCTGGTGAGCGCGAACTTGAGAATCCGTTAGCAGCAGTGATGATGGGTCTTATCTACGTGAATCCGGAAGGTGTAGATGGCGAACCTGATCCGCTCAAAACAGCGAAAGATATGCGCGAAACGTTTGCGCGTATGGCGATGAATGATGAAGAAACCGTTGCACTCACTGCAGGTGGCCACACCGTCGGCAAAGCGCATGGTAATGGTGATGCGGGTATCCTCGGCCCTGAGCCGGAAGGTGCACCCATCGAAGACCAGGGCTTCGGCTGGATGAACAAGGAAGGTCGTGGCATTGGCAGGGATTCGGTCACCAGTGGCCTTGAAGGCGCCTGGACCAGTAATCCAACGCAGTGGGACAACGGCTACTTCAAGATGCTTGTCGAGCACAACTGGGAACTTAACAAAAGCCCTGCAGGTGCATGGCAGTGGGAACCTGTCGATCTTGCTGAGGAAGATCTGCCGGTTGATGTGGAAGACCCATCGCAGCGGAACCACAGGGTCATCATGACCGACGCCGACATGGCGTTGATCAAGGATCCTGCCTACCGGGAGATATCAGAGCGTTTCTACAACGACCCAGCCTACTTTGATGAAGTGTTTGCCCGCGCATGGTTCAAACTGACGCACCGGGACATGGGGCCAAAGGTGCGATACATCGGCCCGGAAGTACCGGCAGAAGATCTCATCTGGCAGGACCCGGTACCTGCAGGTACCTCAGACTACGACGTTGATGCGGTCAGGGAAAAGATTGCGGCAAGCGGTCTCTCCGTTAGCGAGATGGTGAGAACAGCATGGGACAGTGCGCGTACGTTCCGCGGCTCAGATATGCGCGGTGGCGCCAACGGTGCTCGCATTCGGCTTGCCCCGCAAAAGGACTGGGAAGGCAACGAGCCCGAAAAACTCGCGAGGGTCCTCACAGTTCTGGAAGGCATCGCAGCTGACACAGGTGCCAGCGTAGCGGATGTGATCGTGCTCGCGGGTAATGTCGGTATCGAACGGGCGGCGATGGCCGGCGGGTTTGATATCTCGGTGCCTTTCTCTCCTGGACGAGGCGACGCAACCGATGAGATGACCGATGCAGAGTCCTTTGGCGTGCTGGAACCGGTACACGATGGTTTCCGCAACTATCAAAAGGACAGCTATGCCGTACAACCGGAAGAGCTCCTCCTGGACCGCGCACAGCTGATGTGTCTCACCGCCCGCGACATGACGGTGTTGATCGGCGGCATGCGAGTGCTCGGGACAAACCACGGCGGCACTAAGCACGGCGTCTTCACAGAAAAGGAAGGTGTGTTGAGCAACGACTTTTTCGTCACGCTCACCGATATGGCATACACCTGGGTGCCAACCGGCAGGAACAGTTACGATATTCGTCACCGCGAAACCGGCAAGACCGATTTCACTGCGACACGTGTTGACCTGGTGTTCGGTTCAAACTCTGTGCTTCGATCCTATGCCGAGGTTTATGCCCAGGATGATAACCAGCAGAAGTTTGTGGAAGACTTTGTTGCTGCCTGGGTGAGGGTGATGAATGCGGATCGATTTGATCTGGTGTGATTCATCCCGGGTAATCTTTGCAAGGAAAATGGGTGAGACACGCGGCTCAGCGTGTCCGCCCTGGCAGGACTACAAAAGGCGCTGGCTTGCCAGCGCCGCACCCTCCGATATCGCAGCAAGTGTTTGCTAATACGGCATCTTCTGCGACATCCCTGAATGCAGCTGCGGGCTGCGACACCTCCATCGCCACCAAGTCGTCCTATCCGGCAGGCCGACAGTATGGGGCTTAAGGAACTCACTGTGGGAAATCTGCATAATGTCTTACCTGACTTTAGGTGATTGGCGGGTGTATTGTTCCGATTGCCTCGTATGAAATCGACCAAAATACAAAGTCGGAAACAGGAGGGGATACAGATGAGATCGACCTTGAAATGGCTGGCGGCCGCTCTGCTCACTATTCCAGTCACCACGAATGCACAGCAGGCGACCACGCATCCTGAAGTTGCCGAGGCCCTCGCCTGGGAGTTACCTGCACATGAGTGTGTGCCTCCCAAGCAGACCATCCGTAACCAGGCCACCACGACCGGTGCGCTGGGTGACAATAGTTTTGGCAGTAATGAAGAGCTTGGTGGTGGCGTTGTTGACTACGATACCAATAGCGTTGATCGCTCGCGCATTGAGCGGGCCCGCAAGCGATACGGCAAGTGTCTGGAGGAATACCGGCAGGAATTGGTTGATGAATTCGGTCGGATTAAAAGTGTTGTACGTCACGGCGTGACGGAGGCGCAGGCGCGACAGTTGCTTGAAAAGCTGGCGATGATTCAGAAAACGATTGAGTCACCAGACGCGAAACCACCGGCGCAGAATTAAAGATCCTGACCGAAGACAACGGTGACGCCGTTACAGTCCTCAATACAGAAGTCGCGCATGTTGTAGTCACGGTTATCGATATCAACCGTGATGTTGGCACCCTGTGATTTGATTTCATCGTAATAGCTGTCGACATCATTCAGCCAGTTGAAGATGCGTACACCCGTCGGTGCGTCTTCAGCTGGCGCAAAGTGGATGGCGCAGTTTTCTCGCCAGACCACGCCGTAATCCTTGCTCGCGAAATCACAGGTATACCCCAGCACGTCCTGGTAGTACCTCGTCGTGGCGAGCACATCAGTAACCATTAAGAGCGGCGCACATTGCACAAACTGTGCTGGCGAAGAGGTTGGTCTTGCTGGCATGGGTTGCTCCACGTAGATCACCTGTGTTCAGCATACACCTGTTTCACCCTGATAGTTTAAGATGACAACTTCTGACTTACGCTTCTTGAGAACGGGCCGCTGCTTTGGAACCTTTGGTTATCCTGCTTGCACTGATTGCAGGACTTGCATGTAAACGATTGGGTTACCCGCCATTGCCCGGTTACCTGTTTGCCGGGTTTATTGCCCACGGCATGGGGCTGGGTGATATCAGCACCATTGAAGCGATTGCCGATATTGGCCTGATACTACTGCTCTTCACCATTGGCCTGAAACTTAACCTGCGCGAAATTGCCGCGCCGCAGGTGTGGGCGGTTGCAGGTCTGCAGATACTGATAGCGGTACCGCTGACAACGCTGGTCATCATCATTTCCGGCATCCTGTTTCCGGTGATGGCGCTGGAATCGACTACCGCTGCATGGACACTGGCGCTGGCCCTGTCTTTTTCGAGCACCGTATTTGCGGTGAAAGTTTTTGAAGAGCGCGGCGAAACCAATTCCTATCACGCTCGCATCGCCATTGGCATCCTTGTTATCCAGGACATTATTGCGGTTGGCTACCTCGTCGCTGCGTCCGGCAAGCTGCCAAACGTGTGGGTGTTTTCCTTGTTGCTGGTTCCCTTTATTCGACCAGTTCTGCTGTGGCTCCTGAATATTGCGAGACACGGGGAACTTGTCCTTTTGTTTGGATTTGTTGTTGCGATGGGTGGCGCCGCCTACTTTGAATTTGTTGACCTGAAAGGTGGGCTCGGTGCACTGGCGGCTGGTGTATTGCTGTCGAACTCAGACAAAACCAAGGAGCTTTACAGTAACCTGGTGCAGTTGAAGGATCTCTTCCTGATCGGGTTTTTCCTGCAGATCGGATACTACGGGTTACCTGAAGGGTACATGTGGTTTGTGGCGGGTGCACTCAGCCTGCTCATATTCCTGCGTCCGATGATCTACTACATGCTGTTTGCGGCATTCAGGCTGCGCGCCCGAACGTCATTGTTGGGCGGCTCCTCCCTTTTCACCTACAGCGAGTTTGGGCTGGTTGTTACAACCATTGCAGTAGGCAATGGGCTGCTCAATCCAGAGTGGCTGACGACGATTGCGCTTGCTGTGACGATGTCGTTTCTCATCGCGACACCGCTCAACACGCGTATACACTTTCTTTATTCCCGCTTCGGTCGGCATCTACACAGGTTCGAACGCGCAAAACGTATTCCAGAAGAATTGCCCGCTGATCTGGGTAACGCGGATATCGTCGTTCTTGGTATGGGCAGGGTGGGACTTGGTGCCTACGAGACCCTGAGAGATCATCACGGCGAGAAGATTGTGGGCGTAGATGAAAGCTTCGAGCGGGTGCAGGCGCATAACGAAGCCGGTTACAACTGTGTTCGCGGTGACGCAACCGACTATGACTTCTGGGCTCACGCTGATCTGAAAAACCGCAAGCTGATACTGGTCAGCCTTACCAATCACGAGGAGAACCTGGTTGTGGTGGCACTTGCCCGAGAACTTGGTTTTGAAAACCAGCTGGCTGTGGTATCGCGTTTTCCTGACCAGCGGGCTGAGCTCGAAGCGCTGGGCTGCATCTCCTTCAATCTCTACGGTGAAGCCGGTCATGGCTTTGCTGAACACGTCATCGAACAGTCAGAGTCACTTACTGTTAAGAACTAGCCCTGCATCAGTGCAGAATCTTAACCGCGCCCTTATACAGTGACCGTAATTGGTGCGGGTGTGTAAAAAATTCAAACCTGACCCCAAAAATCATTGCGAATCAAAACGTTTTGGCTATTATTTAAACAGCGATTTGAAGAGTTGGTTGATCACATTGACCAACACTGAAAATAGAAATTCACCAGGCAAAAAGGGAGGGGCGCACTATTCAGAACACACAACAAACTTATAGGTTAACGATTTAGGTATCCTCTTTATGGCGAAAAGAAACCGCGCACGCAGTTCAACTAATCGACGAAAACCAGAAGGGAGAAAATCAAAACAACACAGCAAGCAGGACAACGGCCAGTTCATAAGCGCCGACATTTACACGCTTTACCCTGCACATTCTCATCTCGAAACAGCCTACACACCCACTCGCTCTCACCGTCCTATTGAAGCGAGAAACAAAGCCCAGAAAAAATACATCTGCTCCATCAAGAGTCATTGCCTGACGTTCGGCACTGGCCCCGCTGGTACCGGCAAAAGCTATTGTGCGACTGCACTGGCTGCTGAAGCACTGGCGAATGGACGGGTGGAACGCATTATTCTCACCAGGCCGGCAGTCGAAGCGGGGGAACAGCTTGGATATCTGCCCGGTGATGTTGACGAGAAGTTCAGCGTTTACATTGACCCTTTCAGGGACATCCTGACGGAACGACTTGGCAAAGGGGCGGTGGAATACCATCTGCGCCACGGTCGCATCGTTGCCGCGCCACTTGCTTACATGCGTGGTAAGACCTTTGGCCATGACACGTTTGTGATACTGGATGAAGCGCAGAACACTTCCGTTGCCCAGATGAAGATGTTTCTCACCCGAATTGGTGAAGACTGCAAGGTTGTTGTTAATGGTGATGTAAACCAGAGCGACATCCGTGGTGAAAATGGCCTGGCAGATGCCATCAGGCGTTTACGTGGTTTGCCTTCTGTCTGTATTCACGAGTTCGAACGCGACGATATCGTGCGCAGTGGTCTCGTACGCCAGGTGATTGACCGGTACGAGGTCTAGGAACCGGTATCCTCATCTCCCTCAGTTGATTGATCCGCCCCGGCTTCAGCCGCGGGCGGATTAAACTGAGCCAGCTTTCTTGCAGCACGCCTCGATTCGGGGTTGTGTTCCAGCGCCGCCTCAAGGCTTGCCTTGGCATCGTCCCAGCGCTTCATCCTGATCAGGGTAAGCGAGCGGTTGTAGTACACAATGTCTTTTGCCACACCTTCAAGTTCCAGTGCCTTGTCATAGTCGGCAAGCGCGTTGTCGTATTCGTGGATGTGGTGATACACGTTGCCGCGGTTCACGTAAATCTTCGCCATGTCCGGTGCGAGCAGCATGGCCTCGTGATGGTCTTCCAGCGCTTCGTTGTATTTGCCATTCGCTGCATAGATGATGCCGCGATTTGTGTAGGTTGCGGCGCGGTCGCGAAGCAGCAAGTCATCATTCCTGATCGCGTCCGTGCAGAATTTCAGCCCGTAGTCGGAAAAGGGCATGTTACTTTCCTGGTAACAGCGCGACGCATTGGTAGAGCCAAATGTTGTCTTCGACTGTGCGCTTGCCAGGGCGGGAAAGAGCAGCAGAATCATCGCAATCAGCTTCACTGCTGTGCCTCCGCGGGGATGTCGTAGAGTGAATCGAGTGTAAAGGCGAATTTCATTTCGATATTATCAACGGCAACCTGGTCTCCGCCAACTTCCCTTGGTTTGAACCTGGATCGGCTCACGGCATTAAGCGCCGCCTGGTCAAAAATCTTGGGCGGCTCTGACTCCACAACCAGCGCATTGGCGACGGTACCGTTCGAGCGCACTGAAAAACGTACAATCACCCAGCCCTCGATTTCACGCATCTCCGCAGCCAGCGGGTATTCCGGTTGCATGATTGAGACAGGCACCACATCCGATACTGGCGCCTCAAGGCTGAGCTGTACATCGATTGGGCCAATTCTGTCAGCGAGTGAGCCCATAATCGGCTGATCCGCCTTGATGTCGATGCGCGTGGATGCGCTGAACATGCCGGTATCCGGGTCGGGTGGCGGATCTGCCGGCAGGTTCTTTTTCGCCCGGGTGCGCGTCGGCGGTTCAACTTCCTCGAGCTCTTCGGCTATATCCGGGACGGATATCTGCATCTCCTCAATATCGAGGTTGGATGACAGCTCATGGTTAAGCAGCATGACCATCAGGTAAAAGCACATCACGGTGGCAAACATGGCCGCGATGACGACCACAAAGGCCTTGGCAGCATAGCTTGGACCGGCGTGATTGTTGGGGTAGGGGCTGCTCATTACCCTTGACGATACGGTGAGAACTCGGCTTTAGCCTACACCCGGGTTCGGGGTTTCTCCAGTGGTATCCCGCTAGAAGCTGATGCCGGACTTCATGTCATCCGGCAGCGTGGCGAGGATATTCTGCACCGTGGTTTCTGGTGTTTCACCGGTTGTGTTGATGGTGATGGATGGACCGGGCAGGGCGGGAATCGAGAGTTCCTCCATGCCGAAATCGTCTTCCATCAATTGCAGGTCATTCGACTTCTCAACGTGTCGGTTGGGATCGCCCACACGTCCTCTGAGTTCCTCATCATCGCAGGTCAGGCCAACAAAAAGGCCGATTCCGCCTGAGCCCTTGCAGGTTTCGATGAATGTGGCGTACTGATCAAGGTTGATGAACTTGTCATAAGTGAACGATGCAATCAGGCCATCCTCGGGCAACTCCATCGCTGCGGTGAGCACATCATGGTAAGCGTTGTTCCTCAGATCACCATAGGTGGAAGAGGAGTAACCGAAAACAGGACCAAGCAGTTGCGTCAGATTCTGGAAATCAAGGAACGGAAAACCAAGTTCTGTTGCCAGCTGTTTCGCGATGGTTCGCTTGCCGACGCCAGGTACCCCGTGTAAGAAAATCAGGTGCATGTCCCTATCCTCTAATCCTTGATGCTGTGGCCCATTCAGTCCTGACAGGCCTCATCTAAGACCCGCGTAAAGGTGACGCTTACTTTATCGTGAACAACGCTGAGACTACAACAAGTCAACAAGTCGTCAGAACAGGCGTACCGGCTCCCAGCCACCGGAGAAGGATTGGGTATCCTGCCAGACCACATGGTTCTCATCTCCCAGGTGATGCACTTTGGCGAGGTTGATGCCCTCGTCCTTGAACTCCCAGGCAGTGATTTCCTCTGTCTCGAAATCCACCAGGGAAAAGCCCGGCCAGTGCTCGCCACGGAGCGTACCTGCATTGATCAACGTGAGCGCCTCGAAATGGATGAGCGTGCGAAAGTGCATGTGGCCGTTGATCACGTAGCGATAGTCGCCATCCGCGATGATGCGGTCGAGTTCTCCGCTGCGTTCAATTTCCATGCGTTCGGTACCTGGCCAGACTTTTTTCAGGTCATTGTCTGCGATGCCGTGGCACAGCATCAGGTTACCCTTGATCGTGTTGAGTGTGACCTGGGTAGGCAGGTTGTTGAGGTAGCTGACGGTATCGTCATGCAGGTCAGCAGCCATGTGGGCATCGGGAACGTGGCGGGCCTTTTCCTGAAGAACCCAGCGATCATGGTTACCACGCACGGTGTGGACGCCGGTGTCTTTTAGCAGTTTTACGCAGGTATCAGGGCAGCCGCGTCCGTCGACGATATCACCTGTACAGATGATGGCATCCGGTGCTTCGTCGCTAAGGAATGCGAGCGCTGCTTCAAGTCGGTCGTGCTCCGCGTGAACGTCACCGATCATGCCAAGGCGGGTGATCCCCTCAACCATTGCGGGTTGCCTCGGTGAGAATGGTATCGATCTGCCGCAGTCGCGACAGTACATCGGTGTCTTCAAGCAGGTCCTGCATGATGTCCGCATGGAACTGCAAGATCTGGAAGATGCGGAATGAAAAGTCAGTCGGGTCCATATCCTGCCAGTTGGCGCGGTCAACCATTTCAAGGATCTTCGGATTACGTGAGGCAATCATATCCCGAACCGTTGTCGCAATGGAGGCCTGGAAGAGACGGGTCTCCTCAGGGTTTTCGTTGCTGTCATGCACTTCCTCGCAACTGACGATCCGGTAGGGGAGCGTCTGGGTTTCTTCAAGCAGGCGCAGGCGTACGCTCATATCGATGTTCGCGTATATGCGGTAATCGTCAGTTGTCTCGACGATCTCACACAGGCCTGCCGAGAAAATTGAATAGGGTTCATAGGTCGCCTGGTTGGACTTCAGTGCCTGCTGGACGGTCTGGTCTTTTTTTGGTGCGCTGATTTCCTTGCGTGTGTGACAAACGCCGATCATTCGCTCCTGCTCAACACAGTCGTTAATCATGGTGCGATAACGTGGTTCGAAAACATGCAGGGGGACAACGGTACCCGGGAATGCGACGAGATTGGGGATGGGGAATAGTGCGACAGAATAAGTGGACATTGGCTGCATTCTAAGCTGTGTGTTTCATGAATAAAAAGCCGCTAAGCACTGGTCTGCACAGGGTGTTGTGCATAGAATGTGCGACCGTTTGACGCCCGAAAAAAGAGCAAAATTAAGTGTCTACCCTTGTATTTACGATCATCGGCGATGATAGGACTGGTCTCGTTGAGGAAATTGCACAAATAATCAACGATCACGAAGCCAGCTGGCTGGGCTCACGCATGTCGCACCTTGGCGGCAAGTTTGCGGGTATGGTTGAGGTCGAAGGGGATAGTGCGCGGCTCAGCAGCCTGAAAGATGCCCTCGAAGGCCTGAAATCCTCAGGGCTCTCGGTTATTGCGGAAGAGAGTTCAAGCGGCGCGGCTGCTGAACCAGCAACACTGAGCGTCACCATGCTTGGGCTGGACCGCCCCGGGATCGTCCGTGAGGTCTCTCATGCGCTGGCTGAAAGAAAGCTCAATGTGGTTGACCTGCAGACCGATATCTCACAGGCGGCGATGACGGGTAAACCCATGTTCAACGGCACGGCCGTCGTCGCCGTAAATGATACGGTGGACCTGGATGAACTTGCCGACCGGCTTGATGAGATATCGAAAGAGCTTGGCGTCGACATCGAGTTGTCTGACGACTGATCGTTCACGCCGTCCGGAACAGCGGGATCTGTTACTCGCGACCGGTTTTCACCCAGAAACTCGTCATACCCCTGAAGCTTGGGATGGCGTGATACTCAAACCCCTTGTCACTGTGCCCGAGATTCGGGAATCGCTCGATTAACGCCAGTATCGCTTCCTGTGCCTCCAGTCGCGCGAGGTGCGCACCCAGGCAAAGGTGGCGGCCGCCGCCAAACGACTGGTGATGGGTATCCTCTCTTTCAATATTGAAGACTTCCGGTTCCGGATAGATGTCCGGGTCGTGGTTGGCGGCGCCGAGTGATGTCGAGAGCGACTCTCCCTTGTGAACCGGGCAACCGCGGATCTCGAGCGGGCGATTGGCGATACGACCTGAATTCACCACGGGTGAGTCATAGCGCAGCATCTCTTCAACGGCGTTTTTAATCAGCCCAGGGTTCACTTTCAGTTTCTCGAGTTGATCCGGATGATCCAGTAGTGCTTTGACACCATTACCAATCAGATCTGTTGTGGTCACATTGCCGGCGATCAGCAGCAGATTGGTCTGCCTGATCATTTCTTCCTCGGTGAGTTTTTCGCCGTCCTCTTCTGCGCGGATCATGTCGGAGATCAGGTCGTCACCGAGGTTTGATCGGCGCGCGGTGACCTCCGACTGCAGGAAGTCCCATAGAAGCTGGTCAGCCTTTGCCTGCTCTGCTGCCTGCTCTTCGGTTGGAAAGGGATTAAACGCGCCGATAACAAGCGCATCGGACCAGGCTTTGAATTTGTCATGGTTTTCAGGATCAATGCCGAGCATCTCGGCGATCACCACCGTGGGTACCGGCCCTGCAAAGTCCGCAATAAGGTCAAACTCATCCCCTTCGATCCGGTCCAGCACCCGTTGTACAACACCGCGTGTGCGTTCACGCCATTTTTCCACGGCAGCTGGCGTGAATGAGCCACTGACAAGGGAACGCAGGCGGCGATGGTCAGGTTCGTCCATCAGTAACATGGAAGGCTCGTCATCCTCGCCCATGTTCCTGCCGAGAAACTCGCGCGTGAACGTCCCCTCGTTAGCCTTACGAGGATCACTCCACAGTTCGGGGTCGCGCAGCAGCGCCTTCACGTCATCATGTTTTGAGTAGATAAAGCGACCTAGTTGCGTGTCTTGGTGAACGGGTGCCTCCTCGCGCAGCCGTTTGAATACCGCATAGGGGTTGTTGCGGAAGGTTTCGTCCAGCGGGGTCAGTTCTATACACTGTGGGAGGTTGTTCTGGGGGTCTGACATAGTGATTCGGTTTGGTGGTGCGGGTTGAACAATGTAGTGGGGTGGGGGCGTTGGTGCAAGTTTGGTTGAGATCTCTCCGCTTCGTTCGCTAAGCTCTCTTCGGTCGAGATGACGGCTACCACACTGGTCATCTCGACCGGGTCACGCTGACCGCGTCACGCCGACCGGGTCACGCCGACCGCGTCACGCTGACCGAAGCGGAGAGATCTTTCAACCAAACCTCCACCATTCCAATTTGTTACAACCCCCCCGGGGCGGCTATGATGACAAAGCAAGGGGATAAACACGCAACACAACCGCCATCAATATTGGCGGTACCTCTATCCTTTTTGTTTTCTTTAATTTAATCCGACGACGAACAGCCATGCTGTTGGGGTGGAAGACTTGTTGAAACATCTCGAGAGAGATCTCGCCAAACTGAGTGATCATATATCCGAACTGAGCGGCCTGGTGGTTGATGCCTGTGAGCGGGCCTCCGTCATGCTCACCAGTTTTGACCGGGTGCTGGCCAGCGAGATTCTTGAGCGTGAGGAGCAGATCAACGAGATGGAGGTTGAGATCGAAGAAGAGTGCCTGAAGGTGCTCGCGCTTCACCAGCCTGTAGCTGCCGATCTGCGCTTTGTCATTCTCGTGCTCAAGGTTAACAACGACCTTGAACGTATTGGCGATCAGGTGGTGAACATTGCAGAGCGGGTCAACTTCCTTGCTGACAAGGACAGGGTGGTATCCGATGTTGACCTGCCTCGCATGGGTGAAATTGCCGCACGAATGGTGCAGAACTCCGTGCAGTCCATGGTGTTCAGGGATTCCTCGGTTGCCCGTGAAGTTCTCAGCATGGACGACGACCTGGATGCGTTACACGCCCAGTGTTACGACAACATGAAGGCCGTCATGATGGCACAGCCGACAATTGTGCCACCTGCGGTGTCCTACCTGACGATATCGTCGAATCTTGAGCGCATCGGTGACCTCGCCACCAACATTGCGGAAGAAGTCATCTTCATGGAAGAGGGCGAAGTGATCCGCCACCAGGAGTCTTAGGCGCGCTGCGCTTCCAGTTCATCCAGCTGCCGCCGAATGTCATCGTGGGCAGTTTTATCGAGCGGATATTTGATCAGTGGCAGGAATGCGACAAAGAGTCCAACCGCGGTGCCGATGCAGTAGGTAAGCAGCAGGCCTTGCAGCGCCTCCGGTGAGTTGTCTCCCCCCGGCACAAAGTTAAACACCAGCTCCAGTGCGGAGAAACTGCCGCCGACGGCAAACGCTGCACCAAGTTTGTTAGTCGTGGTGAGCAGGGCAAAGAAAAGCCCCGGTCTCTGCTGCCCGCTGCGCAGTTCGTCTTCATCGGTAAGGTCCGCCATCAGTGAGCGGATAAGTGTCGGCGGCGCACCAAACGCTGCACCATAGAGGATGGTGAAGCCCCACAGTACGGCTACATTGCCCGCTTCGGCGAGCGGGATCAGGCCAAGATTGATTACCACCATGTAAACCAGCGCAAGTTTCATGGCGTTGTCTTTACCCACGCGATAGGCGAGTTTCAGCCACCAGGGCATCGCGATAAAACTGGCGAGGAAATAAAACAGCAGGGCGATACTCGCGTGTTCCGGCAGCTCGAAGTAGGTGGTTGCGACGAAGATATAGAGCGCGCCAGACACACCAATCCCGAATCCCGCGGCAAGGTCTGCAATCAGGATTCGCCACATGAGTTTGTTCTGTACAAGCAGTCGAACGGCCTCATCCCACGGGATACTGGTCTGGGGCTTGGCGTGGTTATCTGGTACCCAAAGAAGAGTTGGTATCACCAGCAGCGGAAACAGGATCAGGCAGAAGATGCCCATGCTGCCCACCTTGGTTTCCTGGTCCGTGTAACCGGACAGCTCCATCGCGGCTGGAATGGCAAGGACAATGGTCATGCCTGCGATGACAAATATCTCTCGCCAGCCAAACAACCGGGAACGGTCGTCATAGGTCTTTGAAAGCTCCGCTCCCCAGGACTGGTGCGCTATCGCCAGCATGGTGTAGCCGACATAAAGCAGGATCAGCCAGGTGAGCAGGTAGGTGCCTGAAACGCTTTCGGGGTCCGGCAGGAACACCATCCACACGGAAACCACGAGCAGCGGAATGGACAGCGCAACCCAGTGCTTGCGGCGACCCCAGCGTGAATCAAACTTGTCGATCAGCATACCCATAACCGGGTCGGTCACGACGTCCCAGATTCGTGCAATCGTAAAGATGGTGCCAACGGTCACCAGCGACAGGCCTAGGCCTTCCGTATAAAAACGCGGCAGGTAAACCGCGATAGGCATACCCATCGCCGCCATCGGCATGGTGATGCCGGAGTAGGCGGCGAGCACCTTCTTGTTAAGCAGGCTTTCCAATGATCAGGCCCTGGCAGCGAGCCTGTTATCGAGGCTGAATTTACCGGTGCCGAGTGAACTCACCACCAGCAGGCCGGCCATAATCGCAAGATTTTTTACAAAGTTCTGTGTCTCATGGTTACGCTCCATACCCTCGGCGTAGTCCCAGAAGTTGTGCATGTAGATGGAAATGGCCAGCGTGAGACCGGCCAGCAGGAAGGCTGCAATCCTGCCTTTAAAGCCCACAATCAGCATGGCACCGCAGCCCAGCTGCAGGATAATCGTGATGGTCAGCAGTACCGGGATCATCGGCACGTTGTGCTCTTCCATGTAGGCGACATTGGCATCCCAGCCCACAATCTTGGTGATGCCTGGCAGGATGAAGTAGATACCGAGGAGGAAGCGACCCACCAGCAGTGCGCCCTGGTCAACGAGACTTATGATCTGATTCATCGTTCTTATTTTTCTTAGACTTCGTGAGAGGGTATCTTAGCCCCCTGGTGTTAGCAACAGACCTGCTGCGCCTTACCTTATATGTTGGAAAAGGTTGGAGGAGACATGGCAATCAAGGAAATGTTTGGTATCGAACATCCGATCCTGCAGGCACCCATGGCAGGTGCGTCCACTGCAGAACTGGTTGCAGCTGTAAGTAACGCTGGCGGTCTTGGCGCACTAGGTGCGGCAACCTTCAAACCTGATGCCCTGCGTGCCCAGGTACATGCGATACGGCAGCAGACCGACAGACCTTTTAATATCAACCTGTTTGCGCCCGTGGTTGAGCAGTACGACCCGGCGTTGACACCCGGTGCCAAGCTCAGTGGGCTGATCCAGCAATATCATGATGAGCTTGCGCTTGGCGAAGTCCCCAAAATGGGCGCGGTCTCCGGACCTGTTGAAGAACAGCTGCAGGTGCTGATCGAAGAAAAAGTGCCGGTGATCAGTTTTCATTTTGGTATAGAAAAAGCACATGTGGATGCGATACATGCGATCGGTTCAAAAGTGCTATGCACGGCTACCAATGTTGCAGAGGCGAAGTATCTCCAGGAGGTTGGTGTTGATGCAGTGATTGCGCAGGGTGCTGAGGCCGGCGGTCATCGCGGTACGTTTCTCGGTTTTAACCATGATTCTCTGGTGGGTACCTTTGCGCTGGTGCCAGCGATTGTCGACGCCATTGATCTGCCGGTAATTGCGGCCGGCGGCATAATGGATGCAAGGGGTATCGTTGCCGCACGTGCTCTTGGTGCGGACGCCGTACAGATGGGTACTGCATTTCTTGGCTGTCCGGAGGCAGGTATCGCTGATGCATGGACCGATAGCCTGCTTGATGCGGATGCCATCAACACTACGGTCACCTCTGCCATGTCAGGCAGGCCGGCTCGCGGTATCCGTAATCGCTATATCAGCGAAGTTGAAGAGACGGGCGAACTGCTGCCTTACCCTCAGCAGTACTCGCTTTCAAAGAAGCTGAGACCGGCAGCATCAAAAACCAACAATGCTGATTTCATGGCGATGTGGTCGGGGCAGGGGGTTAGTGCATTAAGGCAGATACCGGCAGCTGATCTCGTTGCAGAGCTGGTTCGGGAGGTGGACGCCTTTAAGTTGTGAGATAAGTTGTGAGAAAGACGCTAGTTGACCATCCCTGCAGTCTTCAACGCATCGTTGGTGCGCTTTGGAAAGAACGCGTCGACGTCAGCAATACCTCTTTGCGCGATGACGGCTCGTTTCACTTCACGTGATGCACCTTCAGGGAAGCCAGCCATTCTCTCCGCCAGTTCGTAACATCTTTCAACGACCTTATCGTCGGCTACACACTCGGTAGCGATACCCAGTTCTGCCAGCGCTTTACCCTGGACCCGGTCGCCGTAGAAGGCGAGTCTTGCTGTGGTCAGTTCCGAATGTTTGATCTTCATCCATGCGGCGTTCATCGGGATGCTTGCACCCTGCTGGATTTCACCGATCTGCAGGAAGGCTTCTTCGCCTGTGATCAGCACATCACATGCAAACGCGAGTGCTGCACCTGCGTTTATCGCAAACCGCTCCAGCGCGCCAATCACCGGTAGTTCACATTGATAGAGCGCAATATGCATGGAACGTACATCACCGGTGGTCTTCTCCTTGTCTGCCCCCTGGTCAGGTGCCTGCAGCGCCTTCAGGTCGATGCCGGAACAGAAGTACCCCTCGGCGCCCCGGAGCACGATGGCCGATATGCTCTTGTCGGCCTGCACTTCGCTCAGCGCTTCAGTAATTTCACCTGCCAGCGCAGGGATCAGTGAGTTGCGGCGGTCCGGACGGTTGATAACGATCTCCGCCCAGCCTGCATGCTTTTCTACAAAGCTGTAGTCACCCATATAAACGTCTCCACAATTTCTTGTCCGATAGTGCCACGAAGGATCGTTTCAATTAGAAAGGATTTTCGGTTTCAAGGCCAAGCAGGTGCCGGCCAAACTGTTCACTGACCCTGTCTCGATGCGCATTGATGTGCAGCGGCATCGCCTGCAGGTCCCGGTAGCGCCTTTCAAAGTCCGGTCCCTGGCGCAGGCCATTGCCACCCATGACACGCAGCAGCAGCCGCATGGCATCTTCACAACATTGCAGCGCTGCCATCGAGGCGCTCAACTGACGCAGGTAGTCTGATTCCGTTGGCGTGGTTTCACTGGCGATACGCGCATCGGTTTCTACGAGGGCTGCTGTCACGGTGTCGCGGGCGGCATTGATCAAAGCCTGCGCCTGGCCGAGGTTCACATGCACCGTGGGGCGCTCGGCAACCTTGACGCCCATGATAGCAACGCGATCTTTGATGCCATTTGTGACCTCGTCGATCGCCGCCTGCGTTACGCCCGCTGCCATCATGCCCAGCCAGAGGTCGGAGAGCGCAACCCAGTCCTCCCGGTAGCGCGGGTGAATCATCGCGCGACCCGGGTCTCGAAATGGTACGCGGTACATAAAGGGAAAAGGCACGACACGCTTCATAGGGATTGCGGCTGATTTGTAGTGAACCGTATCCGTCGCGCTGGCACGCAGGCTCATGGCACGCCAGTTGTCATCAATGCTGACTGAGTCCTGCCTGAGGTCAATCATGGAAAACTGCGGGCCGGTCGGATCATCCACAACAAAAGCAACCCCGGCCCATTCCGCATAACGTGCGCCGGACCCGAAGGCTGCCTGACCAGTAATGTGCATGTCATCTTCGCTAGCTATGCCTTTGACCGCTGTGCTGGCACCAGCGGGAAAGCACACCCACTCCTGCCGCTCGGTCACGCCTCGTAGAAATTCAGCATTGTCTGGGCCAAGCAGTCCGCAGAACAGGTGGAAAGTACAGAGATGATTCCATAGGCACCACGCAGTTGATGAGCATGCAGCAGCGGTTGCTTCGAGTTCATGGCCGACGCGAAGACAGCTTTCGTTTAATCCACCCAGGCTCTCGGCGGCGGTAAACCGCATGATCTCGTTCTGCTTGATGACATTGATTACGCCGGGGGCGACTGATCGCGATGCATCAGCTTCGCTGGCCTGCGCGGCAATGTCCTCCAACTAAGGGGTGATAGCCAGGTTGCTCATGGTGACCCTGTTCTTGTTTTCGAGGGACTATATCAAAGAAATATTCCGACTGGAGTCGGCGATAAATGGCGCTGATATTGTTGCTGGGTTCAGAAGAGGCAGTTACGCTTGGTGCTGCAACTTAAACAACAACAAGAACAAAACCCCAGGGAGCGTGAGCTCATGCTAGACCTTAAGATCAAAGATGCACGTATTGTTGATGGCACCGGTGCCGAAGCCTTTCACGGTTCCGTTGGTGTGAAAGACGGTGTGATCACCGAAGTTGGAGACGACGTTGGTAGCGCAACCCGATCTATCAGCGCCGATGGTCTGCTGCTGACGCCGGGGTTTGTTGATATCCACACCCACTACGATGGCCAGGTCTGCTGGGATAAGCAGGTCACGCCGAGTTGCTGGCATGGTGTTACCAGTATTGTGATGGGCAACTGCGGTGTTGGTTTTGCACCGGTACACGCTGGCGACGAAAACCGCCTTATTGAGCTGATGGAGAGTGTTGAGGATATTCCTGGCTCTGCATTAAACGAGGGTATCACCTGGGGCTGGGAATCCTATGGTGAGTACCTGGATGCCATTGATACACCTTATGTGATGGACGTTGGCAGCCAGGTACCGCATGTGGCGATCCGTCGCTATGTGATGGGTGATCGCTGTTACGACGATGCAACCGATGCGGACATCGAAAAAATGGCGTCTCTCACCAGGGAGGCTCTGCAGGCCGGTGGCCTCGGTTTCTCCACCTCGCGTTTTTACGGCCACCTCGATAAGGAAGGCAACCACGTCCCCGGTACCCACGCCGCTGCAAAAGAAATGCTTGCGCTGGGGCGTGCCTTTGAAGGCCTCGACCACGGCACCATGGAGATCATCACCGATTATCTTGAGGACGATGATGAACTCGAGTGGATCACGCAGATATTAAGAGACACGCGCCGACCTATCACCACGCTATCGGGACCACGATCGAAGAAAGTGTGGGAACTTGCAAAGCAGCTGAAAGCGGATGGCCTTGAGTTACGTCCACAGGTCGGCGCGCGCCCGGCATCTATCCTGATGAGTCTTGATGGCACCATTAACCCGCTTGCGATCTACCCGAGCTACAAGGCGATTCGTTCGCTGCCGCTCGATGAGCAGATAGCGATGCTGCGCGATCCTTCGTTCCGTGAGAAGGTTAAGACTGACGAACCAAAACATCATCGCAATCGTGATGCCCGCCGGTTTACTACCAGCTTCCACGAGATGTATCCGCTGGATGACATGTTGTCCTACGAACCAACGGAGAATGATTCCGTGCAGGCGATTGCGGATGCGAAGGGCGTCACGCCGCTCGACGTGATCATGGACTGCATGGCTGACAGGCGACCAATCATCTTCTTCTTTGGTGGTTACCCCGGCCATCTGCAAGACCAGTTTGAAGCCATTACCCGCGAACAGAGTGTGTTTGGCCTCTCGGATGGCGGTGCACACTGTGGCGTGCTCTGTGATGCCAGTGTGCCGACCTACATGGTGAGCTATGCGTCGCGAGACAGAACCCTGGGTGAACCACTGCCGCTTGAGTTTGTTATCCACAAGATGACGCAGGACAGTGCCAATGTTTACGGTCTCGGTGATCGCGGTGTGATAGCACCGGGATACCAGGCGGACCTGAACCTGATTGACTATGATCGACTCGCCCTGCGTCACCCTGAAATGGTGTACGACCTGCCAAGCCAGGGTAAACGCCTGATTCAGAAGGCAGACGGATACGTTGCCACGGTGAGCCACGGTAAGGTCACGTTTGAAAGTGGCGAGGCGACAGGGGAGATGCCAGGCCGTTTGGTGCGTGGTGGCCGCTAATTTGATGTCGTGTATTTGGTTCGCTACATTAGTAGCAGAACGATTCGCAGAACGCAGAAAAAGAAAAATCGGGAATATCCATGAACACCTTACGCTCCTTTTTCGTCCTACTTCTCCTCGCACTGGGCTTCAGTTCGGGTGCCAATGCCCAGCAGGCCTGGCTTGACCCGGAAGTGCTCGCCAAGCAGGAAGCTATTCAGTTGTCAGATGCACAGAAGCCATACTTCCAGGCTTCCCTGACCCAGTACTTGCAGGACGTGCCCCCCATGATCCAGAAGACGGTTCGTACCAGCAAAGGCAACCTCGATAAGGAAATCAGGCGCGGCAACCGGAAGCTGCTGAAAGTGATGAATGGCCAGATGGGCAAGATCCTCTCGGAGGAGCAGTACCCGCTGTACGAGGATTATCGCGACACACTTGTTAAGAAGATGTTCTGATCAACATCCTCGCCGCAACAATCTTCACGCTCATTACTGCTGCGCTCGCGGCGGTTCCGTCTGCTGCCAACGCAACTGAATACTACATGTCTGACTACACGACCTGTGCGGTGTATTACCGCATGTCGATTGGTGCCATGAAGAACAGGGGCAATGTGCAGGCACTGGAAGCGGAAGAGCGCGAGAAAATGAACGTGCTCATCGCAAAGGCAAAGGAAGTTGGCATAGATGAGTTTGGTGATGAAGCGTTCATGGAAGAGATGTTCCAGGACGAATGGGAAGCGGTGCTTGCCGAGATGACTGATCAGATCAATCGCAACTACGCCAACTTCAGTCGAATCAAATATAAGTACAAAAATCGCTGTGAAGCGATGCTGGCGGGACTTGGCGGTTAGGCAATTACCTGTACGATCTTACCCATATTTACCTGGTTGCGACCGGCGCGTTTTGCCTCAAACAATGCACGGTCAGTGCGTTTGATCCATTCTTCCCCGGTTTCGTTCAGGAGGTGCTGAGTTACACCGATCGAAAACGTAACTCGAGTGCGACCGGGTTGTTTGGCCACCTCGATCAGTTGGCGTAAGCCTTCCGCAAGTGGCATGGCCGTGCGCAGGTCGGTTGCTGCAATCACCACAAACTCATCACCGCCGTAGCGATAAAGGTTGTCACCGGCCCGCAAACGACCCTGGATGGTGTCTGCAACCTTGCGCAGCATGTCGTCACCAACCGCGTGCCCCTCCGTGTCATTCACCTCTTTGAAGTTGTCGACATCGATCAGCAGCATGGAAATGTCATTCTGTTGACGCTGCTGCATGCGAATTATCTCGTCAAGCCGCTCATCAAAGGCCCGGCGGTTACCCGCACCGGTCAGCGCATCACGCGTTGAAAGCCGCAACAGTTCATCTCGCTGGAAGTTGCGTTCCCGGGCAAATATATACGCAAACAGGATGCATCCCGAGATAGACAGCAGGAACTTGCCGTATTCAAAAACCGGCATGGCAGGCAGCATCTTAATCGTGGCTATAGCAACGGCCCCAGCGCCAAGCCCCAGGGCGATACTCGGTCGTGCCAGGAAGAACGCGATAATCGAAGTAGGGTAGAGCAGGTAGCGCTCATCCGGGCCGCCGATAAAGGTGATCCCCACGGCGCCGCTCAGCGCGACCACGGCCAGGAAGATCCCGGCGTACCTGATCTGCTGGGTGCGATACACGTAGATGAAAATACCGATATTTGCCGCAAGGCCAATCAGGTCGATAGCGGCGATCAGGTAGTCACCGCGCAGAAGGCGAACGACCGCAAAAAGGCTGAGACCCATCATGCACAATGTACAGACGGCGAGTGTGATGATCTCTTCTGTGGAGCGCTTGACCATGGCCTTATGATATCAGGCCACGGCAAGAGTAAATGTCAGGGAGCGGCGTCCACGTCGCGAATAGGCGCGGTATTGTGCGGCCCTGGCAGGTCATCCTCATGCGGAGACTGGGCAACCCAGATGTAGGCATCTTTAGGTTCGTTAAAGATACGGAAGATCCCGGTGTCGATCTTGTTAGCGAACTGCTCGAAGATGCCACGCTTGTCAGGGCTCGGTGCCACCAGGGCAACCTTGGCGGTGCGTGCAAGTTTGATTTCTGCCAGCGCAAACTCGACAAACTGCATGAAGTCGTTCGCCGTGATGTGCGACAGATCCGCCTGTGAGAAGTCACAGATGCGATGTTGCGTTGGCGAGTAAGCAGGGTCATTGATGTATATCTTTGCCGCCGTGATAAAGGTGGCAAGATCGGGCGCCTGCTTAATCGTAATCGTCGCCATGTTTTTCGACGGAATAATAATGTGTTCGATCATTGCCCGCTTCCGTTGCCGTGATTTCGTGGATTCCGATCCATGTGAAAGCCAGTATAGGAGTCTAACCCCTGAGAAATGTACGGATTTTGTAAGTGCCCGGCATGAGTGGTGCGAAGTGCTGGATGAAAGGCAGCAAAACCGACGAGTGGGAGGAAACTCCTCAAACAGACACTAAATAACCGGAGTTGGTTAAAGAATCCCCGAAGAAACTCCACGCTTGATGAAGTATTCAGGGAACTAACTGAGACGCCAGTTGACTAAACCTGTGTTCAAGCAAGCAACTACGCCGCACACTCCCCCACGCGCAAGCGGTGCGGCGGGTTGCTAAATCCCCCCGTCATCTCGACCGGGTTACGCTGACCGTAGTGAGCGAGCAAAGCGAAGGAAAGCAGCGGAGAGATCTCAGCCTACCTAAGCCAAATCCCCAAGAAAGAACCCACAAACATCCTCAGCCAAAACACCCGGCTCCTCAGCAGCAGCAAAATGCCCGCCCTGCGCCATGACGTTGTATCGAACAAGGTTGGCATGTTTTTCCAGCACTGACCGCGGCATATGCACCACGTCTTTTGGAAACACAGCAAAAGCACAAGGCGCTTCAAGCGTTGGCGAACGTTCATGTGCCAGCGGCCACGCCTTGTTGAAATGTTCGTGATAGATCCTTAGCGAAGAACCAATCGCCTCAGTGCACCAGTACAGGGTGGCGGTTGTGCAGAGATGCTCACGGCTGAACCGCGTCTCAACGTCCCCGTTGCAATCACTCCAGTTGCGGCGACGCTCCCATATCCAGGCTGCTGTCCCAATGGGTGAATCATTTAATGCAAAGGCGAGAGTTTGAGGGTCCAGTCGGTGTACCTGCACATGGCTCGTGATGAGCGCCTGCGATTCCGCATTTCTTTCGATCATCCACTGCTCATCCTCAGCAAATGCATCAGGACCAAGTTCAGCGCGGTTCACGCCGGGAATCAATGTGAGGCTCATGTGAGCACCAATCAGCTTGTCTGCATGTGCATGCGCGAGGTGCGCTGTGATAAGTGCACCCCAATCACCACCGTGCGCCGCAAACTTATCGAAGCCAAGTTCCTCGGTCATCAGTTTTACCCAGAGTGAGGCAATACGAGCGACATCGACACCTGATTGCGCGAGTGGTGTGGAAAAACCAAAACCGGGCAGGGAAGGCACGTAAACATCGAAGTGCTCCGACAGTGGTTCAACCACATCCTTGAAATCCCAGAAGGTCCACGGCCAGCCGTGCGTCAGGACGAGTGGGGATGCTCCCGCCTGCTTCGCTGGTACATGCATGTAATGAATGCGCACGCCATCAGTGTTTGCAAGGTAATGGTCGTAACGATTCATCTCGTCCTGGGCGGCTTCCCATGAGTATTCGTCAGCCCAATAGGCGGCCATGTCGCGCAGCCAGCCGCCATGCATGCCGTATTGCCAGTCGTCTTCGCCGATGGTGGGTGCCCAGCGGGTGTTGCGGATGCGGTGTTGGAGGTCGGCGATGGTGTCGGCTGGGATTGATACTTCGAAGGGTTTTATGGGCATTGGGGTGCCTGGTTATGGGGTTTGTAAGGAGCTTAGCATCGTGGTGGTGTTAGATCTCTCCGCTTCGCTCGCTACGCTCTCTTCGGTCGAGATGACGTGCCTCGATGTCATCGCGACCGGGTCACGCTGACCGGAGCCGAAGGCCAAGCGGAGAGATCTCAATCAACGCGAATACCGATGCACCCACCCCCCATAAACCACATCCAGATGATCCCGAAGCCCGGTCCGCTCCGCAGAATGCATAAACCCGAATGAATCCATCCCACTCGTAAACGATTCACTCTGCCCACGGTCACCATCCACAACAATCACATCACAATGCGCCTTGCCATGCCGATCCATAAACGCCGGTAGATGCTTCGTGAACCGCGGCTCATACAAAATGTCACTGCCGATAATCAGGTCGTACTCCGACAGCAGTCCATGGCTGGTCTCCCAGGACGTTTCGACAAACGGAATATGCCGCCCGCAATTCAAACTCTCATTCTCAATAAGAAAGCGCTTCGCCTCCGGGTGAATGTCCATCGCGGTGATGTCCGCACCGCGCTCATTCAGCACTAGACTGGCGAGGGCCAGACCGCAGCCAACCTCAAGAATACGTTTGCCCGCGATGTCTTCATCCAGCATCAACTGACTGAGGATCTCAGACGCCGTCCACACCACTCCAAAGAGGGACCAGGCGGCCTGGGAGATTCCCTGCGCCTTCGCTTTTAATTGTGGATCGTGAAACTGGCTTGTATCGCGCAGTGCGCGCAAGTGGATGTCGTGTTCTCCGAACACGTAGGTCTGGTAGCGGTACCTGAGTGGGTTCATGCGATCCCTCGCATAGCTATGCGCTCATTGTGGACCTTGCTTTGCGAATAGCGAGACTTTTCTGACAACACGCCCTCTTGCCGGGATAAAGCAAGCCCATTAGTCTCACTGTTTATAAGCAGGAGATTTGATATTCCACCCGTAACCCTAAAGAACCCTGTCCAGTTCGAAGATGCGCTGCCCGAGTCTGTTGACGTAGTGGTCATCGGCGGCGGCGTGATCGGCATCTCAACGGCGCTGTTCCTGAATGAGGCCGGTGTCAGTGTAATGGTCTGTGAAAAAGGTCGTGTCGCCTGCGAACAGTCCTCGCGAAACTGGGGCTGGGTGCGCGCACAGGGCAGGGACGCAGGTGAACTCCCCATCGCTATCGACAGCCTCAACAGCTGGGAGCGGATCAGTGCAGAGATTGGTCCTGATGTCGGTTTCGAACGCCACGGCACACTGTATCTTGCCCGCTCTGAAGGGGAACTCGCCCAGCTAGGCGAATGGCTCGATGTGGCAAAACAACATCAGCTTGATACGCGGCTCATCAACCGGGCGGAAGTTGATGCACTGATCAAAGACCAGGGCAGTCACTGGCATGGTGCGCTCTATACGCCTTCTGATGGCAGGGCGGAAGCATTTACGGCAGTACCGGCGGTTGCAAGACACATCCAGAAGAAAGGTGTGCTGATCAGGGAAAACTGCGCGGTCAGGACTATCGATCAGGAAGCCGGCAAGGTTGCCGGAGTGGTGACAGAGGCGGGTAAAGTCAAAGCGCCAAGTGTCGTCTTCGCAGGTGGTGCCTGGTCTACGATGTTCCTGCGTAACCTTGGCGTGCGATTACCACAGCTCACGGTCAGGGCCACCGTGGCGAGAACAGAACCGAGCGATAACTTCTTTTCAGGTAATGCAGCGGGTGCGGGTATCGCATTTCGCCGTAGGCAGGATGGCGGATACACCATCGCCCCAGGTGGCATCAACGAACACTATCTTTCACTCGACAGCTTCCGTTATTTCTTTGAATACCAGAATGTCCTGCGGGAAAGTGCGCGCAACCTGAAACTGCGTTTCGGGGCAGATGTTATTACGCGTCTCCTGCCGAAACCAAAATGGCACGGTGACAGCATCACGCCATTCGAAGAAACCAGGAACCTGAGCCCTGACCCAGCACCGGACGGTGTGAACCGCATGCGCGCCGGTCTTCGTAAATATGTGCCGTCGCTGGCGGACGTCCCCTTTGCTGAATCGTGGGCAGGCATGATCGATGTGACACCTGACGTTGTACCAGTAATGGATGAGATCGACAGTGTGCCCGGCCTTTACCTTGCAACAGGTTTCAGCGGTCACGGTTTTGGATTTGGACCAGGTGCAGGCAAGGTCATGGCAAACATGGTGCTTGGCAATAAAGCGGAG
Source organism: Trididemnum clinides (assembly GCA_963675345.1). Lineage (NCBI taxonomy): Eukaryota > Metazoa > Chordata > Ascidiacea > Aplousobranchia > Didemnidae > Trididemnum > Trididemnum clinides. The sequence goes on from CAVLYW010000168.1 coordinate 74,317, forward strand.
TACGACTTGAGCCGATTCCGTTTCTCTCGATTCTCCGACGGTTCATCGATGCAGCCTGGACCTGGTCTATAACATGAGTGAACTCTGCCCCTGCGGCTCTGGTCTGCAGGATAGTAACTGCTGCCTGCCGATCATACAGGGTGAGACTGCAAAAACCGCTGAAGCATTGATGCGTTCACGCTATACGGCGTATGTGCTCAAAGATGAGGCTTACCTGAAACATAGCTGGCATCCATCAACCCGCCCGATGCAACTGAACCTTGATGATGAACAGCGCTGGCTTGGTCTCAAGATCAAGGCCACCGAAGCCGGTAACGAGGATGATGAAACAGGTGTGGTCGAGTTTGTGGCTCGCTACAAGGTGGGCGGTAAGGGGCATCGCCTGCATGAGAAAAGCCGCTTTGAACGCCACGAAGGCCGGTGGGTATACACGGACGGTGAGTTGAAATAGCAGCGCCAGCAACGTTCCTATCCGCCATGATTCATGCGATGCTTGCCGCTTCCCCCATCGGATGAAGTACATGCTGTTCCGCACTATCACCCTGATCTCACTGGCTTTTTTTGCAACCTTTGTGACGGCTGATGGGATTGACCCGGAAAACAAATCGATCACCATCAGCCTGCAGGTTGAACCACCTAACCTGGATACCTCGCTATCGGAAGACACCACCAGCGGACTCATCATTCGGTTGATGAATGAAGGCTTGGTTCGGTTTGCCGGCAAAGAAGGCATCATTGGTGCGGTGGCCGAAAGCTGGGAGATCACGGATACCCATGCGACCTTCAAGCTTCGGGACAACGCCCGCTGGGTCAATGGCGAACCCGTTACTGCACATGATTTTGTGTACGCATGGAAGCGTCTGGTCAACCCTGAGACTGCAGCCAGCGGCTCAACCTTTTTTACCTATGTATTGAAGAATGCACCTGCCATCCTGAGCGGTGACATGCCGGTGGATTCACTTGGCGTCAAAGCGCTGGACGACCACACACTGTATATCGAACTCAGCCACCCTGTGCCGTACCTCCTGACTGTGCTGATTGGCACACCTTACATGCCGCTCAATGAGGCCTTTGTCGAGGCGCAGGACGGCCGCTTCGCTGCAGAAGCAGACAACCTGCTTTCCAACGGTCCCTTCATGATGGAAACCTGGGTGCACAATTCAGAAATCAGGATGACCAGGAATCCACATTTCTGGAACGCTGACGAATTGGAACTGGAGCGTATCGATGTGGGTTACATCACTTCAGATGTCCGCTCCTTGCTTAACCTCTACAAGAGCGGCGAACTCGCCCAGCTCGCGCTCAATGAAGAGATTCTCGAAGACGCGATGGGTTCGGGGCTTTCCATCAAGCGAACGCCAACGAACTGTATTGCGTGGATCTTCATGAACATGCAGCCCGGTCGTGTGACTTCCAACAAGAAGGTCAGACAGGCCATGCGGATGGCTTTCGACCGTCAGAGTTATGTGAACCAGATTGTGGGTATCCCGGGCACACGAGTGATCGATAGCTTCTTCACCAAGCGCATAAACGGGGTTAAGCGAAATTTCCAGCGTGAGTTCCCAGCGCCAAAAATCGAATTCGATATAGCGAATGCCAAGCAGCTGCTGGAAGAAGCCAAATCTGAAATGGGTGTGGACGAAATCCCATCGGTGACGTTGCTTGCCAATGAAACCCGCCAGATAGAAGCAGAGTTCATCCAGGCCCAGCTTGGCTCAGCACTTGGCCTCGACATCAAGGTGGACAAGCAGACCTTCAAGCAGGCCATCGCCAAGATGAACAATCATGATTTTGATATCGCAAGGGCCGCTTTCTGCAGCGGCGCGTTCCGCGACCCGGTTTTCTTCGCGGGCATCCTGCAGTCAGACGGCCCCTTCAACAGTGGTGCATTTGTCAGCGAGGAATATGATCGCCTGATGGCCATTACGCACAGCACCGGTGATCAGCAGATCAGGATGAGTACCTTTGCGAAAATGCAGCAGCTTATTTACGACGAGGCGCCGATTATTCCTTCGCATGAAGTATCGGTTGTATACGTGGAAGATGAGCGGCTTGGTGGTCTCGTCAGGTATCCTGTTGCGGATTATTCGAGGGGCTTTATTCGCTAACCGCTTATCATGGGTAAGTTTGGACCGGGACTTGTCGTTACTGCCGCCTTCATTGGTCCAGGCACCATCACCACAGCAACGGTTGCCGGTGCAAACTTTGGTTTTGCGCTTGTCTGGGCGGTGCTCTTTTCAGTATTTACTGCCATCGTCCTGCAGGAGATGTCTGCCCGACTCGGTCTTGTTGCACGCGAGGGACTAGCTGAAGCCCTGCGTAACAATATCTCATCGGCGGCGCTGCGTTGGCCGGTTCTCCTCATCATTGTGGTGGCTATCGGTATCGGCAATGCGGCTTACCAGAGCGGGAACCTCACTGGCGCGGCGATTGGTGCATCGCACCTCGTCGGTGTCAGTCATGAGATCCTGGTTATAGCGACAGCAGTTTTTGCTTCCGCTTTGTTGTTTCTAGGCAGGTACAAATACCTTGAGATCGTTTTGATCGTGCTGGTTGCAACGATGAGCCTGGTATTCCTGCTTACTGTTATCCTCGCCCCGCCGAGTCCAGCAGCGTTCTTTGCAGGACTTGTACCGTCGATGCCAGATGAGTCTACGCTGATCGTTATCGCTTTAGTCGGTACCACCGTTGTTCCGTACAACCTCTTTCTGCATGCGAGCATCGTCAGGGAAAAATGGGGTGATCAAACTGATCTTCAACGTTCCCTGAAGGAAGCCCGGGTGGATACAGTCGTCTCCATTCTCATTGGTGGTGCGATTACACTCGCCATTCTCACGACATCTGCGATGGCGTTTTACGGGAATGATATTGCAGTGACGGGTGCCACACTGGCGAAACAGCTTGAGCCAACCCTGGGTAGTAACTCCAGGTACCTCGTTGCAGCTGGTTTGATGGCTGCAGGCGCGACCAGCGTGATGACGGCGCCGCTGGCCGCGGCTTATGCGGTGAGGGGTGTTTTCGGTTGGCGTGGTTCTGAGACCTCCGCCAGCTTTCGCGCAATATGGATAGCGGTCATGCTGGCTGGAATCATCTTCGCCCTGATTGGCACGTCACCGGTGACGTTGATCCTACTTGCCCAGTCCGCCAATGCACTGATACTTCCAATCGTAGCGATCGCCCTCGTGTGGGTAGTGAATCAACCTGGTATGGGGCTTTTCAAAAACGCCATTGTGCTAAACGTGTGTGCAGCAGTCGTCATCTGCATCACCCTCGGCCTTGGCGGGTTCCGGATATATGGGATGTTCTAACGATCAGGTTTGAGATTGATCGTCCTGCTGGCCAAACATATTGAACAACCAGTTCAGGGATATCGCTGATACACCAGCCAGTGTGATGGCATTGCCAAAGATGATTTTGAGATTGTCGCCGAAACCATCGAACAGCTGAGGATTCGCTGTGAGCATCAGCGACAGGCCAAGGCTCACGCTGACAACCACCAGATTGCGATTATCTTCGAGGTCCACGCGGCGCAGGATGTTCAAACCGGTTACGGCAATGCTGCCGAACATTACCAGGGCGCAGCCTCCCAGGACTGGCGACGGTATGACTGAAACAGCAGCGCTGACCTTGGGCATAAAGCCAAGCAGGATCATAACGCCGCCGGCCGCGGCGACCACCCAGCGACTGCGCACGCCAGAGAGTCTTATCACGCCTGTGTTCTGTGAAAAGGTGGTAAACGGAAACGAGTTCATCAGTCCGCCCAGCATGGTGCCAATACCTTCTGCCCTGATACCGGCCGCAATATCAGCAGGCTTGATGCGACGGCGACAGATCTCCCCGATAGCAAGGTAATCACCTGTCGATTCAACCATCGTAACCAGCATGACCAGTAACATCGCGATACAGGCAGAGATCGGAAACTCGGGCATGCCGAATGCGAGCGGTGTCACCATACCGAACCACGGCGAAGAACCAAGTGCAGATGTCGTCGCGGCGCCAAGTAAGAAAGCGAGCGCTGTACCGACAACCAGGCCAACCAGTATTGCCGATCTGGCCAGTATCTCGTGGCCAAATCGCATCGAGACAATCACGACTGCCAAAGAGAAAAATCCGAGGATCAGATCAATGCTGGTTACCGGTGTACTGCCCGGCGTACCGCCGCTGATCCACATGACCGCGACAGGCAATAGAGATATACCAATTGATGCAATCACCGTACCGGTGACCACCGGCGGGAATAACACCAGTATGCGGCTCCATAAACCTGCTGCGAGGAATGCGGCCAGCCCCGCAACCAGGGTGGCGCCAAACATGGCGTTCAGGCCATGCACCGAGCCAATCAATATCAGTGCTGGTACCGCAACTATGGTAGTGCCTTGAATCACAGGTAGACGAATGCCGATATGGGGACCAACCCCAACGCACTGAATTAAGGTACAGGCGCCACTTGTTACCAGGGCGCACCCGATCAGGAAGGTGAGAGTTTCGTTTGATAAGTCGAGGGCACCAGCCAGAATGAGTGGTGTAACAACCAGGCTGGCATAGGCAGCGAGCAGGTGCTGTGTCGCAAGCGTAATAGTCGTTGCGGCCGGGAGTACTTCGTTAACCGCAGCGTATTCATCTTGTTGGTCAGTGCTGTCAGGTTGCGATTGAGCCACTCAATCTCCCGTCACCGGACTCGTGGCACCATGCTCATTTTCCGCTAGCCATGCCGCGCGACGTGCGAAAAGATCAGGTACACGAGCCTGGACCTCTGCCCTGATTTCGGACAGGTCTGAATTGACCAGCTTCCCATCCACAACGGTTAGCTCACCGTCGCAAACAACCATATCCACGTCGCCGCCTTGTACCGCGTACACAACATTGTGGTGCAGGTTACAGAAGTCGTCGGTCAGTAGCGGCGTCATGCGAGGTGTGTCTGTTCGTATAGCGACAAAGTCAGCCTTTTTGCCAGGTTCTAGCGAACCAATCTGATCGCCGAGGCCCAACGCTCGTGCGCCCTCGATAGTCGCCATCCTCAGGGTCTGCCAGGCGTCGGCGGCAGTGGCATCGTCCTCGCGTATCTTGCCCAGCAGCGAGGCGAACTTCATTTCCTCAAACATATCCAGGTTGTTGTTTTCCTTCTCGCCATCCGTGCCGATACCAACGTGAACACCGGCATCGATCATCATAGAAACAGGTGCCATACCGCTGACCAGTTTCATATTACTGGTGGGATTGTGGGCAACACCGACCTTCTTGCTGGCCAGCAGTTCACATTCAGATTCATCCAACCAGACACAATGTGCGAACAGGACCTGGTCCAGGTCCAGGAACCCGAATCGTTCCATTGCATGTGCGGGTCTAAGACCGAAGCGCTCGTCTAGTTCCCTCACTTCTGCCTGCGACTCGCCGACATGTGTGTGAAGTCCGACCTTGTGACGTGCGGCGATGTTAACCGCGCGGTCCCAGGCGTCTTCGGTGAAATAGAAGAGATGCTCCATGCCTACCCACGGCATCACTCTGCCGTTGGCGCGACCTTTCCAGGTTTCGATCAGCTGCTCGTTATCGTCGAGCGTATCGAAATAGTCGAAATCGGGATGTTCACCAACGTAAGGGACCAGCACGGCTCGATTACCCAGGGTTTCTGCGGCCCTGGCACTGCCATCCTGGTAGCGCCACATGTCTACTAGCGTTGTACTGCCGGTGAGTAGCGTTCCGCGTAACAGAGCCAGGATGCCGCTTCTGCGTCCTCGGGTGTTAATACGCGGTGCATGGGATCAATATACAAACGTAGCCAGTCCCAGAGTTTTTTGCCTTCTGCTGTGCCGCGGAGTAATCCCGAGTGCATGTGGCAATTGATCAGACCTGGCATCAGTAATCGATCAGGAAGATCGATCACTTCGATGGTTGGGTGATTGTTTTGCAAGAGATCACCATTGCCAACCTCGGCGATTTTGTCGCCGTCGATCAGCAGACCTGCGTCTTCAATGATGGTGTTGTCCGGATCCATCGTGAGCAGATAGGGCGCGCGGTACAGTTTCATCGTCTGGTGATGCTCATCTGTGTCTTGATGCACATGGTTTGGTACCGCTTGTTTTAAGTCGGGAGTTTATAACGTTTTGATTACGGGTCGGTACTATCCAGTACGCCCGGCGCTCTTCCTGATACCAGTTAGTGGTAATCTTCCGACATGGGCAACCTGGAAGATGGCTGCTGGAGATGACGAGAGGTTGAGTTGATGTACAGAATTTTCACAATGTGCCTGCTGGCGCTTTCATTCACCGTTAATGCTTCACAGCTTCAATCCGACAAAGAAGAAGCTCGCCAGATGTTTGCTGACGCCATCACCTATCGAACCGCCAGAGGGCATGAGCAGGTTCCTGCTTTTGCACAGTCCCTGGTAGACCAGCTCCTGGATGCGGGTTTTCAGGATGAAGACATTCAGCTCATCCCTATTGATTCAAAAGGAGAATCCACAGCTGCGCTTGTTGTGCGCTATCGCGGTGACGGCAGTGCAGGAAAACAGGCAATTGGCCTGCTTGCCCACATGGACGTTGTTGAAGCCCTCCCCAGTGATTGGGAGCGTCATCCATTTGAACTGATCGAGGAAGATGGCTTCTTCTTTGGTCGTGGCACCCTCGATAACAAACACGGTGTGGTGCTTCTTACCCAGACCTTTATGCGCTTGAGGCGTGAAGGCTATGTGCCGGCACGAGACTTTGTACTGCTGTTCACCGGTGACGAAGAAACCGAGATGATCACAACCCGTTATCTGGCCAATCACACGCCAGAGCAGTACGACATAGGTTTTGTGATCAACAGCGACGCGGGTGGCGGTTCACTTGATGATCATGGCAACGCGCTGATGTACCGCATGCAAGCTGCAGAAAAAACCTACGTCACCTTCGATGTCACGGTTAAGAACCCCGGTGGCCATAGCAGCAGGCCCAGGAAGGACAATGCGATTTATGAGCTCGCAGCTGCCCTCGTGAACCTGCAGAACTATGAGTTTCCGGTGCAACACAACGAGCTGACACTACGATCCTTCTATACGATGTCAGCAATGCTGCAAAACCGTGCGGGTGAGATGATGAAGCGTTTTGTGGATAACCCGGGGGATGAGGAAGCTGTCACGGCATTGCGTGCAGACCCAAGTACCGTGGGTTCCACTGGTACCACCTGTGTTGCCACGATGTTAACCGCGGGTCACGCAGAGAACGCATTACCCCAAACCGCATCAGCGGCGGTTAACTGCCGCGTGTTTCCTGGGATGACAATTGAGGAAGTTGTCGGGCATCTTGAAACCGCCTTCAACAACGAGAGTGTGGAAATAACCCAGCGAGAGGAAGCCACAATCAGCCCGGTCAGTGAGATACCCGAAGACATCGAAATGGCGATTACCGCCGAGATCCACAAGCGTTATCCGAATGTGATGTTGATTCCATCGATGTCATCAGGCGGTACCGATGGCATGCACTTCAGGCTGGCCGGTGTGCCGACAGTGGCCAGCTCCGGGCTGTTCATTCATCCGAGAGATGTGTTTGCTCATGGATTGAACGAACGTGTTCCGGTTGATCAGTTTTATGCCGCGCAGGAGTACTGGTATTCGTTGATTAAGCGGCTAGGTGAAAACTAATCCAGCGTTAGACGAGTCCTGACAGACTCATCAGCAACAAGGCGATACACAGAATCGCGCCTATCCAGGCGATGACGATGGATGATTTATTGTCGCCAAGCTTAATGAGCGCAATGTTGATCGCACAGAAAATCACTAGCGTTACAGCCGAGGTCAGTCCGGCCAGGGCGGTGAGATTGAGTGTTGTTGCCAGTACCAAAACCACGGCACTCGCTAATACGGTGGCGTAAACCGGTGTTTGTGTACGCGGGTTAAGCTCACCGAGCAACGCATTCCAGCGACCCAGTCGCGACATACCGTAGATGACCCGAGAAGCCATGATGATCTGGACCAGCGCGCTGTTGACCACGGCCAGCATGCTGATAATCGCGATGAGCTCCGGATTAAATATGTCGTGGTATTCAATAATCCGTGCAATGGGCGCAGGATCATCTGCCACCATCTCTAATGGCACGGTTGTCACTGCGACAACTGTGGTGAGCACGTACAGGGTGGCAGCGCCAACAAGCGAAAAGTAGATTGCCAGCGGAAGGGTTCGTGGGGCATCCACGGTTTCTTCAGCCATGTTCACGATGTCTTCGAATCCGATAAATGCATAGAAGGCGAGAAATGCACCTGCCATGACCCCTGCGAAGCCTGCCCCAATGGCGAGGTCTGAGTTGAGTGCGATCAGTTCGTTGGCGTGACCACTAGCAAAGCTATCTAACCCACCGTAAATGACCAACAGCAAACCCGTAATGGAAATGATCGCGATCACACTAGCTGTGAGGACCGATGCCATCACGCCGAATGCAGCAAGTGCACCAAGAGATATGACAAAGCCGACGGTGACGATAGTGTCTGGCGTATCAACGAAGTAGTCGACGTAGCCGACAAATCCTCTCGATATTGTCGCTGCCGAAATGATCCCGATAACGACGACGAGCGCACCAGTCAGGTTTGTAAACAGCTGATTGTTGAAAGCATGTTCAACATAAACAGCTTCACCTGCTGATTTCGGAAAGCGGGATGAAAGGCGGGCGTAGGTGTGTGCGGTGGGCGCTGCGACAATCGCTGCAAACAGGAAGGAAAGCGGTGCGTAGATGCCCGCTTTACCGACGATGACCCCGGTCAGTACGAATATGCCGGCACCAACAATAGTGCCCAGACCATAAAAGGTCAGGAGAGACAGCGATATGTTGCGCTTTAGTTCGACCGGCATAGAGCTTCAGGAGATCGAAAAGGTATTGTTTGTCCCTGGTACTGCTATGAATCATGGTACAGGGATCTGCCGATCAGGTTTAGCCCATGTCAACAAAAGTCCCAGGAGCCTTGCTCTGGGAGAAGGAGGAGGGGAAGAGGGCTCTTAGAGCTCCCTTAGGCGTTGATTTAGAACCTGAAGCAGCCGTCGCCAGATCAGTCGCGACTCCATATCCAGGTGGCAGTCATCGGCGTTTTGCTGAACGTACTGTGTCGCTTCAACGATCTCGTCTCTTTTCCCGAGCGCCATCAACGTATGGAACTGAAGAATGGTCTTCTCAATTGTGCTGTGCATCTCATTTTGCTCCGGAAGCATGAGCCACTCCGTGTTTTTGTTGCGGCCATCTTCGCTAAATCGTGAGTTGGATTCTGTGTACTGCTTCACAACTTGGAGGTTATAGACGGACGGCACAAAAACTGGTGCGAGCAGGCCAAAAAGCCTGCTCGTTTTACACGGGGGCCTGGCGTTCTAGTCGAGGTTCTTTCGGGGGAGGGAGTTCTCGCCAGAGTTGCTCAAGCAGTTGGTCTCGCTGGGTTTTGCAACCCGGGTCATCCCAGAGGTTAACCAGTTGGTCGGGGTCTTCGTTCAGGTTGTAGAGTTCACCTTCGCTTCCATCATATAGATGGCTTTCCTGGTAGGTGGTACACAGCCAACCGTCACGGTGATAAATCGACTTGAGATGCATGTCGATGGGGCCATGTTCTGAATCCCATTCAGTGAGGAGATGATCTCTGCCTTGCTGCTGTGCCTCGTTATCGGACACAGGTAGTACATCGCCTTCACTGTAATCAGGCGCATCGATACCTGCGATGGCGCAGAACGTTTTTGCCAAATCCACGTGACCGACGGGTTCAGTTACCTCGGCACTCTGAACGTTTGCAGCAGGGGCAGGGCGCCAGATAAACGGCAGTCGCATCAGTGCGTCCACGTGATAAGGACCTTTGAACAACAAACCAAAGTCTCCCTGAAGTTCACCATGGTCCGTTGTGAACAGAATATCGGTGTTCTCCAACATGCCGCGCGCTTTGAGTTCTGTAAATACACGCCCGCATGCCTCATCGATCAGTTCATTCTCGATGTGGGTGTACGCGTTGATCTCCTGCACCTGCTCCGCCGTCATCTCATTCGGGATGAATTCACGGGGTGATTCCAGGTTCGTCCAGAGAGTGCCGTCGTAGTAACCACGCCAATGCTTGGGTTTTGCATCCAGCCAATCGTGTGCCTGCTCTTTAGTTTCCGGGAAGAGCCTGGGTAGTGGCACATCGCGCCAGTTGATTCGATGCAGTTCCGATCGCGGGATGTCCCACGGGTGATGAGGATCAGGGAAACTCATCCAGCAGAACCAGGGTGTTTCATCGGACTGCTGGTTCAGCCAGTTGATCGTCCTATCTGCTACCCAGTCCGTGTGGTAGATGTCACGAGGGACATCCATTGGCCAGACCTGTACTGCCCCTGTTTCACCGCGTGATGCTGTGTTCTGGCCCTTGTCTGTCACCATCGGGTAGAAGCCCCCCTTATCCTCAGGGCGTGAATCCATCCACCGATCATAATGACTGTGCCCCTCAAAAAAGTGGTTGGCCAGTTCCATGTGATCAAAGCCGCGGTGTGGACCTGTGTGGCCTTCTGCTGCCATGCGATTTTCAAAGAACTTGTCAGGACTGCCGAGCCACGGTTCAAAGTGTGCTTTGCCGAGCAATGCGGTGTTGTAGCCGTGGTCTTTCAGATGGTGGGCGATGGTATGGCGGTCTTCCGGCATACAGACACCATTCATCCAGACGCCGTGGGAGCCGACGTGTTGCCCCGTGATGATGGTAGCCCTCGCAGGCATACAGACCACATTGTGGTTGTGCGCACGATGATAGTTGATGCCATCGGCCGCGAGTTTGTCGATGTTTGGTGTTCGGGCAACTTCGCCGCCATTGCAGCCCAGTGCGTCGTAGCGCATCTGGTCCGTGGTGATGAGGAGGATATTTCTCCTCATCAACGAACCATTACTCGTCCGCCATCTACGATCAGCGCTTCACCCGTCATGTAGCTGGCTGCCCGTGACGCGAGGAATACACTCACGCCGCGAAGTTCTTCCGGTTCACCAAATCGCTTCAGCGTGATCTCTTCTGCCGGGCGTTCGTTGCCGTCGTCATCGTTCCACAGCACATGGGCAAAACGTGTTTTGAATACACCCGGGCAAAGTGCGTTGACGCGGATATTGTTTGAGCCGTGTTCTGCTGCGAGGTTACGTACCAGTGCGAGGTCGGCTGCCTTTGAAATGGCGTAGGTGCCGAGTTCCGTTGAAGGCATGAATGCACCGTTTGATGAGGTAATAACAATCACACCGTCTTTCTTGGCGATCATATCCGGCAGCACCATCTGGCAGATCCAGTGGTTGGAGCGCACGTTGGTGTTCATGATCTTGTCGAAGGCTTCGTCAGGGATATCGCTGGCTGAGCCATGGAAAGGGTTGACCCCAGCATTATTGAACAGGATGTCAATTGGACCGAGCTGGCTTCGAGTTTCGTCGACGAGATTCTGCAACTGTTCCTTGTAGCCAACGTTGCATGGGATCGCGATAGCGCGCTCTTCACCCACCATTTCGTTGATCTCATTTGCGGTTTGCTCGCACACGTCACCTTTGCGTGAAGAGATAACGACTTTGGCACCAGCAATGGCGAGCCCCTCTGCTAAAGCGCGGCCCATGCCGATGGATGAACCCGTGGTGAGCGCGACTTTCCCCGTCAGATCGAACAGGTCTGTGATGTTTGCCATGGTGATGACTCGTTTTGTTATTGAATGGAGATGATGGTGTAGATAGATACACCGTTAGGGGTG
>OY776307.1:0-14984 GCA_963675345.1 Trididemnum clinides
GTCCATCTAGTTTTTTTAAAATAAAAAAACTTTTTTTTAAAAAAAAAAAGATAGGTCACCATGCACCTTTGTTAATCAACTTAATGAGGTTCAAGTTAAAAAATTAAAAAGGAAAAAAAAAAGAGAACTTATAAGTAATAAAAAAAAAATTTTATGAAATAAAAAAGAGTACTCACCGCCCGCCAAATATTATTAATTTATTATTAAGGCGTAACAAGGTAGTTTATCTAAAAAGATATACTAGATAATAAAATTAGTGTTTTAAGTTAAATAAACTATAAACCTTCAAAGTTTAAAATATTAATAAAATATACACTTTGTTTCGTAATAATTATATCATTAAACCAATTTATAACTCCCTTTCTCGCTTACCTACACCTATTAATATTTCTTATTTTTGAAACTTTGGTTCTTGTGTGGGTTTTTTCCTTATAATTCAAATTTTATCAAGATTATTTTTAACAATACATTATATTTCTGATATTAATTTATCTTTTAATTCAATTAATCACATCGTTACAAATATTAATGGAAGATGAATTATTCGTTATATTCACATAAATAGAGCTAGTTTTTTTGTTTGTTTAATTTATCTTCATGTAATACGTGGTGTTTATTATAAGCGATATTCTAATTTAATAGCATGAATAATTAGAGTAATTTTGTTAATATTATCTATGTTAACTGCCTTCTTAAGATATGTATTACCTTGAAGACAAATAAGTTTTTGAAGAGCTACTGTTATTACTAATATAATTTCTTCTATTCCTTATTTTAGAAAAAATATAGTATTTTGATTATGAGGGAGATATTCTGTAAGACCTCCAACACTTACTCGATTTTATACTTTTCATTTTATTTTCCCACTAATTATTGTATTATTCTCTTTTTTACATTTATTTTATATTCATTCTAGAAGAAGATCAAGAAATCCTCTTAGATTTTTTAGTAGTATCAAAATTGATTTTTGACCTTTTTTTAGAATTAAAGATATTTTAAGGTTTTTCTTTTTATTTTTTTTTTTTTTTTTCATTGTCTTTTTTTTTTCAGACATTTTCTCAGATCCAGATAATTATATAAAGGCTAATTTTTTAACTACTCCAGATCATATTAAGCCTGAATGATATTTTTTATTTGCTTATGCTATTTTACGTTGCATTCCTAATAAATTATTTAGAGTTTTAGCTTTACTATTTTCTATTTTAGTTTTCTTTCTAATACCTTTTTTAACTAAAAATTTAAAAATTACTTTTTTCTATCAGTTTTTTTTTTGATTATGAGTGTTTAATTTTTTTTTATTAACTTGATTAAGAAGATGTGTTGTAAAAGATATTTTTAATTATTTATCACAATTAAGAGGTTTTTTTTATTTTTTTTTATTATTTATTTTATGTATTTTTTAATCAATATAGTATATAAAAATTTTATTACATTATAACTGTTAATTATAAAAAATTTATTGAATTAGATATAAACTAATATTAATAAGTTATAGGTCTCATGATCCTAAAAACTCTTAAATAAGAGTGTCTGTAAAAATAGTATAAATATAAAAATAATTTTTTGAAAAAAAATAGATAAATTTTTTAATTTTTTTTACAATATAATTTAATTAAAAAAATAAAATGATAGTTAATAATGTTATTTAAATTATCTTATTAATTTAATATATACGTGTTTTTATTAATATTTTTTACAGCTAGAATTTTTATTTTATTAAGTAGCCATAGTATTTTTCTTATTTGAGTAAGAATAGAAATTGTTAATTTTATTATTATTAGTTATTTGATTTTAATAAAAAAAAAAAACTTCTTATCAAATAACTGAGAAAATAAATTTGTTTTTAAATACTTAATTATGCAAACTTTTTTTTCAGGAATTATAGTGTTAATTATTTTTTTTTCTTTTTATTTTTTTCTTTTTACTTTTTTTTTTTTTTTTTTTTTTTTTTTGAAAGTGAGAAGTTTTCCTAGATATTTATGAGTGCCTGAAGTTTTTATAAATTTATCTTTTTTTAATATTTTTATACTTAGAACTTTATCAAAAATTCCTCCTGTTTTTCTTTTTTTTTCTTTAAGAGGATTTAATGGATTTGTATTTGTTTTTGTATGTTTAATGACGGTAGTAATGTCTGTACTTACTAGAATTAAAAGCTCAAATATTCGTGTTATTTTATCTTTTTCTAGCGTATTAAATATAGGATGATTTTTAATTAGATTATTTTTTGACATTATTTTTTTCTTTTTTTTCTTCTTTATATATTTAATGTTTATATATTTTTTAAGTATTTTATTAGAGAAAAAATTTATATATAATTATAATAAAAAAGATATAATTTTAATAAATAATTTTTTTTTTTTTTTTTTATTAACCTTATCCTTTTTCAGATTAGCTAGATTACCTACTAGTATTATATTTTTTTTCAAATTTATGATTATTTTTAAAAAGGGTTATTTTCTTTTTTTTTTTTTTGTTATAATTTTTAATTCTTTTAGATTTTTTTTTTATATACGTATACTTTGATTTAACATTAACAAAAAATCTCTAAATTTCTTTTATTTGTTTATGCCTATTTCTAATTTGGAAATTTTTTTTTTTTTTTTTTTATTATTATTTCCCTTTTTTTTTTTTTTTTATTAATATTTCCTTTTTTTTTAACACATCCTTTCTTTATTAAATTTATTTTTAAATAATTTATTATTAAAAATCTATATAAATATATATTTTATTAAAATTTTTATCATTTATAATTCAATAAATACTTAAAACCTTATTTTAATATTAAAATATTACTTTTGCATAGTAAAGTTTTTGGGTTTTATTGTTTATTAATTTTGAATTTACTTACTTCCCTTTTTCTTTTTTATTTTTATTAATCTTTTTTTTTTTTTTAGTATTTTTTCTTAATAAAAAAGTTTTTTTAAAAAAAATATTAATTTATATTTATTCAAAAAATTTTTTTAATTTTCAAATTATATTACTTATTCCTCTTTTTATTATATTCTTGAATTTTTTTTCCCTTATTCCCTATAGATTTAGATTTTCTTCCATTCAATCTACTTTTTTCTTAAGTTGAATGCTTTGATCTTCAATTTTTTTTTTTTTATTTTTTAAAAATTTAAATAAGAATATTTCTCATTTTTTACCTACAAGAACTCCTTTTCTTTTAATTTTTTTATTAATTATTATTGAAACTATTAGCAACTTTACTCGACCAATTTCTTTAAGAATCCGATTAATAGCTAATATTACAGCTAGACACTTGCTTATACATCTTATATCTTTAAGATTTTTTAATTTAAGATTATTTAGATTTTTTCTTTTACCATTATTATTAATATTGATTTTTTTAGAAATGTGTGTAGCAGCTATTCAATCTTATGTTTTCTCAATGCTTCTTAATTTATACACAATTGAAGGATCTTAGTTAATTAGTTTATTATCAAAATAAAAACTTTGGTAGTTTTAGATACATTTATAATTAAGTATTAACTATGTTACTGCATTTATTGTTTAGTTTTTTAATAATAAGTATTATGATAAAAAAAAAAAAACAAAAATTTTGAATTATTTTTTATATGTTTTTTTTTGTGATTTTTTTTTTTAAATTGTTTTTAAAAACAAGAGAAATCATAAGATCTTTTCATTATAGATTTATATATGTAGATAATATTTCATCAGTACTAGTTTGATTATCTGTTTTTGTAGTAATTTTAAGTTTTCTATCTATATTATTATTAATCAATATAGATTTTTTTATTATTTCTTTCTCTATGGTTTTAATTTTTTTTATTCTTATTTTTTTTTTTATTACTTCTAATTTTTTTTTTTTTTTTATTATTTTTGAATTATCGTTACTACCTATCTTTTTTTTAGTAAAATTTTTTAGAGATTATAAAGAACGAATTTTTTCTTTATATTATTTTTTTTTTTTTACAATTATTTTAAGTGTACCTCTTTTTTTAGTTGTAATTTATTTCATAAAAAATGGAGAAAGATTAATATATTATACATTATTAAAACACTATCAGAAAAAAATTCATTTATATATTATTTTGAGGATAATATTAAGATTATTAAGAAAACTTCCGATTTATAGGCTTCATATATGATTACCCAAAGCCCATGTAGATGCTCCTATTAGAAGATCTATAATTTTAGCAAGAGTTTTATTAAAATTAAGAAGATATGGAGTGATACGTAGTATTTTTTTTATTAATTATTCTTTTTCTTATTTATTATCTTTTTTATTTTTTTTTTTAGGATCTTTTAGATATTTTTTTACTTCTTTTATTTGTTTACGTATATTAGATTCTAAGGTAATTATTGCTTTTAGTTCAGTAAGTCATATGAGTTTAGCTTTTGTTAGATCTATTTCTAGGTTATACATAAGTTTTAAAGGTAGGTATTTTATATATTTAAGACATAGATTAGTATCTCCTTCTATATTTTTTATAGTTTTTTTACTTAGTAAAATCTATAACACTCGGAATTTGGTTGGTATAAAAAGTTTTATTAATAATAATAAGTTTTTATTTTTTTATATACTTATTTTTTGTTTATTTAATATAAGGATACCTCCTACTATTAATTTTTTTTCAGAAATATTTATTATGATTAGAATTTCAAAAAATTTTTTTTTTTTTATAATTGTAATTTTTATAGGATTTGTTTTTAATGCAATCTATTTGTTTAATATGCTGAGATTATTTTCTCAATCTAAAATAATGTGTAAGATTTTTAAAGAAACTAAAATAGATTTTTTTATTTTTTATTTATTTTTGTTTTTTTTTTTATTAATGACTTTTTTTTTAGATACGATTATATTGCATTTTAGGTTATGTAATTAAACCATTAAGTTTATTACTTAAAAAATTAAATTGCAAAACTAAGGTGGCAGAAATATATGCATAAAATCTAAGATTTTACAATGAGTTATAATTCCTTTAGTAGATTAGATTATAAAAGTTTTTGCAAAAAATTTTTTAGGTTTAACCTCTACTAAAAGTATTATATAGATAATATTTTTTATTTACATTAAAAAAATGGATAATAAGACCCTTTTAGTATGTTTTATGGTCGTTTAAGATTAATAGATAGATCTAATATAATTTCTAATTGCATAATTTTATTTCATGATTTTTGTTTGATTTTAATTATTACTATTTTTTTTTTTGTTTGTTTTATGCTTTTTATAAGCATTAATCGTATAAATTATACAATAAAAGAAATTATTAGATCTAATTTTTTAGAAATATCTTGAACTATTATACCTATATTTTTTTTATTGTCATTAAGATTACCTTCTTTTTTAATAATATATTATTTAGAAAGGGAATCTAAAAGAGATCTAACTTATAAAAGAATTAGGCATCAATGATATTGGTCTTATGAAAATAATGATTTTGATTTTAATTTACAATTTGATTCTTATATAATTAGATTGGAAAATTTAAATAAAAGGAATTATCGTTTAATGGAAGTGGATAATTCTTTAATCTTACCCTATATATCAAAAATTCGAATAATTATTACTTCTTCAGATGTGTTACATTCTTGAAGTCTTCCAATAATATGCTTAAAAGTAGATGCTGTTCCTAGGCGATTGAATACTTTAAACATGTTTTCTACAATACCTAGGTCTTTATATGGTCAATGTAGTGAAATTTGTAGAATTAATCATAGTTTTATACCTATTCATGTAGAGTTTATTAAATGAAATAATTATATTAAAGCTTTGATTTAGTAATGTTTTTTTTTTTTTTTTTTTTTAGTTTTAATATTAGATTTTTTTTTTTTTTTACAGTTTTTTTTTCTTTTTTTTTCTTTAAAATAAGATTTTTTATTTATAAAAGAAATCTTTCCTTTACTAAAAAAAAAACATACCTTGTTTATGAATGTAGATATACTGAAATAAACAGTTCTAAAAATTTTTATTCTTTATTATTTTTCATTGTAGCACTATCTTTTATACTTTTTGATATAGAAATTGTTTTATTGATACCTTATATTTATGTATTTTTTTTTTACAGAATATCTATAATTAGTTTTTCTATTTTTTTAATATTTTTAATATTTAGATTATTATACGAAATATTTAGTAAAGTTTTTTAATAAGTGAATTTTTTTTATCGATGAATAATATCTACTAACCATAAAGATATTAGGACCTTATATTTTATTTTTAGAATATGATCAGCAATTTTTAGATCTAGTTTAAGTATATTTATTCGATTGGAACTATCTCAACCAGGTCAGATTGTTGGCAATAGACAATTATATAATACTATTGTCACAGCTCATGCTTTGGTAATAATTTTTTTCTTCGTCATACCAACTCTTATTGGTAGATTTAGAAATTGATTATTACCTCTTATAATTAGAGCTCCAGACATAGCTTTTCCTCGTTTGAATAACATAAGCTTTTGATTACTACCACCTTCTATTATTTTGTTAAGAATATCAATATTTGTTGGAAATAGAATTAGAACTAGATGAACAATTTATCCTCCTCTTTCTTCTAGATTTGCTCACTCTAGTAGAGCTGTTGATTTAAGAATTTTTTCCTTACATTTAGCTAGAGTTTCTAGTATTTTAAGATCAATAAATTTTTTAGTAACCATAATAAATATAAAAACAAAAAGAATAAATTATAATAATTATTCTTTATTTAGTTGATCCGTCATCGTAACAACAATTTTATTAATTTTATCTCTCCCAGTTTTAGCAGCTGCTATTACTATATTATTATTTGATCGTAATTTAAATTCTAGTTTTTTTGATCCCTCTAGAAGAAGAGACCCTATTCTTTTTCAACATTTATTTTGATTTTTTAGACACCCCGAGGTATATATTTTGATTTTACCAAGATTTGGAATTATTAGTCAAGTTGTTGTATTTTACTCTAGAAAAGATTGTATTTTTAGATATTATGGAATAGTATGAGCTATGTGTGGTATTGGTTTTTTAAGATTTTTAGTTTGAGCTCATCATATGTTCAGTGTTAGAATAGACGTAGATTCTCGAGCTTATTTCACTGCTGCTACAATAATTATTGCAGTGCCTACTAGGATTAAAGTTTTTTCTTGAGTATCTACTTTATTAGGTAGAAACATTTATTTAAGATTATCTATAATATGGTTTTTTAGATTTTTATTTTTATTCACTATTAGAAGATTAACCAGAATTGTATTATCTAATTGTAGTCTTGATTTAGTTTTACATGACACTTATTATGTAGTAGCTCATTTTCATTATGTACTCTCTATAGGAGCTGTTTTTGCTATTTTTTGTAGATTTTATCATTGATTTCCCTTGTTTTATAGAATTAGTTTTAATATATTATTAGGTAGTACTCATTTTTGATTAATATTTGTAGGTGTAAATATAACGTTTTTCCCCCAACATTTTTTAAGATTATCTAGAATACCTCGTCGATATAATGATTTTCCTGATTTTTTTCTTACGTGAAATGTTTTATCATCTTTTAGGTCTTTATTAAGTATTAGATCTGTTATTGTTTTTATTTTAACAGTGTGAGAGAGATTTTCTTCTATTTCAAAGATTTTTTTTTTTGAAAGAATAGATTTAGAATTTGTTTTTTATTCTATACCCCCGAGTCATACATGAATAGAAAGTCCTATTAAAATTAAAAGTTTAGTTTAAATAAAAATATTTAGTTTGAAACTAAAAGTTATTGATAAGGCTTTTGTGCGACGTATTACCCCCTTTCATTTAGTCGATAATTCTCCTTGACCTTTACTAAGTTCTTCTAGAATATTTTTTTTAATATCTAATTTCTTTTTTCTTTTTCAGAAAAAAAGGCTTTTTATATTCTTTTTTTTTTTTATAATAATTGTAAGAATTATATGATGGCGAGATGTAATCCGAGAATCTTCTTTATTAAGATTTCATACTAATTTTGTTCAAAAAAATTTATTAATCGGAATGATTTTGTTTATTTCTTCAGAAGTTCTTTTTTTTTTTAGATTTTTTTGAGCTTTTTTTCATTCTAGTTTAAGAGTTAGTGTGAATTTGTTTTTAATATGACCTCCTATTAGAATTGAAGTGTTAAAACCGTATAGAGTACCTTTATTAAATACTGTGGTATTATTAAGCTCAAGAATTACAGTTACATTATCTCATTATAGTATTTTTAAAAGAAATTTAATAAATAGATTAATCAGACTTTTTTTTACTATTATTTTAGGTATTTTTTTTACTATATTACAATATGTAGAATATGTTGATAGTTTTTTTAATATTTCTGATTCAGTTTATAGGTCTGTATTTTTTATAACTACTAGATTTCACAGATTTCATGTTTTAGTTAGATCTATTTTTTTATTAGTTTCTTTATTTCGTATACTTTTTAGACATTTTAACTCTAATCAACACGTTAGATTAGAGTGTTCAATTTGATATTGACATTTTGTTGATGTAGTTTGAATTTTTTTATATGTATCAATATATTGATGAAGAAGTTATGTTTAAACTATAATTTTATAATATTGCCTCATATAAATTTAAGATTTGTTTTTTTTTTTTTATGTATATTTTTTTTTTTTTTTTTATTAATTTTTTTTTTTAGTAGTTTATATTTTTATAAAACGTGCGTTTTTGTTACGTAAAAAGTTTGAAGAAATCTATTTAAGTATGATAATAAAATCTATTAATTTTAGGAATTAAAAACACAAAATAAAAGTCTTAAATATGTTTTTTTTTTTGTTTTTTTTTTGTTTTATTTGTTTTTTCTTCTTAATTAAAAATAATTTTTCTTTTAATTTATTTAAATTATTTTTCTTTTTTTTTATTGTTTCTTTTTTTTCTTTTAAAGATGGAGTTTTTTTTTTTAGAAAAATAAACAAAATATTAATATCTTTTAAATTAGATTTTTTTTCTAACTTTTTTATATTAATTTTATTAACAGTAAGAATTTTTATTATATGATATAGCATTTGATATTTTATGTACGAACCAAGGAAATTTATTTTTTTAATTTATTTATTTTTATTTATTTACTTTATATTCATATTAATTATATCTAATTCTTTTTTTTTCATTTTAATTAGGTGAGAAAGAGTAAGAATTATATCTTTTTTATTAATCTGCTGATGAACTGGACGTTCTGAAGCAACTCAATCCGCTATTCAAGCTGTTATTTACAATCGATTAGGAGATTTTAGATTTTATTTATGTTTAATATTTATTTTTTCAAGATATTGTTTAGAAATTACTAAAAATTTAGATTTTATACATAATAATTTTTTTAGTTTTTTTTTAATTATTTGTATTATTGCTAAGTCTTCGCAGTTTTTTTTTCATCCCTGATTACCTAATGCTATAGAAAGACCTACTCCAGTATCTTCTTTATTACATTCTTCAACTATAGTAGTAGCTAGAGTTTTTTTGTTTATTCGATTAGTAAATTGTTTTAGATTTCTTAATTTAAATTTAATTAGATTTTTAAGAAGAATAACTATATTATTTAGAGGTATTTGTAGCATTAGACAATCTGATGTGAAAAAAATCATTGCTTTTAGTACTACAAGTCAATTAGGTTTTATAATTTTAACTTGCAGAATTCTTAGATCTAAAGTTTGTTTTTTTTTATTAAGAATACATTCTTTTTTTAAAAGTCTTTTGTTTATAACATCTAGACTATATATTCATAGATCAAATAATAATCAAGATGTAGAAAATTTAGTAAGAATAATTGGGAGAAATATATCTAATATTTGTTTTGTGATTGCATCTTTTTCCTTAATGAGAATACCATTTTTTTCTGGATTTTACTCTAAAGATTTAATTTTAGAAAATTTATGAGGCAATTTATTAAATTCAACAATTATTATAATTTTTTTTATAAGATCTATTTTTACGGTATCTTATTCTTTTCGTTTGATTTATTTAAGAAATTTAAGATTAAAAAATAAAATAAAAAATTTTAAAATTTTGTATTTAGAAAAAATAAGATTAAATATTTCTTGATTAATTTCATTATCTTTTAGATCTATTTTTTTAAGAATATTTATACTTAGTTTTTTTTTTATAATAGAAGAGTTTTTAGTTATACTAAAAATAATTCCATTAATTATCTTGCTTTTAGGAATTTTTTTTTTTTTTATTTTTTTTTTTTATAATTTTTTTATGAGGTTTTATATATTTTTTTACAATCCTATTTTTCATCGAAATATTAGTTTTTGGATATTATTTTTGAGTAACTTTTATTTAACGTATGAATTTTTTTGATTAGAAAAATTATTAAGTGTTTTTTTATTTTCTAGAAAGAGTTTAGTATATTACGTAAGATTAAAAAAAATTTTTTTTCTATCTTTTTTAATATTTTTAATTTTTTTTAATATTTTTAATTTTTTTTAATATTTTTAATTTTTTTTAATATTTTTAATTTTTTTTAATATTTTTAATTTTTTTTAATATTTTTAATTTTTTTTAATATTTTTAATTTTTTTTAATATTTTTAATTTTTTTTAATATTTTTAATTTTTTTTAATATTTTTAATTTTTTTTAATATTTTTAATTTTTTTTAATATTTTTAATTTTTTTTAATATTTTTAATTTTTTTTAATATTTTTAATTTTTTTTAATATTTTTAATTTTTTTTAATATTTTTAATTTTTTTTAATATTTTTAATTTTTTTTAATATTTTTAATTTTTTTTAATATTTTTAATTTTTTTTAATATTTTTAATTTTTTTTAATATTTTTAATTTTTTTTAATATTTTTAATTTTTTTTAATATTTTTAATTTTTTTTAATATTTTTAATATTTTTAATATTTTTAATATTTTTAATATTTTTAATTTTTTTAAAAATAATTTAGTTTATAATATTAATAAAACGTTTGTTTTTCTAACAAAAAAATTAAAATTATTTAAAAAATTTTTATAATAAAAAATCTTATTTTAATAAATAAAAAGATGTGAATCTTTTATTTTTTAATCATTATATTAAATTTTCCTTTTTGGAAATGGATATACAAAAAAATTAAAAAAAAATTTTTTTTATCGAAAATACTCGATTTTCTTTTTTATGTACTATTTTGGATTAAAAAAATAAAAAAAAAAGAAGTGATTATATGTTAAACAAGAGTTTAAATATATATTTAATATTGAAATATATTAAATAAAAATTTTTTATTATATTTTAAAGGGTCAGCTTTTAATTTAATAAGATTTTATGGAAAATTTACAAAATATAATATAAACTTTTTATTTAAAGTGTTTTTGAAGTATAAAAACTTTTTTTTATTTTTTTTATATATTATTACTTATTAATAAATATTAAAAAAATGGTATATATGAGTAATTTTTTGCACTAATATTAATATTTTAAATATATCACATTATGAATAAAAAAAAAATAAATGACTAGAAAAAAAATTTAAAAGTTTACTAAACACTTACTTTATAGATTTTTATTTTAAAGTATTTTAAGAAAAGATTAATTTTTTTTTTACATATGGTATATTTTTAAAAGAATATATTTATGAAAAATATTTTTTTTTTTTTATTTTTTAAAAATGAAAATACTTTAATAGTTAAATAAGCTATTACTTTTTAAAAGAAAGAAAAGACCCTTGGTAATTTAGGTTTATTAAAAAAAATTTTTTTAAAAAACTTGACTGGGGCAGTGATAGTTAAAAAATAAACAATTATTTTTTTTTTTATTAATATAAATACTAATTTTAAACCTTTAAAAAGAAAATAAATTAACCCTAGGGATAACAGCGCAATAAATAAAAAGAGAACATATTAATTTATTTATTTACGACCTCGATGTCGGCTCAAAATATTTTTTTGGGGCAGTATTTAAAATAATAATGATTGTTCCTCATTTAAAATTTTACGTGAGTTGGGTTTAGAACGGAGTAATTTAGTTTGGTTTTTTTTCTTTGATAAATATAAAATAATAGTACGAAAGGATTTTATTTTATTTATTTTTTAATTGTAGTATAAAAAATACTTTAATTTTCCAAATTAAAAATCTTCAAAAAGTGATTTTTAAAGTGTCGGATTATAAACGAATTGTTTTGATAAAACTAAATATGTGATATAATAATCACCTTTATTTTTAGTAGTTTATGTAAAATTTAATTTTGTGATAATTAAGAAAAATTATTTTTCTATCGATATAGAATATATTTATAATAATTCATATTTTTGTCTAAAGTAAGAAATTAAGTCGATATTAAGAGTTTATTTTATATTTAAAATAGTTATTTTCGGTTTAACAGAAATTATTATAATAATGATACCTCTTATATGATTTTTTTTTTTTCATTAGATTTTTTTTTTTTTATTCTTTTTTTTTTTTTATTTCAAATTATTTTTTGTGAGGAAAATTTTTATACAATTTTTTTTCTTATTTTTTTTCTTTTTTTATGATTATTATTTTTTGTATTTTTTTTAAGACATAGTTTTTTTGTGTGTTTAATAAGAATTTTATATTTAAGAAGATTACTTCTTTTTTTTAGTTATAGAATATTAATAAGCACTTTTTTTTTTTTTAATAAAAAATCCCGATTAAACTATATTTTTTTTTTTTATCTTATTATAATATTAAAATCTAAAATAAATTTAATTTATTTTAATTTAAATAAGTCCTTAGATTATAGTAGATTAATAACTAATTATAGAATTTTATTTCTTTTTTTAAGAGTTTTCTTTTTAATTATAGTTTTGTTTATATCTGTTAATATATCTTTAGAAAAACAATATTAATTTATATTAATAATATTTATTTTTAAAATTAAATAAAAGGGATCATTATTATTTATAATTAAAATAAATTAATTATAAAATTTTTAATCATATAATATAGTTTAAAAAAAATATCGTTTTTGTAAAATGAAGTTTCTATTAGATTTTATATTAGTGTTTTTTTTATTTTTTATTTATGTAATTTTTTTTTTTTTTAGAAAAATAAATTTTTTAAAATTGGTAATTTTTCTAGAGTTTATATATTTATTAGTTGTTATTTTTATTTTCTTTTTTTATATTAAAGAAATAAACATAATTTTTTTTTTTATAGTATTAACTGCTTCAGAGGGTGTTTTTATTTTTAGTTTAATTATGACATATATAAAAAATAAAAGAAATATTTTTTTAAAATTTTTTTACATTAAGTGTCTGAAAAAAGTGGAAATTTGTAAAATTTTTAATGGTTTAAATACCCTAATGTATTTATTGTTTTAAAAGAAGCTTTTAATAATTTAAGCATTATATTTTTAATATGAAGAAGATTATGTTCCTTTTAAAAAAGGAATAGTTTAAAAAAAATGGAATTCTTCTAAAATTCAGATCTTATTTAATTGTTCTTTCATTACTTCTTATTAATTACTTTAAAATTTATATTAATATAAAAATATATTTATAAAAAATAAATAATATTATATAAATATAGAATGTAATTTTTAAAATAAAATTATATAAAATTAAGTATATATGCTCATATAATTTAAATTATAAATAAACACATAATATATAAATACATATATATTTATTTATATATATATATATATAAATATTTAAACATAAATAAATATCTATATTTAGTATTTATGTATTTTTATATAATTTTATTTTTTTTTATTAATTGTTTAAAGTTTTATTTTCTTTTTTTTTTATTTTAATAATTTTATTATTAGTAGCTTTTTTAGTATTATTGGAGCGTAATTTTTTAAGATTAGATCAAAAACGAAAAAGACCAAACATAGTGAGATGGTTTAGGTGTCTTCAAACTATTTCAGATAGAATAAAATTGATTTTAAAAAAATATTTGAACACACCTAATATGCGAATTTTTTTTTTTCTAATATCTCCATTGTATAGATTTTGTTTATCAATTTTAAGTTGATTTTTTTTTGTTATTTTTTATAATTTCAGTTTCTTAGAGTGTTCAGTAGTAATTACTTTATTATTTAGAAGCGTTTTAGTTTATGCCTTAATTTGAGCTGGGTGAGGTTCTAGTAATACATATTCTATAGTGAGAAGAATTCGAGCAGTAGCTCAAATAATTTCATATGAAATTGTAATAGGTTTTTTTATTTTTATATTTGTTTTAAAGTTTAATTCTTTTTCATGAGGTGTTTTTTTATTTTTTAATATTGATTTTTTCAAAAATTTTTTTTTTTTTTTTTTTTTTTTCTTTTGGACAGTAATCTTTTCTGCAGAACTAAATCGAACACCTTTTGATTTAGTAGAAAGAGAATCAGAATTAGTGAGAAGATATAATGTTGAATATTCAAGAACTAGGTTTACTTTACTTTTTTTATCTGAATATATAAGTATTTGATTTATATCTTTTTTAACTTCTATTATTTTTTTCGGCTATTTTTTATTTTTTTTTATAATAGTTTGTTGTTTGATTATAATAGTTATTCACATTCGAGCAACTTTGCCTCGTTATAAATTTTTTGACTTGATTTTTTTAACATGAAAAATTATATTACCTTTAGTTACAATATTTATATTATTTTTCATTTTATAATTTTACACAATAATATCGTAACTTTATAATAAGTATACTATTAATACAGCAAAAAAGTGAAAAAAACAAATTGCTAATTTGAAATAGTATCATAAAATACACACTTTTGTAAATTTTGTGATGGTTTAAAAAAACATTGATATAGCTGTATATATATAATTTGAAGTCTAAAATATTTATTAATATATATTTTTGAGCTATAATATATTTTACTCAGCTTTAATTTCGGCAAAAATAGTGCCAGCAGCTGCGGTTACACTATTGAAATAAGTTTTTTTAAAAATATTGTTTAATATAGAAAAAAAACAAATGTTTAATTTTTTTAATAAAAAAAAAACGGATTTGATACCCGTGTATTAAATTAGTAAAGGAGAAGATAAAAATTAAAACACTAGACGGTAAAAATAATAGGGAGCCTTGTGGTTTAATATGATGATCCCCGTTATTTTTAGTTTAATTATAGGTTGTGTAT